>JADXDR010000106.1:115708-130611 GCA_025026875.1 Chlorella ohadii
GCTGCAAAGGGGTGCGGAAATCAGCAAAGCGTGTGAGTTGAGCGTAAGCCAGCTAGCTCTCATGCCAGTTGTGTGCCTTGCAATGCAGGGCCTGGGTGACACCTGGCCGGCTGCTCGCTGCTCTGGGAACGGCAGCAACAGAAGCAACAAACAGCGCCAGNANANGMAGCAGCAGCAGCAGCAGCAGCAACAGCCGCCCGCCACTCACACTACAAAGCGAGCGTACTGCGGCTGCCGCCAGTACAGCAGGTACTTTAGATACTCCAGGAAGGCCTCATCCTCAAAGTAACGGTTCTGTGCCAGCCCTGCGGTGTGAAGAGGCAGGCGGGCAGCAGGCGCGGCGTTGGCGGGGTGCAGGCTGCAACGCGAGCCTTGTCTGCTGGTCCTGCTGCCGGCCGGCCACTCGAGGGCAAGCTTGACTGTGAAGAGCTGTACGCAGAGCACTCAGCCCGCGCTGTGCCGCAACAACCAGGGTCACCCAGGCTGGGACCGGACGGCTGTTCCAAGCAGCCGAGCACAATGCTTGCCCTCGCTGCCCCTGGCTGCCAGCCCCACTCACAGTTCAGGTAGCCGGGGTTGGCCAGGCAGTGCAGAAACTCCAGCTCCAGCTCGAAGCGCCGCTTGTCGCTGCACCCCACCTCCTCCTCGCCCGCACGCCTGCGGCAAAGCAGAGCGCGGCAGCGTGAGCAGGCGGCGGCGGGGAGCGGCGGCGGCGGGCGTGCACGCCGGGCGGCAATCGGTTGGGTAGAGTGATTCATGGCAATGCATATGACTCCATCGATAGGCTGCAGTGAGCCAGCGGGGGCTGAGAACGACTGGCGCCCCGCCTCACCTGGGCACTGCAGGCTCCGCCATTGCTGCCATGCAACCAAAGTCTCCTCTATGGCGCGCTGATCACTCGTTGGCCGCTTGCGCCGCCCAGCACGAGCGCAGCATCTCTGCATCTGCCGCAGAGGACTCCCCAGGGGTCGCTGCCAGCTGCTCTCCACTCAGGCTTACACAATAGCGCATAGGAAAGGCGGTGCGGCCAAACTCACGTGCCTCACGCGCCAAGTGCCCGCACTTGCTCACAAACGCCGCTCGCTGGTGCCTGGGCACCGCAGTAGAGGCGTCGCAGCGAGCAGGTGTCGGCGGCAGCAAGGGTAGCCTGCAGCAGGCAGCAGTGGCGGCGGCAACAACCCCAGCGGCGGCGGGAGGGGAGCGGCGGCGGCCTTGCGCCGTCCCTCGAGCGTGCCCCCAGCCATGGCCACGCCGGCTTTCACGCCCACCGGCTCAGGCTACAGCACGCCAAATGGTACGACCGGCGGCATGAACACGCCGCTGCTGGCCGGGCGAGTGCTGGCCAGCCGGCGAGTGGTGGTTGAGCGGCACTTTGGCGGCCGCCGCTACCGAGGCCTTCACTGGTGCGGCACTAGTGTGGGGCAGGTTGTTTGGGGCAGAGCAGATTGGTGGGATGATGTATGATGCACAAGGTCAGGGTCTGGCTGTGCCTGTTGCGCTCCAGCCAACACTTTTATGCTGCAGACATTCGCTTCCTTGCCTACACGCCTGTGGACTTGATTTTCATCTCTTGCTGCCCCAACCATCATCTGCATCTCTACTGTGTGCTGTTGGGTGCTGCAGGTACTACCTGTCAGACCTGTTCCACACGCTTGTCAACTGCCCCTGGTAAGCAGCGCGCAGCGCAATGTGCCTGTTCAGCCCTGTGCATGCGCGCTCACCCTGGCAGAAACATGAGCCGTGTCTTGCTGTTGACAACTGATGCTGCACAGGTATCGCTTCTACCTGATCTTCGTGGTGGCCTACGTGACGATGGTGCGCCCGGGAGGCGGTGCACAGATGCTGCTGCAGCAGCAAGGGTGCTGCGGAAGAGTTGCAGCACCAGCAGTGCTGCACAACACACCGCAACGGTAGCAGCGTTGCCGCAGCGCGGGTATTGTTTGCTTTTGCCATGTTTTCTCAGCCGGCTGCGTCGCACTATCTACCTACCTACACAACCTTTGTGCTCCACCCTCTCTCTGCTGCAGTACTCGTGCTTTGCCGCCTTGTACACCCCCCAGCCCTGCTGCATCGTCCTGCTACCTACTGTCAAACCATCTGCCTCCTCTGCTGCCCTACTCTTTCCGTGTGCAGTACTCGTGTTTCGCCGCGTTTTACGTCTCCCAGCCCGGCTGCATCACCAAGGTGCACAACTTCTGGCACGCGCTCTGGTTCAGCGTGGAGAGCTCCGCCACAATCGGTAGGCTTTTAGTTATAAGNAAACAAATCGTGTGCTGCTGCCGGCTGTGATTCAGCGTGGAGAGCTCCGCCACAGTCGGTGGGTGCTCTTTAAACGATGCAACTGCAGGATGTTGTGCTGCTTCCTGCTGTGGGACAGCGTGGAGAGCTCCGTGGCAGTCGGTGGGCGATTGCCCAGTGCTGCAACCGTTCCTGCTGCTGCCTGCTGTGGTTCAGCCGGAGAGCTCCGCCCAATCTAATGGATGCATGCTCCCTGCTTTGTTGTCGCTGCCGTCTGAGACCGCCTATCCGTTGACCTTTGTTGTGCTGCGCTGTGCCCCGCAGGCTACGGCCACCAGGCGCCAGACCCGCAGTGCTACCTGCTGCAGTTTGGAGTGATGGCGCAGGTGCGAGGGCTGGCCTGCACGTCAGCTGTGCTTGTTAGGCGGCAATTGACGCACCTGTCACCTTCCCCTGACCTGCTTGAGTCGCCTGGCTGTCGAACTGTTCTGCCTTTCCTAATGCTTCACAGGTGCTGGTCAGCCTGATGATGCAGGGCAGCCTGCTGGGCCTCGTCTTTGCCCGAATCTCCAACTCCTCCGGCCGGACGACAACCATCCGCTTCAGGTAATGCTGTTTGTGGATGGGCCGCGCCTGCAAAGGAAGGACTGCAGCAAAATCGAAAAGCATGGCTGTTGTGCAAGCCCTTACTCTCATGCACCATCTGCCTTCTATCCTGCAGCAAAGCGCTGTCCATGTACCAAGGCGAAGACGGGCTGTGGCGCCTCGCTTTCCGGGTGGCCAACCTGCGGCAGCACCAGGCAAGCTCAAGAGTGGTTTGTGGCTGTGTGCAAGGCAGGGGCGCTACAGCGCTCATGCGCATTGATCCTGCGGCAGCGCCAGGCAAGCTCAAGGAATGTCTTTCAGGCCATCAACAGCGGTGTGCCAGGCATGGTGCTAAACGCTGGCACGCCCGAAATGCTAGTTGCAGGTACTGCAGCCGGAGGTGCGCATGCTGATGCTGCGCCGCTCCGCGGTGCACCCCTTCTCCAGCGTGCACTCGGAGTTCATTTACTCGGAGCTGAAGAGCGAGGTGCGAGTTGTACATTCATGCGTTGTCCCTGTCTGTGCACATGGTGTTCCCTGCATGCACTCGGAATTCATTTACTCGGAGCTGAAGAGCGAGGTGCGCATTCTACATGCATTCATTGTGCAACTGTTTAAGCACATGATATTGCATGCGGGGAATCAGAATTTATTTACTCGGAAGATGAAGAGCGAGGTGCGCTACCCTGGCTGGCTGGCTTGCATGCACGTGTTCGTTGCTTGCACCTGCGTTCAGATGTGCCCCCTTGCGAGACCATGACTGGCAGACACGCTGTGGCCTGCTGACCATGCTGTGCCGTGCTGCCATGGTAGCGCCAGCTCCTCTTTTGTGCCCTGCTTTACCCGGCCACCAACCCCAGAACCACCTCATCAACACAAGCCCACATGTGCCACTTGCGTGTGCCCCCCTGCACTGCAGCACGTGGGCGGCGGGCGGCTGTGGCTGGGCGTGCCATCGGTCATTGAGCACCGCATCGACCGCGGCAGCCCGCTGTGGGGCATGAGCGATGCAGACATGCGGGCGGCAGGTGGGCTGGCTGGTGGGAAGGCGGGTGGGAGGGTGGGCTGGCTGGCGGTGCTGCTGCTTGGAAGTGCAAGCGCATGCAAACAAATGCTGCAAATACTTGCACTGTGCCACACACTAGCATTGCGATGCTCGAAGGCTATGGATGCAGCGCTGTAGGGGCTTGTGCAGCGCAGCGGCAGGACCGATCACCAGCCATCGTGCAAGCTCATCTGCTTTCACTCACCAACTGCTTGCAGACATGGAAATCATCGTGCTGCTGGATGGCATTGACGAGAGCACGTCCCGTGCAATCGAGGTGCGCTCTCAGCAGCTGCTGCCTGCTGCTGCGGCTGCTGCTCGCTGCTGCCTTCTCGAGCAGCGCCGCCTGCTTCAGTGTGCTAAGCGGCTCGCTTCGGCTGTGCTGCCTGTTGGAGTGTGCCCAGCTGCCTGCTGCGGTGTGCTGGGCTGCCCGTGGCAGGCATCCAACGATCCATCTTCGACCCACCAAAATCATCCCCAACCCATCTGTTCCTGCCCCTCTTCTGTTCCTGTCTCTCTCTGCAGGCGCGGCACTCGTACGTGCCCTCCGACATCCGCTGGCAGCACCACTTTGATCCGTGCATCCAGCGCAGGTGGGCGGTGCACAAGCCACCTGAGAGGGAATGGGCAGGGCATTGGCCAGTTTCCCCAGCCACCTGCTGCATGCGTTGGGCAGACACGTGGTCTGTTGTTCAGCGCCCGGCATGTCGCGGTGCAACTTCAACTGAGTTGTGGGCTGCAGCCACCCTCTTGAGCTGTGGCACCAAGACGAAGCGCAATTTTGTGTCTGCTGCCCTTTCACTGGTGTGTGCCGCTGCGTCATGCCATGCAGGCGCTCGGGCAAGATTGGGGTCGACTTTTCGCTGTTCGACACCACCCAAGGCCCCGCTGGCGATGCGGCAGCGGCGGCAGCGGCCATGTGCAGCAGTTTCAAGTTTGATGCAGCGCCAGGCCACACGAGCACCACGTTCCATGCAGCACCCAACGGCCAGGGAGCCTCGCAGCCGCAGGCACCAAGCAGCAGCACGCCTATGGCTGTGCCTGCCGGCCCGCAGCAGCAGCAGCAGCTGGAGCAGCCGCCGACGCTGTCCAGCCCGTTTGCGTCGCAGAGCCGGGGCGGCGGGGCGGCTGCCACTGGTCATGCAGGCATGGTGTGACATTCCATCACAGTGAATCGGCTGCGATTCAAAGAACAATGACTAGGACAAGCCCAACAGTTATTGAGATCGTCTGACGATAACCCGTTATGGCATGTCTGTGCATGCTTATTCATTACGATATTGCCGGANCTNCCGNCCANGGGGTGCCACCTAAGTAATTTGTTGTTACTGTCAAGGCATCCAGGGCAACTAGGGCGCCCATGGGTACATGCATGCCATGTGGAAGCTAGCATGGACAGTGTGCTATTGGTTTTTGTTGTAAGCAATTCATATGGCTGCAAAGGTTACCGGCGGAGCAGCCCTTGGAAGCCCTTGCAAGCCCTTGCAACGCCTTCTAAGACCGCACCACCCGCTTACAACCGCCTAGAACCGCTCGAATGTCGTAGCTTGCAGCGATATCGATGGATGTGGAAGGCCCTAGCTCAGCGTCTCGATGGCTGCCGATCTTGCCCATGGGAGGAGCTGGGAGGGCAGGAGCCTGGAGGGAGTCGGGTCGAGTGGTGCGCACCGATTTGGTGGTCCGCGCCAAATCACGGCAACGCCTCTGCCCACCGCAACGAACGCGTCCAAGGGGGGCAGGGAGCCGTCTGAGCGCGCAGGAGCCGGTTTGAAGGCCGACCTGATTGTGGTGTGGCATGCTTTCGACCCTGTCGGGCCAATCCGCCTCCAAACGCACGGAAACGCGGCGGCGGCGTTCTTTCTGCGCTCCTGACTTGTCAGCGGCTTGAATTGGAGCACACGCAGGCTCCCCTGTGGGTAGCTTGGTGAGGGGCGTCTGCAGGCTCCCAACCCTTGGCTGCACAGCCCTTCCTGACCCAGGCAAGCCATGGGAGGAGCATGGAGGGGTTTAAAAAAAATAGGGGGATGGCCAGCGGTCGAGCCGGCAGTGCATATGCCGCCCGTCCGCCGCGCGCGCCACCGCACGTGCCGCTGCGTCTTAATGGATGAGTGTGCACAACCCTACATTAGTTTCCTTAGTGTTGGACTGTATGCAGATGGAGGCAACGGAACTGACGTTTCAGGTGGATGCGGAGGGCACCTTCCAGCTTGCGGGCGGCGCAGACGCAGCTCCAGTGGTCGGCCAATTCAAGCTGAACCTGGAGAGCCGTTGGCCTGCTGGTGCGCTACAGGCTGTGCAGGCAGTTCTTGGCGGCGCAGCAGCTGGTGGAGCCCAGCCTGCGCCAGCTGCACCCATGGCCGGCAACATTGCAATTGCAATCGGGGCAGCGCCGCCGCATGGTGCAGCGCCCCCGCTGGCAGCAGCGGCACCAGCTGCGCCCGTGGCACCCGCGGGTCTCCAACAGCCACAGCAGGCAGGCGCGGCGGCAGAGGCAGCAGCAGCGGCAGCGGAGATGGCAGCGCAGGTGGCTGCTGGCGAGCTGGCGCAGCCTGCCATCAAGGCTGAAGACGATGGAGCAGCAGCCGTGGCTGCTGCAGCAGCCGTGGCAGCAGATGGGCAGCCAGCGCAGGCCGGCCTCCAGGCTGCAGCATCCGAGGAGGAGGCAGACCGCGAGGGGCAGTCTGAGGAAGAGGCAGCAGGTGGCAGCGAGGGGGCAGACAGCGACAGTAAGGCAGCCTCCGAGGCGGCGAGCGGCAGCGCAGCATCGCCGGAGGGCGGCGGGGCGGCAGCAGGCGACAGCCTGAGACAGGCAGCAGCAGATGACAGCGAGGAGACAGTGTCAGAAGAGAACATCCCCCTGAGCCAGCTGCGCGAGCGAATCAAGCAGCAGGCGCAGCAGCCGCAGCAGGCACGGCAACGAGCGCAGCAGCTGCAGCGGGCGCGGCAGCCGCAGCAGGCGCAGCAGCCACAGCGGGCGCAGCAGCCGCAGCAGGCGCAACCGCCGTGGCGGGGGATGCAGCTGTGGCAGCCCCGGCCTAGTGCCCCACTGCTGTCACCGCCACTGCTCGCAGGCGCCATGCAGCAGCTTGCGGTGGCTCGGAAGTGCCTGAGCAGTATCCCGCAGGAGCAGCGGCACCCAGTGGATGGCGTGCCTGAGGATGCGCCGCTGCTGCCCTTCCATGTGCAGCGGAGCGTGTCACGCAAGGGTGCAGCGGCAGCTGCAGCAGGCGGCAGCGGAGCCGGGGAGGCCAGCGGCAGCGGCTCAGGGCGGGTCACCTCCGGCTACTTCTGGCCCCTCTACTGCCTGGTGCTGGCGTGGTACGATGTGGCGGGCGGCAGCTGGTTTCTGGTCAATCCCCCGCGCTTTGAGAGGGACGCCGGCAACACGTGGAGAAAGTGGCCGGCGTCCTTCAGGTTCGACGGCTGCACGCTGGGGAAGCACCTGGCACGTGCCTACCCGCATGCCAGTGCCTACCAGCCACATGGTGCCCGCCAGCCACCCAGTGGGCAGGCGGCTGGAACAGAGGCAGCAGTGGCAGCCGGGCAGGCGGCTGGGCAGGCGGCAGGCGGTGCTGCAGCACCGGTTCTGGGCGGCGAAGCAGCGGCGGCGGCGGCGGCAGCGGCAGCTGGGGCAGCCGGCACGTCTGAAGGTGCCGCGCAAGGCGCCCAGCGGCCAGCGCAGGTGCGGCGTTTGAAAGTTGGTTAGCATTGTGCAGCTGCCGCGCATGCTGTGCTCCATGCATGGCAGTTACCGTCGCATAGCTGCAGCTGACTGGCATCGGGGCATACCTCTCATTCATGTACCAGTTACACCTGACAAACTTGCCTTGGCTCGTTTCCTGTTCCTTGCAGGCAGCCTCAGCAGGCGCCAGCGGCCGGCCGCGAGCACCTGTGAAGCGCCAGCAGGGTGGGCCGCATGCTTCCCAGCAGCAGCAGCCGCAGCGGCGCCGCCGGCTGGACAGCCTGCTGGTTCAGGAGGAGGCTGAAGAGAGTGAGGTGGACATCTGAGCTGTGCGCTGGTGCAGCCCAGCCATTGGCCTTGCCATACAGCCATTGGCAGCAGCTGCCGCAGCGCTGCTCGCTGCATTCCTGCTGCGGGCTGCCGGCTGCTGTCGCCGCCAGCTTCTAGCTGCCCCTGGCGGCTGCGGCGCCTTGATTTATCTACGTGCATCAAGATCAGTGCCTGTTTCACAGTTTGAGCAAGATCCCCCGTACGATTTTCATCTGCACCAAGAACCCGCTTTGTGACTTTCCTGTTTCAGCAACATTCCCTGTTTGTGCTGCCTTCGTTTCCCTGCTGCCTTGCCTTTCCCCATCCTGGCTTGCCTGTGTCTGTTGCTGTCCCGTGTGCTGCAGCAGCACAACCTTCTTTCAAGCCTGGATTGCCTGTCGCCTTGATGATCGAGTTTGACCTTTCTGCAATTGCACCGGCCGTTATCTTTCTCCTATCCTTCAAGCCCTCTCTTTGATCGATCCTGCCCAGTTTTGTGCCTGCCCTGCCGGCAAGTTGATGCCATGTGTTTCCCTTGATGTTTACTGTTACACAAAGCTCCGGAAGATGCTAGGCAATTATGAAGACTGCGAAATATGAGTGCTGCACGGTCTTTTGCCGAGTGGGCGGGCCTGCGGGTTGGCAAACAGCGGCACGGTGCCGCCTGCACAGCGCAGCGGCGGCGGCAGCGGCGGCGGCGGAGGGGACTCGGCGGTGCAGGAGCGCCAACGCAGAACAGATCTTTTTCAGGCGCATAGAGTTGCAAAATCTGGGCCGCGTAGCCCCATCAGGCGCTCGGTGTGCCGGCGCGCTTCGTCTTCCGGCGCAGTGAGTGCTGCCGGCTGCTTCCGGGGCTCCCGAGAGCTCAGGATACTGCCCGCAAGCCTGATCACGCAGCTTCAGGCGCTTCCGCCGCCAGTCGACAACCCTCTGCCGCCGCGGCGTCGCCACGCCACCAGCCAACAATCGCCACAATGAGTACGGACGACCAGGCCATGTCGTCTTCCACAATGGTGCAGCATGCACGGTCGCGCGGTTTCAGCGGCGTGAACCGCGACTTGGAAGAACTGCTGTCGCGGGCTGTGGATGGCCGCTTCACGCACCCTGCCGGCTGGGGCCTACCACCCTGGCTGGAGAGCGGATGGGTGAGCTTCCTAGCACTCTAGTACTACTAATAACAGCCACGAGTTCTTGTGTGATAGCAGACCTGCTGGCCTCAATGGAGAGAGGTGCCACTGGCCGTAGCTGCATCTGCTATGCCCGCCGTGCTTGCTTTGCGACACGCACTGCTACCTCGCCTCTCACACTGCTGTGGTCTGTGTTGCCTACTCGCCTGAACAGGTGGTAGATGAAATGGCCAAGCGGTGCGAGGAGGCGCAGGACTGGCCCTTCTTGCAGACGGGCGTGCCGCCCCGAGTGGGACAACGCCTCTACATGAATGTAGGCTGTGCACAGAGCAGAGAAGTGCATTTTGGCAGAGGATGCACAGGAAGCTTTGCAGCCGCTGCCGCGGGATGCAGCATGCGTAGCATGCATGCCGCAGCTGTGCTTGCTGCCTAGCTAGGGTTTGACGCTTCGGGGAGCCCTGCCTGCTTGCCTGTTCAAGCCCAGCATGGGTCTACGCTGCATCTTCCTTCCTGCCTCGAATGCAGGTGATATATCTGCACGACGGCAGCCACCCGGCCACATACACTGGGCGAGCACGCATGGTGGGCCACATCACCGAGGTCAGTGGGCAGTGCTACGGGGCGGCCACTCAATGCAAGCAGCGTGCATCGGACTGAGCAGCATGGCAGCAGCTGCAGGCGGCATGACATGCCTGCGAACCTGCCTCAGGCGTGACGTCGCACCTGCTGTGCAGGTGCTGCCGCCGCCACCCGCTGGAGTATANTGGCTTCTGAGCCGACCAGCGCTCCCAGCTCAGTGCAGCGCGCCTGCGGCAGCTGCGAGCAGAGCTGCCCGCGCTTGGACGATGCTTGGCAGAGCGCTGCCCCTGCCCCCGCCGCCACACTCAACAGGCACGACTCTCTGGTTTATTTCTGTGTATGGTGATGGGGTGGGCAGGTGCGTGCGGGCACGTTGCATGTTGGCCGATGCTGGTGTTGCAAAGGTCCAGCAGAATGATGATGCAGCAGCTGACTATCCGCACGCCCAGATAATGCCCAGGCTTCCTGCACCGCACGTGCCTCCCTCCTCCCAGCAGGAGATGGTGGCTCAGTTTGGGGCTCCCCACGGCCAGCGGCTCAAGGCCAAGCTGCGGCTGTCGTGCGACGACGAGAGTGAGGCGGTGCTGATGCAAGTTTGCTGTTGCATTGCTTGCGCACCAGGGCAACGTGGTTGCATGCTGCACATGCCTGCTGGGATGCCAGCATGCGTACACTTCTGCGGAGCGCCTCCTCAGGAGAGCAGGACGGCCCTGCTCGTGCCCTGCCCGCTCCCTGCTCCCCTGCAAAGCGCTGCACAGTGCTCTTGTAAGAGCACTGTAAAAACTGCTGCGCCACACGTGCTGCTATGCAGACGATCTGGCACCCCAGCTGGGCAGAGAGTTCGATGTGGAGCTCATCTTGAACGACGACAAGCAGAATGTGTGGGTGAGCTGGCGAGGTGCCATGGGGTTAACGTTGCAGACAGCAGCACCCCGAACACAGTGCTTGCACAGGTTTGGCGAGGGTGCTTGCGGCGGTGCAGTGAGCGTGTGCAGGATGGTACGCGTATGGCGGTGGCAAGGAGGGAAACTATGGGTGAGTGGGCTGGTTGGAGCGGACGCGCAACGCCTGCCCTTCTCTGCAGGTGTTGTGCAAGTTGTGCAAGCTGACGCACGCCGGACCCGCCCGCCTGCCTCTCCCCGAGGCCTATCCGCCTGGCAAGAATGCGCAGAAGTGCTGGTTTCAGGATGCGAGCCAGGTAAGGCAGTTTAAGGATAGATTGTGGCTGTCACGTTGTGCGTGTGCCTTCCCCTCCGACCTGACACTTGACCAACTGGCGGGCTCTCATGATCTCGACTGCTTGGCAGGAAATCAACTGCTCAGCAGCAAGAGTGGTGCTGCCTGCTGCCGCCCCGTCCCAACCTGCTCGCAACCCAAACCTTCCTTCCTGCAGCCCGGCGGAATCAGGAAGCAACACTGGGCGCCCCCCTTGAGGCAGRAGCAGTGCGCCCAGTGCGGTGCGGTGGGTGGAGCAAAGAAGCGGGGCCAGCCTGCGCCCGGCGGCGGCGAGGCGGCTGTCATTCTGCTCAAGGCCTGCAGCGCCTGCCGCTCCGTCTATTACTGCTCCGAGGCCTGCCAGCGGGCGGCCTGGCCGGCGCACAAGGCGGAATGCAAGGCGCTGCGGCAGGAGCGGCAGCAGGGGCGGCAGGAGCAGCAGGAGCAGCAGGCGGGGCACGGCTGACATGGCGAGGCAGCACAGAAGGAGGCGGGCGAGGGTGAGACATCCTGCTGTGGCAAGGATTGCACTTTGTACTTTCACTGTTGCTCACTTGCCAAGGTTGCTGAGGCCTGATGCCCAGAAAGAGGGTGATATGCAGACGAAATGAGTTATTATTTCAGCCTATCAGTGCAACTATCATCCTGCCGTTGAGACATGCAGCAGGTCCGCCGCAGCTGCAGGTGGCGGCGGCACAGCGGGCACGCTGGGCGGGCGGCGGCCGAGAACAGCATTATGGCGGCGCTGGGCATTGCATCAGTGCAACCGTCCTCTATATCACACTTCGCAGCACCCGCCAGAGCGTCTCAACGACTGTGCGCCGCGCTCGGCCGCCTGGGCGCCTGCTGGGAGAGCCCCACGCCGTGCCCCTGCGCTTTAACATTACGGCTGGCGTCTCCASGCCCGAGCAGCCMGCCGCGGGCACATCCGCCTCAAGTCGGCCGCCGCCGCCGCCGCCGGYGCCGCCGCCGCCTCGCAGCCYGCCAGAATGGCCGCACCGGGCCACTGCAGCCACTGCGAGTTGACATTCATGATGGTGAAGCACGCCCGGTCGCGCGGATTCAACGGCATGGACCAGGCTACACAGGAAGCGCTGTCACACGCCGTCGACGGCCGCTTTGCACACCCTGCCGCCTGGGACCTGCCACCCTGGCTGGAGAGCGGATGGGTGAGCTTTATTTTGGGCATGCCAGGCCAGATGTCTGTCCTGCCCTGTGCATCAGCAGAGCCTAATCAAACAAGTGTGAGGTGCTGCTCTTGTTTGACTGCTCCAGCCTGCACTGATGGCGCTCTGGGCATGACCGTTTGTTCTGCCACTGCTCACAACGGCGCACCTGGGTTTCTCCAGCAGTTGAGGCACGGCAGCACGCCTTGCTCTCACAAGGGTCGCTCCCACACTCGCTCCCATGGACCGTTGCTCAACCAGGTGTGGGACGAGGTGGCAGTGCGGTGCGAGGAGGCACAAGACTGGCCCTTCCTGCGGACGGGAGTGCCGCCTCGAGTGGGACAACGCCTGTACATGACGGTAAGCATGCAGCTGGCCCAAACTGCCAACAGCAGAACATGGTTGCTTGACATGAATGTGGTTGTTGCAGCAGAGACTGAGGCCGTACCGGTGCAGTGTGTTGGTCCGCCATGCCTGGTTTCCCGCCCGCCACCCGCCCGCCTTGCAAGCGCCCGCCCGCCTTGCAAGCACCCGCCCGCCTCGTGTGCTTCGCTGCCTGCCCGCCTCATGCGCCCACTCCCGCCTCATCATGAGGCAAGATGCGCCCACCCCCGCTCTTCGCCCTTGCGTGCTGCACTTGCAGGTGACGTACCTGCATGACGGGAGCCACCCTGAGCACTACACGGGTGTGGCGCGCATGGTGGGGCACGTCACCGAGGTCAGCAGTGTACAGTGATCGGCAGTTTGAGGAGCAGCCTGCTGTGCAGATTGGGGGTGTTGCAATCGGGCATGCACGAGGCTCGGCAATTCTATGTCCATTCCCTTCCAGAACGAGCAGCCCATTACAGAGGGAGCGGCGTGAGGTGAATGGCCCAGCAGGAGCTGGCTTCTCATGCCCCTTCAAGCTTACCAGCTTGGCATGCCTCATTCTGAACCTCCCATGCAGGTGCTGCCGCCGCCGCCCCCTGGAGTGTACGGCTTCTATGCAGACCAGCGCTCGCGGCTCAGCGCTGCGGCCCTGCGGCAGCTGCGAGCAGAGCTGCCGGCCCTCGAGCGCTGCATGGCGGAGCGCTGCTCCTGCCCCCGCCGCCACACGCTGCAGGCACGTTCGAGCCGGCTGCTGACTTGCTGCCGCTTGCTAGCATGGGGAAGGGAGGTGGTATTGCATGGGATTGCTTTGGAGGTAGTACCCTGTGGGCGGCAGTTAATTGCCCTGCAGGAACGCTCGCACACCTGCACTGGCCAGCCTTCCAGCCTCCAAAACCCGGCCCTGCCCTCCTCCCCAGCAGGAGATGGTGGAGGACAATGGCGCACCGCATGGCCAGCGGATCAAGGCCAAGCTGCGGCTGTCGTGCGACGATGAGGGTAAGGCAGTGCTGCCGCTTTTGTTCCATGCACTACTGCCACATGTCCTGCACCGATGAGCTCACACGTACGAGCTGCTTGCAAGATACGCATGCATGCGTTGATGCCAGGATGGGCAGCTGCCGGGCGCGCACGTGCCCTGCTCCAGTCCTGCTTACATGCAAGCTCTGCTCCTGTGCATGCACGCGCCGGCATGCTGCTGCACAAGCGAGCTGGCTCACTCAACAGTCAAGCTATCCTTTGCCTTTCTTCCTTCGAACAGGCGACCTGGCGCCGCAGCTAGGCGGGGAGTTCGATGCGGAGCTGATTCTGGACGATTCCAAGGAGAATGTGTGGGTGAGACCAGGGTAAAGACTTGACCAAAGGGTTGATGGCAAGCAGTACAGGTGGGCTAGCCGTCGGGCATGGCATGGCTGCACGCAGAAACGTCGTGGTTGTTGCCATGTGCACAGTGCAGCATTGAAGGGTGGCAGGGTAGGGGAGTGACATGTGAAGCACCTTGGATGCAACTGCTTGCGATTCAGTGCCCTGCCCTGCAGGAGCTGTGCAAGCTGGTGCACGCCGGACCCGCCCGCCTGCCTCTGTGGGAGGCTTATCCACCCGGCAAGAACGCGCACAAGTGCTGCATTCCGGATGCAAGCCAGGTGAGGAGCTGCAGGGAGAGCTTGAGCCTGCCATGCACGTGTCGCACTAATGTTGCTTGTCTGTGCCGGTCGTGCCAATTAATGCTGCCAACCGCTCGGTTGCAAGCTCGGCGCTGCATGCCGCCCTCCCATCCCAACCTGATTCTACCGCTCTGCTACCCCACGCATTTGCAGCCTGGCGGGATCAGGAGGCAGTACTACGCCGCCCCAGTGCGGCAGAAGCAGTGCGCCCAGTGCGGTGCGGTGGGTGGAGCAAAGAAGCGGGGCCAGCCTGCGCCCGGCGGCGGCGATGCAGCTTTCATTCTGCTCAAGGCCTGCAGCGCCTGCCGTTCCGTCTACTATTGCTCGGAGGCCTGCCAGCGGGCGGCCTGGCCGGCACACAAGGCGGAATGTAAGGCGCTGCGGCAGGAGCGGCAGCAGAGGCGGCAGGGGCAGGGGCGGCAGGAGGGCGGTGGCTGAGCGGAGTGTGTGCAGTTCAAGGCCGCAGGCGGCAGCATTTATTGGTGTCTGACCTTGCGACAAACCAACCAATAACCAGTATTAAAAATGTCAATGGCACCTCCCTTGATGAAAGAAGTGCAGTGAGACCGCAGCAGCGAGGCGGCGGCGACGGCACGGCGTGCTCGCTGAGCGGGCGGTGGCAGCCCAACTGGCGGCGCTGGCCCTTGCGGCAAGCTTCCGATAGCCCAGAGCGTTCTCATATCAGGTTGAAGTGCCAGCCAGCGCTTGTGAGCTTCCCTGTGCGCTCCGGCAAGCTGCAAGTCGGCCCGCATGAGCTCGGAGGACGGCGGCAGCTTCTCCTTCCCCTCGCTACCCAAGCCCAAGCCCCTGGGCGCGCAGCCGCTGCCGGCACGGGTGAGTTGCTGCCGCGGCGGTCGCTCGGGCACTGTTGCGCGGGCTGGGAGCTGCTCCTGCACGGGCTTCGCATACTGCACGTCGATCCGAAGC
>JADXDR010000106.1:130686-160646 GCA_025026875.1 Chlorella ohadii
GGCGCGCAACCGCCAGCGGCAGCTGGCCAGGCAGCCCTGCCGGCGCCGCCGCCGCCGCGGCGCAAGGTGCCGTTCGAAAAGGGCTTTAGCCAGATGGACTGGGTGCGGCTGACGCAGACGCACCCTGACTTGGCGGGGCTGGGCGGCGGCCNTCCCCGGCGAGGCATCACTTTGGAAGAGGTGGCGCAGCACGCAAGCGAAGACGACTGCTGGACGGTGCTGCGGGGCAAGGTGGGTGCTGCGCGTCGATGCGGCTGACTGGCAGGAGGCGTGTACCTTCGCGCTGGTGTACAGAGACGCTGTGTGCACCTGCCCCTGAAGTCATGCTGCTGCTGCTGGCTGCTGCGGTTAGCGGCCGCGTGCCGTTCCGGCTGCATTCTGCTCCAATATTCTGCTCCAATACGAGTGAACTGACTGCCAAGCCCGCTGCTACTGATTTTCCCTCTCCGCAGGTGTACAACATCACCCACAATCTGTGGTTCCACCCTTGTTTCCCCAAACAAGTAAACTGACTGGCAAGCCTGCGACTGATTATTTCCCTTCCCTGCAGGTGTACAACATAACCCACTACCTGCGGTTCCACCCCGGCGGCGTGCCGCTGCTGCTCAAAGTGGCAGGCAAGGATGGCACGGCGCTGTTCAACAAGTACCACGCCTGGGTGAGGGATTGATTGCTGCTGCTCGCTCTTGCAATGCATTGCTTACGCGTTAAAGCACCGCGCTGTTCAACAAGTACCACTCCTGGGTGAGCAGCGGGCTCAGCTGAATCACACTTTTTCGATGCAGATGCCGATTTGCTCATGTCTCTCGGCTGGAATCTGCTGTGATGTCGGTGCCTGGCATTGCTCAGCTAGCCCCGTGCTAGCTGTTGGTTTCTGCTGCCGTCGGCAATGCTTACCTGCCAGGTTTGATGCTCTCAGGCTGCATGGCATCGTGCTGAGCAAAGCCCTGCCCTACCTTTTTGCAGGTCAACTATGAGTTCCTGCTGCAAAAGTGCTTGGTCGGCCTGCTTGCGCCCCCAAGCGCCTCTGGAGCGGCAGGAGCAGCAGCAGGCGGGACAGCGGCAGCATCAGCAGGCGGGACAGTGGCATTGGGCGTGGCGGCTGCAAATGGAAGCAACAACAGCAGCGCCACCAGCCTACAGGAAGCGGCAGACGCAGAGGAGGGGCGAGAGCAGCAGCAGCCGGCACTCGGCGGCAAGCTCTAGTGCCATGCTACCCCTTGCTGTTGGAGTGCTCAACTCTTAGCTGCTGCAGACTGAAAGTAACATTGCACGTTGCATCCACGAAAAACAGCGGCAGCCTTGGGCTGGCAAGCAGGGGATGCTGCTCAAGCGTGAAACACAACCTATACGCTCTTGGCGCCAGACCCTGCCGTGGCTGCATGCTCGGTGATCACCTCACGAGGCTTACCCTTGCTGCTGCTGCTGCTGCTGCTGCTGCTGCTGCTGCTGGGCCGGCAGGCCCCACATCTTGCTGGCCAGCTTGTGCAGCTCTTCGCGTGTTGGCGCGCCGCCCATRGCCTCCATTGTCTCCTCGCTGGGCAGCGGCTCTCCGCTGAACTGCACAAGGGAGGGGTGGTGAGCGACCATGGGATTCCCTGGCATCCTGAGAGGGAGCCACATGGTGTGCACAAGTCCTCAAACGTCCCCCAATGCTCTCCACCAGCCCTTTGGATAGTCTACAAGAGAACTCACCGCCCACGCCCACAGCGTCTTGCGCATGTTCAGCAGGTTGGCGGCTGTGCCGGCACCCTGCACGTAGCCGGGCACGGGCGGCTGGCCCTTGCTCCTGGGGCCGGTCTTGACCTGGGGCTGGGTGAAGAAGCAGCCCATCAGCGCCTTCTGCAAAGCATGGCAGGGGGTAAGGATGGCGAGGGACGGTCAAGGATGGAAGGGACGATGGAGGAATGACAGGAATGGAGGGACATGAAAAGGTGCATGTCACGTCACACCACTGCTGCTGGCACGCAAGCACATCCGGTGCCCCTGGGGCATTGCTGGCCGGCTCAAGCACCCAAGCATCGGGCCTCACTGCGTTCGGCTGGTAGTACAGCCAGCGGCGGTACAGGTCGCCGGCGCCCAGGGCATTGAGCAGCCCAGCCTGCAAATGAGGGGAAGGGGCCGGCAGGTGGGTGACACACCCCCAGCCTGGGTGGCAGATCCCCCAGCACTGCTTGGCGGCACATGCGGCATCCCCATGCATGTATGCTTGGTATACCACACGGTCGCAGTTCCACTCGTCCACTCGCACCCTCCACCCACCATGAACAGCATGTGCTGCAGCGGCTTGCTGGTGGGGCGGTTGGCCAAGCCAGCCTGGCCGCCCACGCGCTTCCCCGTCTCCCAAACGTGCCTGCACACAGCGGTACTCGCGTCGGAGGGGCATTCTGGATTAGGAAGAACCTTTCGAGCGCCCCGCAGTCCTCGCTGTCCCGATGCGCCAACATGCAGTGCAATGAACACTCATCCATAACTTAAGGTCCTCATGGCTCCCATCAAAGGCCCCCAGCGTTTCCCAACTCCCCATCCCGCCCATCTCACTCACCCCAGGAAGCCCATCATCATGTTTGTTTGCGATAAGTCGGCCGTCAGCGCACGGTACTGGCCGTCCTCGCTGGGGAACACGGCCGGCTCGCCATTGTCCTTCCAGTAGGGCGCGGGGCGCATGCTGAAGGAGGAAGGAAGGCAGGTGAGCATGGGCTGGTGGGTGAGGTTGGTAGGGTGGGCACAGGCTCCCAGCTGTGCAGCAGGCAGCACTGCGGTGCGGCTGCCCGTTGCACTCTGGACATCCGCAGGCCTCCCTCAAAGGCAAAAAATTCTGCCCAAGATTATCTGCACATCCCTTCCTCACCAGGGATTGGGGTTGTTCTTGTGGGGCACCAGCAGGTGGATGTCCAAGTTGCCAAACGCAGCCGCCACTGCAGGGCAGCAGGCCAGGAGCTTGGCGTCTGGGCAGGGGCCGCCGGCGGCCGGCTTCTTGGCAGAGCCAGCACCCCGCCCGAAGAGCTCCTCAAAGTCGCCTGCCGTGATCTGCGCCGCTGCCTGCGCTAATGTGGGCGTACTGATAAGGACGTGAGAAGCCAAGGAGAAGGCACAGTCCTGTTCAGACCTTCAAACCCTGACACCGTTGCTGGCCCAATTTTTAGTACTGCGAAAGCAATTCTGCAAAAGAGCAGCACCAGTGAAGTGCGAACCAGCTGCTTGGGCGGCTCAGACCAACTGCATGGATGGCAACGCTGATGAAACACAGCCAGGACAACAACAGCCAGGCAGCATGCGCCCACCTTGCGCTTGCGGGGCACCTCCACAGGTACTGCCATCATGGCCGCCTCTCGTGCAGCAGCTGCCGCCGCCGCAGCAGCCACACCCGCTGCATCGTCCTCTTTGGCGTTGGTGGCCGGTTGCTCAAGGGCGGTCGCCATTCCTGCCAGCGCTGCTGCCGCCGKCGCTGCTGCTGCTGCTGCTGCCTCTGTCTGTGTGGTCTCAAACAGCCGCAAGGCAAAGTGCACACTGGGCGGCTTACATGGCATGGATTGCAATGCACGTCTTGGCCCGTTGCCGTNGGGCTGCTGATCAGCAACAGCTGGAGCTGCCTGCTGTGGCTCTTGCTGCACTGCATCTTGGGGGCGCGCTGACCTCCACTTTCAGCTTGACCTGCCCCCCATCAGCTGCTTCTGCTCTGCTTCTGATGGACTGCTCCGCCATGTGCTCCATTGCCTCCACCTGCAAACAGTGCAACGCCGGTCAGCCTGTTGTGAACATGTGCCCGCAGGCAGGCTGCTGCTGCTGCTGCTGCTGCTGCCGACAGAGATGCCTGCATGCTCTGGCAGATGTGGGGGAGTGACCTCGAATGACCAGCTGATCTGAGACTGCGTGCTCGGCGGCTTGGCGGCGGCGGCGGCCGACCCCTGAGGGGCGGACAGGCGGCCCAGCGCCCAGCGCCTTCTTCTCTCAGCCCTCACCGCTCCACCCAATGCTTGCCTGGATCGGGCGGTGCGTGCAGCCAAGGGTTGGGCGCCAGCCTGCCGGCGCCGCTCACCACACCAGCAGGGGAGCCTCTGCTTGTTCCACAACAAACCGATGCCAGTCTCAAGCGCAGAATGGAGGATGCCGCCGCGTTTCCGAGCGTTTGGGGGCGGATTTGCCACGTCTGCACCGGGTCAATTGCTTGCTGACGCTTTGCCCACCAAACCGACCGCTGCTCGCTCAGTTTGCTTCCCGCCCCTGTTTGAAAGCGTTTCATGCGGCGGACAGAGACAGGATGACCAGAAGTTTTGTTTGTCAAGCTCGGACTGAGGTCCTCCTAGGTCCTCCTGGGTCCTCCCGGGTCCTCCAAGGTCTGGTGCCCTCCCAGCTCCCAGATAACCTGTGCAGCATCTGGCCTGCCAGGGCTTAAACAGACCCGGTCTAAAACATTCATGCATTCATACTTCCAGCTTGCTCTGTTGTAGCAGGCGCAGGGAGCGCAGGGTGACAGCAGGGTGTGGTGGAGCACAGTTGCATGAGAATCAGACAATGGGTTCTGGGTGCAGACAACAAATCAGAAGGGCGGATCCCTCTTCAAGTAAGCTGCTCAAGGCGCCGCAATCACCAGCCGGCAGCCAGCGCCAGGTACGCACCAGCAACGCTGCGGCAGCTGCTGCGATGACTGGCTGGCGGGGAGGCTCAGCGGCCGCGCCATACATGGCTCAAAATTCCACTTGGGCCAACATGCATGCTGCGTTTCAGAGTGTGGATGCAGCGCAACTCCACGCTCCATCGCCCAACTGCGATGGAATGATTAATGTGAGATGGATGGGGGTGGTGGGAAGGTGGGGTTTGCCAAACTCCAGTGATAGACCCATCCATGACTCTACCCGTCGACCCATCCATCCATTCAACTCTTCCAGGTCTAAGCAACAGCCCAGCTCACTTGATTAGTGGATCACTCATGCCAAGTGCCAAGGTGGGTTGCTTGTAGKTCAGGGTTTGATAATTGCACATGTGTCTCTTGGAAGCATCATGCATGTTAGACCACAACACCCACGCACCCCAAAACCCGACTGACCTCCTTCATGGGCTCCGCGTGGAACAGCACCTTGGCGAGGGCGCGCAACTCCTCGTCCGTGGGCGGCTGGCGGTTGCTCTTCAGCTTGCGGATGGGGTGGTCGACGCCCGGGGGCTCGGTTGCAATCTGCACGAATGAGGAGGGGTCGAGGGTTAGAGGGTAAGTAGGGGTGATCGGTTGGATGGGTGGATGGGTGGATGGGTAGGGATGATGCCAGCAACCAAGGTGCYGTGCACTCACCACCAGCTTCCAGCGCGCCTCGCGCCCCGCCCGGTCCGCCTGCTGCAGCACCGCCGGGGCATTGCYGCCCGAGAAGAGAGTGTGGTCCCAGTACACCAGGCGCTGGAATTGGACGGGAATGGTTGTTTTAGTTGGGTGTGTGTGGCTCATTCATGTACAGGACCGTTTGATGGGTCGATGGGTCGATGGATTGATGGGTGGCCTCAGCCNTTTGCNAGTGTGACCAACTCTCAGACCCACCCATTCACCTGGATCAGTTGCACGCCGCCCGGGATGGATGCCAGAAACGCCGCCGCGTGCAGGTGCATGCCGATGAGGTTGGCGTTCTTCTGGTTGGTGGCCTTGAGCTTTGGGAAGGAGGCCGCMAGCACGTCGCTGCATTGGGAAGATAGACGGGTATGAACCATCGACCCAAGCTACCATGAGAAGGCGAGACACATCAACCCATCCACCCATCAACCCACTTTTGCATCATTCTACTCACTACAGGAAGGCGTTGAACGAGCGCACCAGCGGCGTCACACCTCCGCCCATCTGAATCGTGGTCTTGTTCTCCTTGGGCCACACCCCACTCTTGTCACCGATGGGCGGGTAGCTGCGTGGATAATGAGAACGGTTGACGGGTCGATGGGTTGATGGGCAAGACAGCAAGCATTCCACCCAGCATTGCCACCAGCAGAGTTGGGTGGATGGGCCGATGGGTCGACGTGTGGCATGCATCAGGGGAAATCCCACACTCTGCATGTAAGGTTGCCAATACCAGCTAGCTTATCGAGACCCATTAGCTCACTCGGGGTTGCTGCGGCATGTGATGTGGTTGGTGAGGGAGTCGCCGTTGAGCAGCTCCGGGTAGCCGGGGATGATGGAGGCCACCAGGGAGCCGGGCTTGAGTTGAGCGTTTGGGCCCTGGGTGCATGGGTGCAGGGGTGGATGGGTATACCTTCAGTGAATCAGTGAAATGCAAGTCTGTGTTCCGCAAGAACACTCGCGGCTTGCCGAGGTGCCTGCAGTGTGTCTATCTAACTGGAGGTCAGTCCCAACTCACCGCCAGGTCCAGCCCCTTGGCAAAGTGCCGCCGCTTCTTGGCGGGCGGGCTCCCAGGCAGGCTGGCCGCCTGCGCGGCAGTGGGGCAAGCATGAAGCAAGTTTGCGCAATAATGCAGCCGCCAACCAGTGCGGTAGGCGCGCCTGGCCCGGCGCGCTTCATTTCAAACACTCCGTGCATGCACACTAGTGCCAGCACGTCAATTATGATGCCCGGAGCCCAGCATGACAGACACAAGTGCAATTGTGGCGCGAGGTGCAGGGCATACCGCTCATGCAGGCGGGCCCGCAGGTTCCTCACCTGGCCGCCGCTAGGCGCCGCCTTGGTGCTCGAGCCGCCGCCCTGCGTGAATGGACGAGGAAGGAGGGGTGGGGGGCGTGCATGGGAGCGTCAAAGGCAACGGCGGTGGGATAGAAAAGTGGACCCATCATTGGGTTGAACCCCAATAAGGCTGCCTACCCAAGGCCCACAATATGCTGGGTCCGCTTCGTGCGGGACGCTCATGACGCTAGGTGCGCGCTCACCTTGCCGCTGCCACGATTGCGCTTGGCCAGCCCCACGCCCTGTGTGGAAGAAGGAAAGAGGGAGTGGCGGGCGTGCTTGGAAGCGTGGAAAGCGATGGAAAACTCAGGTTTGAAGCGCCTAGCGCCCCGCCCACGGGCAGCCAGCGCTCAGTCCCTGCATCTGCCAGCAAAGCGTTCATGTGCGGCTCCCCACCACGGACCAAACTGAGCCGTGTGCCCTGTCCGTCCAGCCCTCGACCCATCAAGCCCTCGACCCATGCATGTGACCGCGTGACGCACCTCCGCGGCAGCCGCGGCTGCAAGATCTCCAGGAACACCGGTCGCGGCGGCACAGGCATGGGCGGCTTCCTCAGCCCCCTGCTGGGTGGCATGCAAAGAGGACAAGGTGGCAGCAAAAGACTGTGAGGTCTCGTGCCCAACAGCCAGTCCCAGGGGGTGCATGGGTCGAGGGGCTGGTTGGACGCATGCCAACCCACCAGCCAGCCACGTGGCTGGTGTGCACACCATCCAAACTCCACCACATTTCCACCACGTCCTGGGGCCGTGCACCACACCCACCTCGGCAGCATTCTTAGCGCTCTCCGCCTTCTTGCGCTTCTCCTGCAACCAGAGGGGCAAGGGATTGAGGCAGAGAGGCCATGTGAGCAGCGGGCATGTGCCCAGCGGTCAGTGCCAGAGGTGCATGGGTCGGTTGATGGTTGGACGCCTGCCAGCATTTAAGCACACAGCACCTCTGCGCACCACCACCAACACGCCCTAACATTGCCAAACCCTGGCAAGCAAATGTTTTCAAACCAAGCTGGACTCACTGGCTCCTCGGCAATCACAATGCTCTGCTCCTCCCGAGGGCGCCGGCGCCCCTGCAGGGCCTCTCGCTCCCCTGCAGGGTGCATCTCCTCCGCGCCCTGTTCAGCCACCTGCGGTCATGCAACATCGAAGCGCAAACTTGTGATGGGCCGACTGCACAGCTATTATGGCACTGCGGTGCACATGCACAAACACAGGCCCGCACCACATGTTGTCGCGCTAGCCAGAACCTCTCAACAGCTGTTGCTTCATGTGTAATGCCTAGACTNAAAAAAACAGCTACCGTTGTGAGCCAGGCAGCACGGCATACACCTGTTGCTGCACGGGAGGTGCATGGGGCAGGGCGGCAGCCTCTGCCGCCTGCTGGTCTGGCTGCTCGGCCGACAGGCCTGCCACGGCCGCCACCGCAAGCACAATGCTGGTCAAAAAGTCGACCGCCTTGTCCTGCCAAGGCAACAGCGTCCTATGAGTAGCTGTTGAGCTATTCAGCCAACAATAGCCATGCAGTTTGGATGTTCGGTCTGCGTTTCAGCAAAAACCATGCGGGCGGCGCACACACACAGCGGCGGCGGCGCGTGTCAGCTGTAGCTCGAACTCAAGCGCGTCCCCACACGCTGGCTCGCCTCCCAGCGCAACCCAACGGCTTGCCTTCATATTGCGAGGGTGCTCAAGCGAAGGGTTGGGGACCTGCCTGTCGCGCCGCTCAGCAAGCTACCACACGGCGGGCTGTGCTTGTTCCACAGCAAGCCGCTGACAGCCTCCAGCGCAGAATGGAGGGTGCCGCGCGTGTCTCTGCGTGTTTGAGGCAGATTTGCCACGCTCGGGGTCGAGTGCCCGGCCCCACTTTGGTCACCCAGCAGGGCCAGCCACCCGCTCGGACGGCTCTGTGTCATTCTTGGACGCGTTTGCAGCAGCGGACAGCGCTTGCCGCGCATCTTTCGCTCACACTAATCAGCGTGGAGACGGTCGATGGGTCGATGGGTCGATGGGTCGATGGGTGGACCCCAACTCTGCCCTCCCAGCTCCCTGCTCGCGATCGCATCCTGAAGTCTGTCTGTCTCTGGCATGCCACATCTGCCACAACACCACCTTGACTTTAAAAAAAAAACTTTGGCATCTGCATCGATTTCACTTCTGCTTCGGAAAAATGGTTCTGAATACCTAGTCAAAACGCAGCCAGGCGGCTATGACTGCAAGCGGGGCATGCTCAGGCTGACAGTCGTACGTATGCTGGCCGACAGCCGCTGAAAGACGTTTGCTGGCAGCTGCTTGAAACGGAGTTCTATAAGGACACAATCATGGATGTTCAATATGTAGTGCTCCAAAGGCTGCGAGCGATTGATCTGGCCGCTGCCCAGCAAAACTGTCGGCTGTGTTCCTGCAACCAATCTGCGTCAAGGCAGCACTGCTGCACTGATCAATGAAAAGGAGGAAAACGCATCCCTTGACAAAAGCTTTGCTGGCTGCAACACGTGACAAACAGATCAATCAACCAGGATGAAGAGGTGTGAAGATAGAAAGGTGCGAAGAACATTGGGCCTGGGAAACAGGGGATCGTGCTCAAGCATGGAAAACAGACAGTGATTGCTGGGTGAGGACAACAAATCAGAATGGCGGATCTCTTTTCAAGTAAGCTGCTCAAGGCGCCGCAATTACCAGCGGCCCGCAGCCAGCGCCAGGTACGCACCAGCAACGCTGCGGCAGCTGCTGCGATGACTGGCTGGCGRGGRGGCTCAGCGGCCGCGCCATACATGGCTCAAAATTCCACTTGGGCCAACATGCATGCTGCGTTTCAGAGTGTGGATGCAGCGCAACTCCACGCTCCATCGCCCAACTGCGATGGAATGATTAATGTGAGATGGATGGGGGTGGTGGGAAGGTGGGGTTTGCCAAACTCCAGTGATAGACCCATCCATGACTCTACCCGTCGACCCATCCATCCATTCAACTCTTCCAGGTCTAAGCAACAGCCCAGCTCACTTGATTAGTGGATCACTCATGCCAAGTGCCAAGGTGGGTTGCTTGTAGGTCAGGGTTTGATAATTGCACATGTGTCTCTTGGAAGCATCATGCATGTTAGACCACAACACCCACGCACCCCAAAACCCGACTGACCTCCTTCATGGGCTCCGCGTGGAACAGCACCTTGGCGAGGGCGCGCAACTCCTCGTCCGTGGGCGGCTGGCGGTTGCTCTTCAGCTTGCGGATGGGGTGGTCGACGCCCGGGGGCTCGGTTGCAAWCTGCAMGAATGAGGAGGGGTCGAGGGTTAGAGGGTAAGTAGGGGTGATCGGTTGGATGGGTGGATGGGTGGATKGGTAGGGATGATGCCAGCAACCAAGGTGCTGTGCACTCACCACCAGCTTCCAGCGCGCCTCGCGCCCCGCCCGGTCCGCCTGCTGCAGCACCGCCGGGGCATTGCTGCCCGAGAAGAGWGTGTGGTCCCAGTACACCATGCGCTGGAAGAGGATGGGAATGGGGGTTCAATTGGGTGTGTGGGTCATTGCCTACACTTGACCGTTCGATGGGTCGATGGATCAATGGGTGGCATCGGCTTTTGTTTACAATGTGACCAACTCCCTAACCAACCAACACACCTGGAACAGCTGCACGCCGCCCGGGATGCGTGCAAGGAACGCCGCCGCGTGCATGTGCATGCCGATGAGGTTGGCGTTCTTCTGGTTGGTGGCCTTGAGCTTTGGGAAGGAGGCCGCMAGCACGTCGCTGCATTGGGAAGATAGACGGGTATGAACCATCGACCCAGGCTGCCATTACAAGGTGATGCCCATCGACCCATCCACCCATCGGCCATCGACATATCCACGCATGCGCCATTCTACTCACTACAGCAGGTTGGCGAACCCGCGCGTAAGCGGCGTCACGCCTCCGCCCATCTGAATCGTGGTCTTGTTCTCCTTGGGCCACTGCTCCCCGTTCGGGTCACCGATGGGCGGGTAGCTACAAGGTCAATGAGTGCATGGGTGGATGGGTCGATGGTTAGAAGCATGGCAACGCTCCACCCGGCATTGCCAACAACAGAGTTGGGTAGATGGGTCGATGGCTCGACGTGTGGCATGCATCAGGGGAACTCCCACACTCTTCATGTAAGGTTGCCATTACCAGCTAGCTTATCGAGACCCATTAGCTCACTCGGGGTTGCTGCGGCACGTGATGTGGTTGGTGAGGGCGTCGCCGTTGAGCAGGTCCCGGAAGCCGGGCATGAGGGAGGCCACCAGGGAGCCGGGCTTGAGTTGAGCGTTTGGGCCCTGGGTGCATGGGTGCAGGGGTGGATGGGTCGATGGGTGGCCCTTCAATGAAATGCAAGCCCGTGCTCTGCAAGAGCACTCGCGGCCTGCCGAGATGCCCGCAGTGCGTCTATCCGACAGCAGGCCAGCCCCCAACTCACCGCCAGCTCCAGCCCCTTGGCATAGCGCCGCCGCTTCTTGGCAGGCGGGCTCCCAGGCAGGCTGGCCGCCTGCGCGGCAGTGGGGGAAGCATGTAGAAAGGTGGGCGCAATAATGCAGCCGCCAAACAGTGCGGCGGCCAGCGCGCTTCAAATAAAACACACAGCGCACGCGCACCAGTGCCAGCACGTCCATTGTGAGGCCTTGCGGAGCCCAGCATGACAGCCATAAGTGCAATTGTGGGGCGGGGGGCCGCGCAGGGCGCTCATGCAGACACACCGGTTCCTCACCCTGCTGTTGCCAGGCTCRGCCGTGATGCCGCCCTGCGTGAGTGGACGAGGAAGGAGGGGTGGGGGGCGTGCATGGGAGCGTCAAAGGCAACGATGGTGGGATAGAAAAGTGGACCCCAAGGTGGCAGCCAAAGACTCTGAGTTCTGGTGCCCAGCCGTCAGTGCCAGAGGTGCATGGGTCAAGGGGACAGTGGTTGGACACATCCCAGCATTTGAAAAACACAGCGCCTCTACGCACCACCGCCGGCACGCCTGTACATTGCCAAACCCTGGCAAGCATTTTATGTCAAACCATGCTAACCCATACTGGACTCACCGGCTCCTCCCTGGGGCGTCGGCGCCCCGTCTGGGCCTCAGCCTCTCCCGTAAGCNAGCATCTCCTCCGCGCCCTGCTCAGCCCCCTGCGGTCATGCAGACGCGAAGCGCAGATTGGTGATGGCACAGATGCACATGCTAAAAAAAGGCACGCGCCACATGTTGTCTCGCTAGCACCACAACTTATCAACAGCTGCTGTTTCAAGCGCCGATGCGTAGACAACAGTAAAAGAACAACAGCTGTGAGCCGGGCACCACGGCATACACCTGTTGCTGCACGGGAGGTGCCTGGGGCAGGGCGGCAATCGCTGCCGCCTGCTGGTCTGGCTGCTCGGCCGACAGGCCTGCCACGGCCGCCACCGCAAGCAACATGCTGGTCAAAAAGTCGACCGCCTCGTCCTGCCAAGGCAACAGCGTCCCATGAGTAGCTGTTGAGCTATTCAGCCAGCATAAGCCATGCAGTTTGGACGTTCGGTCTGCGTTTCAGCAACAACCAGGCGGCGCACACACACGGCGTCGGCGTCGGCGGCGGTGGTGGGGCGCTAGGCTGTGCGTCAGATGCAGCTCGATGTTAAGCGCGCCCCCACACGCTGGCTCGCCTCCCACCGCAACCCAACGGCTTGCCTTCATATTGCGAGGGTGCTCAAGCGAAGGGTTGGGGACCTGCCTGTCGCGCCGCTCAGCAAGCTACCACACGGCGGGCTGTGCTTGTTCCACAGCAAGCCGCTGACAGCCTCCAGCGCAGAATAGGGGGTGCCGTGCGTGTCTCTGCGTGTGTGAGGCGGATTTGCTACGCATGACCGGGTCGAAAGCTCGCCACGGTTTGGTCCCCCAGCTGGGCCAGCCACCCGCTTGGACCGGCTCTGTGTCATTCTTGGACGCGTTTACAGCAGCGGACAGCGTGTACCCGCGCACATATCACGCACACTACTCAGGCTTGGAGACGTGTGGGCGTCGATGGGTCGATGGGTTGATGGGTAGATGGGTGGACCCCTCCTCACGACTCCCTAGCTCCCTGCTCGAGATTGCAACCTAGGTCTGTCGGTCACTGGCATGCCACATCTGCTGCAATACCATCTGGGGTTTGATCACCTCCATCTGAATCTGCAGCGATTTTACTTCTGCTTGGAAGGAATCTTGGTGCTGATGACTTACTTTCACCGCAGCCGGGGCGGTCGCGCCCGCAAGCGTGGCATGCTCAGGCTGACAGTTGGGACTCTGTTGCTCCAACAGGTTTAACGGCATCTACTACAGCACCACCCAACTCCATTCAGCGATTTCAAAATGCTCAGATGTTGTAAGTTTTGAGGGCACAGCCAAGGCATGGCCTCGATGCAAAGAGTGCAGGTGACAAGGCGGTGTCGGCCACGCTGTGCCTGCTGGCCGAGCTGTCGCATTGATACAGCTGGAATCTTGCTGTTCAGTGCTAAGCTTTGCGATCCTGAAAGCTTCTCGGTATTCTTGCAGTTGTATAACAAAAGCAGTGCATGCATAGCGCAGTGCATGAGGAAAGAACACAACGGCATCAAACTTGCCGGCAGCGCAGTGGCACATTTGTGTGCCTTGGCAAGCAAAGGGCAACATCACACTGACAGAGGGGCACGAAGAATGAACAACCGAGAACCAGGTGCACATATGCAGGATGCATGCATATGTGGAGCACAATCGCAAACGAGGCTTGCTAGCAGGCTGCAGCACAAGGGACAGCAAAATGCACACATGTGCAGGCAAGCCAGGATGAAGAAAGGCGAGGCGGCAAGGAAAAAAAGGCAGCACAGACAGGGGATCGTGCTCAAACAGGAATACACAACAAGGGGTCTTGGTGCAGATGAAAATCAGACGGGGGATCTCCCTCAAACTGTGAAACAGGCACTGGTCTTGATGCACGTATAATTAAAGCGATGCTGCCGCCCAGCTACGGCGAGCAGCTGGCGGCGGCAGCAGCCGGCAGCCAGCAGCAGGAGCACAGCAAGCACCGGTGCGGCAGATGTTGCCAAAGACTGGCTGCTGGGGCGACTCAGAGGCCGCACCAGAGCACAGCTAAGGGTCCATCTCACTCCTCCTCCTCCTCATCCTTAAGCAGGCTGTTCAGCCGCCGGCGCCGCTGCAACGGCTGCCGTGGGGAAGCCTGCGGCCCACCCTGCTGGCGCTGCACAGTTGCTGCCGGCCGCTTGCGCATGCCAAGCCCGCCTGCGTTAAAGTATGGAAACACAAGCCACGTTCTAAATAATATTAGCTGCGGCAGTGCGCTCGTAGATGTAAATCTGACGGGACGCAGGCATGACAGCAGCACCCCTTATCAATTAACGGTCAAAGTGCGCACCTGCGGGGCCTGTGCGCCGCTGGCCGCCGTGCGGTGCACCTGCTGCATTTGCTGCCGCCATCCCTGCTGCGCCTTCCAGCGCCGGGGCTGCAACGCCGCCGCCGGCGCCTGCCTTCTGCACAGCTGGCTGCGTGGCCGGCTGCGTGGCCATGGCTGCCTGCAAGGAATGAAGACCAGGCAGGGCAGACTTCGAAGCTGCGTTCGGCTGGCATAACAAAATCAAGGTCGGATTGATTGCAACGGTGCGCACTTGACCTGATTGAATGCAAACTTTCACAGCAGTAGCGGTGGCACAACTGCTGACTAGCTGTCAAGTTGCGCACCTGCTTTGGCCGGCGGGCACCCACAGATGCGCTAGCTGTCCCTGCCGCTGCCGCCGCCGCTGCTGCTGCGCTTTCCAGCGCCGGGGACGCAGCGCCGCTTGCCCCCTGCACAGCCGGCTGCGTGGCTGCCGCTGCCGCAGGCGGCTCCGGCCGAGGCGCTCCTCCAGCTGTCCCCTTGCGCGGCAAAATCAGGCGTGGGCGGCTGTCCGGCATGGCTGCCTGCAAGGAAGGCGGTCTGAGCAGATTTGTGAGGCACAGGTGTGGATGAATGAGTTGCAGGGATCAATCAGCTGCAGCTGTGTACGGCGGCGCCGGCTGCCATGCAAGCCGAAGGAACACACGGCATGCACAGCACACCTGCTGCAAAAAGGGCGCACCTGTGGTGGCCGCCGGACATGTGCAGATGCGCCAGCCGCCCCAGCCGCCGCAGCCGCTGCCGATGCGCCTTCCACCGCTGGAGCTGCACCGCCATCTGGCGCCCGTGCGGCTGCCAGCATGGCTGCCCAGACATTCTGCTCTGCCCGGCGCGCCGCAGCAGCTGACTGCACACCAAACGGCATGTAGGCACTGGCATTCGGGTAGGCACGTGCCAGATGCTCCCCAAGGGTGGCTCCACGCCCCACTTTGAAGGAAGCTGACCATTTGCCCCAGGTGTTGCCGGCAGCCTTCTCAAAGGTGCGAGGCTTCACAACCAGCCACTGGCTGCCGCCGCCCGCCATGCTGCACTGCGCCAGCACCAGGCAGTGGCGCGGCAGGAAGTAGCCGTACGTGAACCGCTGCGCTGCGTCGCTGCCGCCCGCCGCTGCTCCGCTGCCCCCGGCGCTGCTGGCTGCAGCTACACCCGCCTTGGGCGTGCTCCGTTGCACAGAGAAGCGCACCAGTGGCGCATCATCAGGCACACCATCCACCAGCTGGTGCTGCGGGATGCTGCTCAAGTATGCCTGGGCTGCCGGCGGCAGGTCTGCAATCTTTGGCACGGACTGCAGCTGGGCGCCAGCTGGGACGTCCTGCCCCTTTGCCAGTGGCCGACGAGCTTGCGGCTGCTGCTGCGCCTGCTGTGCCCGCTGCGGCTGCTGCGCTGTCGGGTGCTGCCCCAGCTGCGCCTGCTGTGCTTGCTGCGCCGTTTGCGCCTGCTGCACCGGCTGCGCTTGCTGCACTGGCTGCGCTGGCCGTGCCCGCTGCATTTGCTGCACGTGCACCGCCTGCTGCGCACGCTGTGCCTGCTGCGCGGGCTGTGCTCGCTGCACCTGCTGGCTCAGGGACTGCTCCTGCTGCAGCTTGCGACGCTTGTGCCGCTGGCTCAGGGGCTCCTCCTCTTCCGAGGCTGTCTCCTTGCCGCTGCCAGCTGCTGCTGCACTGCCTCCTGCCAACAAGGCAGCGCCGCTAGCGGTCTTGGAGGCACGCTTGCTGCCGTTGGCTGCGTGCTGCTGCTCCTCCTCCCCTTGTGCTGCTGCGACCGCCAGCTGGGCCGGCTGATCCACAGCCATTGGTGCCCCAGCCTCCACCGCGGCATCAGCCACGGCTGCTGCATTGTCCTCAATCTTGATGGCGGGCTGCTGGCCAGCAGCTGCCGCTKCGGCCACCTCCGCCACCGCCACCGCTGCGCCTGCTGCTGCTGCTGCKGCCGCCGMTGCTGCTCCGTTAGGCGCTGCTCCCGCCGCCGCCGCCGCTGCTGCCGCGAGTTGCTGCTCCACCTGGAAGGCAGCATGTCGACCAGCAGCCGCAGGTGCCGCCTGCTGTGCCTGCTGCACCTGGGGGAGCGCCACCGGTGCCAGCGCTGGTGCGGCTGGAGGTGCAGCTGGCGCAGCCTCTGCGCCAGGCGGCATCGCTGCCCCCACGTGGCCAGCCCCGGCTGCAGCGTGCTGGGCGCCAGGGGCTGCCACGCCGCCAGCTGGTGCAGCTGCAGCGGTTGGTGGGCGTCCGAAGGTTGCCCTGTCCAACGATGGACCAGCGGCAGCGAGGGGCTTCAGATATGCCACTGGCAGCATCCAGCCTTGCAGCGCCGCTGCTGCAGCTGCTGGGCCGGTGGTTCTGCTGAACTGCTCAACCTCCCCTGCCGCATCGCCAGGCGTAAAGCTGAGACGGCCCAGCAGCCCCTTTTCTTCCACCTCAAACTCCACCGTGTGCATTTGATGCGCGTGCACCTGCATAAAGAGCAACGATTTGCACGTTTTAAGTGTGCTGTAGCGAGAATTAGGGTGTGAGCGTGCAAACATTGTCAAGCGCTACAGGTTGCAACGGCAGGGTTGATCAGAGCGGCAGTGCCGTGACTTTGGGGTTGGTCAGCAACGGCGGCCCTCCACATTTACTAATCTATCCAATCCACGTCTGGCATGGCAGCACCCACCTCATGAGGCAGGGGCACAGGTATCTCGTCTGGGCCGTCAGCGGCTGCACGGAGGCTGAGGATGAATCTGGTGGTCTGCCTTTCCTTGAAGGACTCTATGCTCACGTAGTCCAGCTGTTTGGCACTGCGTAGAAGCACCATGAACAGCCGCATGACGAAGATGAGCACCTGCAGGGTGAAACAACGCAGAGATGTGAGCAGCGGTTGCCAGTGGCTCCTACAGCGCATGCAGACGTGTGACTCTGCAGCCGCGCCGCAGCGGCATGACGCCGCGGCGTGGCGGTGCGTCGGGCGGCGGCGGACGGGCTGTGCAGAGCTCTGCGGGCTCAGCTGCCGGCGACCGCTGCGTTCTAACCTCTCTGATCCCGTGCTTGCCTGCGTGCAGGAATGGTCGTCCAGGCAAGGGTTGGCAGCAGCCTGCAGGCGCCGCTCTACCACCAGGCCCCTAGGGGAGCCTGTGCGTGCTCCAGTGCAAGCCGCTGACTATCAGGAGGACAGGCTGGAGGGAGCCGCTGCTTTTCTGCGTGTTTGAGGCGGATTGGCCACGCACAACCGGGTCGAATGCTCGCCTCACTTTGGTCACGAGGAAAGCTGCTGCCCTGTCAGGCTGCTCCCTGCTCCCCTTGGATGGCATTGCTGGCGGCGGGCGGAGCTTGCAGCGTGGGTATGGTTCCTGATATACCGATGCGCATACCTGGTATGGGTGCGCATGCATGAGCACGGGTGGCCAAGGGTGCAGATGGCACCTGCCATATGTGGCCACATGTGCAGATGCGCGCAAACATGGCACATGTGTGGGCACAACTCGTCTCCAAGGTTTTATGTCACTTTGATTTAGGAGGCGTGGGCTGCAGCAGATGGACTGGCGCTGCTGTGGGCGCTTCAAGCTGATGCAACACCAGGCTGCCTCCTTAACTTCCAGGCACATGGCACACCCTCGTGCATGCTGGTTCCCACCCTTGTTTCACTTGTTGACTATCTGCTCTACAGCAGCATGGGCGATACCATTTCATGCATATGCATGCGGCACTCCGCCTTCAAGCCGCAAGTTCCCTGCCTTAGCCAGTGGCACACCTCAAGGCACAAGATGAATCTCATGCACAGCTTACATGGAGCAGACTCAGCTCAGCAGATGGTGCTCAGCAATTGCAAGCGGCGCCCTGGCCAGGCACCTCACTGCAGCTGCCCGGCCAATGCCAGCACAAAGCACGGCTCGACTGCCACCATTGTGTTCTGCAGCGGCCCAGGCGGCGCCCTACTCTTCTTCTTCGACTGCTGCTGCTGCTCCTGCTGCTGCCTGCCGCTGCTTGCCCCCGCCGCCTTGGCCGCCGCCGCCGCTGCCATCTGTGCCGCGGTGCGGCACTGCCAGTGCTGCAGGCCGATCTGGTAGAGCCCTGGAGCCAGCAGGCACAGGCCCAGCCGCTGGCTAACGGTCTGGCCGGGAGGCACTGTCAGCCGGAGGCCAGTCCACAGCTGGCCTGCCCACACTGCACTCAGCTCGTGGCTGGCAGCTGCTGCCGCCGCCTCCTCCTGCTCGCTGCCACGCACAGGCTGGCAGGCCACTGCTGCCTCCAAATGAAGCTCAAGAGCATCCGCCGCTGCTGCTGCTCGTGCTGCAGACAAGTCGCCGCCGCCGCTGCTGCTGTCGCCGACTGCGCTGCTGCGTGGGCTCTTGCTGGCACCAGGCATCGTCCGCCCATGGTTGGTGACTGACAGCGTAACACACAGCGGCTGGCCCAGTGCTGCGCTCACCGCTGGGAAGCGGCCATACGCTGCTGCTGCCACCTGCTGCTGCTGCTCTGCATCTGGGGCCGCCATCAGCTGCAGCGCCGNCGCCGCCTGCTGCTGCTCGCCCGGGCCAGTGCTGTCGCCACCGGCAGCTGCACCAAAGGGCAGGGGCTCCGCCGACAGCCGGACTGTGATGGCGCAGGGCTGCAGCAGCGCCAGGCTGCGGTAGGTGAGGCCGTTGAAGACCTCCCCATGCACCAGGGGCGCTGTGCCCAGTGCAGCATCTGAACACTCAAGGAGAGGCAAGGAGGCAAGGGGAGCAGGACAGGAGGATAGTGAGGCGGAGTGACGCGTGGCGTGGGAATGAGGCGCGATGTCTGCAAATGTGCAGGCAATATTGCAGGCATGCAGGGAACCGGCCAGCCAGCCACTGCTTTGCATCCCTCGACCACAGCACGCACAGCACACATACCATGCATGCCATCCAAACCAAACAAAAAATGCCCCCACCTGCGATGCCGGCGTCTTCTGCATCCACCCGATAGAACAGGGCCACCGCTCTGCACAGCCGCTCTGCACACTCCTGCCGCTGCTGCTCCTCAAAGGATGCAGCCAGNCCTGGCAGCCGGCGCACCGCCGCCGCCGGACACCGCCCCAAGAATGCCGCTGCTGGCCGGGCCGTTGCTGCTGCTGCAGGTCGCGTCATCCAGAATGTAAGCCACGGTGCAGCGGCGGCCGGGCGCCAGCAGGCCGCTGGCAGGCAGGCCCTGTGCTGCTGGCGGCAGCTGCGGTGGCAGCAGCAGGTCTCGCTCCGCTGCGGCTGCCAGGTGAGTTGGGTCGGGGATTGCCCGCCCCAGCCACACCTGCATGGGTTGTGTTTTGGAAAGAGCAGCCGGTCAGCAGTGCAGCAGGCCAGCGGGCAGGGTGGGAAGCGCCCCCTCGTGGCAAGAAATGAGACCATCAGCGGCCGCATGCACACGGCTTGCTATCCATTGGTGACGAGCTTACACCATCCTGCAAGCCAGCCACGGCCCCTTGGCTGCCCACCTGCAGCGGCCATCGCCCGCGGTTGGCAACTGACACCTCCATCACACATCGCCGCTCAAACACGGTGCTGCTGCTGCTGCTGCTACTGATGGCGGCACTCTCAGCGAGGTCGCCACGGCTGAAGCTGCTGCTGCCCTCTGCTGCCGCTGCTGCTGCTGCTGCACCCTCTGCCGCGCCTGCTGCGCCTGCTGCGCCCGCCTCCTCCCCACCGGTTCCATTGGCTTCTGCACTCGCCGCTACGCCAGCTGGCAGGTAAATCTCTCGGAACTGCACTCCTGCCACCTGCAGTGACGGCTGCACGTGCACTTCCACGGGAAGCACGGCGTGCCGACCCAGCACTGCCTGATTGCTGCCGCCGGGAGTGGCCACCGGGCTGTCTACTGAGAGCAGCGGGCCGGCTGCCTCTGGCGAAACGTACTCCAGGCAGATTTCGGCTGAAAACACTTCTTCAGGTGCGTGCGAGGAGCGCACGCCTGTGGCAAAGGTCACTGGGATGCTGCAGGGAGGGGACAGAGCAAAGGGGAGGTCTGGTGATCATGTTGTCTGGGTGGGATGGTGAGCAACAGTGCAGGGTGCAAACTGCAAGTCAGCGCGCAGCCAGGCACAACCTGTCCCAATATGCACAGCTCGACAGAATGCAAAGGGCGCAAAACCGAACAGAAGCGCACCTGCAGGACTGGCCCGCCATCAGCGGCAGTTGGTCCTGCAGCGCAGTACCATCGGCCGCAATGACCAGCCTGCTGCTCGGGTCCTTCTGCCTGCAAAGCAGGAGAGCCAGGCAGGCAGTGCGGGGCAGGCAGATTCAGATCAACAGGCAGGTGGGGTGAGAACAGCAGTGTTCACAGCCAGACGCATGCACCAATTCGAGCATCACTCCTTCACCACGCACACCAACCCCACAGCCTGCAAGCCTGAACTCCAAAAACCTGCGCGCACCGGATGTTGATGCTGGCCCAGCCCACAGGCGCCTTGCTGGTGTTGGTCACCGTCAGCTGCGCAGTGTACACCTGCCCCTGCAGCAGGCGCAGCTGGCGGGCACCTGCCGCTGCTGTGCCTGCTGCCGCTGCCGCCGCACCGCCCCCTGCCGCCGCTGCGGTGGCTGTGTCGCCGCTGCCACCAGCGGTGGCAGGCAGCATGCCCAGGCCATCTAGCGCCTCTTGCGCACCACCGGCAGGGCCATCTCCCGGCTGCAAGCTGAGCTGCACCAGCGGAAGTGGTTCAACCACCACCACACGAGCCTCTGGCGCAGCCACCGCCTCACTGCTGCCGCCACCGCCGCCGCTGCTGCTGCCGGTGCCGCCGGTACAGCTGAGCTCGCCGCCGTCCTTGCGGCGGGAGTATCCCAGCTGCTGCACCAGACTGGGTGCCGGCTTGCTCCAGGGCTGGAACCAGCTGACGCCGCCAAAGGCAGTAAGCCTGTGAGGGGATACGTGGGGGCAGGGTTGCCAATGGTTGGCTGGGTGTGCAGGCAGCAGCAAGACAGGACACAAAGATCAGGCTCGACTGCTGTTTCCACCCGCTGCTGCACGAGCAAACAACGGCATGCGAGCTGTCCAGTGCCTCGACATACCTTCCAGCAGCAGCAGGAGCGGATTGCACTCCAGCAGGCCTAAGCTGCCCACAACACCAAGCATTTGCAGCAGCAGGGTTGCTTCAACCAACCCACCTGCAGCCGGTGAGCACCAGCATGCCCTTGAGCAGCGGCGTGCCCTCCAGCACGATGCGCACAGGCTGGGTGCCCGCTGGGATGTTGAGGCTCACTGGCCGCGGCTTCCAGGCAGACTGGGGAGGGGAGGCAGGGAATGTGGGCCACAGAATGTGGGTGAAGTGCAGGGTTGACAGCGCACAGGCAGCATCACTGAAATCCATGGTTCGTTGCAATCAGCACGCCTGCTCACCCAGACGACGCAATCTGCTCAACAGCAAGATGCTGTTTGTGCAATAACAATAGCACTCTCACCTGTGTGGTGGAGGTGATGGTCATGTACTCCTTGGGTGCCATGGAGGCGTCTCCCAGGTAGGTGGCCTCCAGCACCAGCTTGTCAATCTGCACAGGACCATGCCGAGCCGACTGAGATCACATGCAGAGGCCCCGCACGGCTCGGCCTCCAAAGGCTCAAACGTAACCTCACACCGCAGCTGACCCCCTCACAAACCTCACAAAACCTGTCGAGCTGCAGCGTGCACACAGCCGGCGATCCACCGCTGGTTGCAACTTCGGTTCATATCTGCTTACCCGCATGCCCACGGCTGCTGGGTTGCTGACCTCCACTTCTACGCTCGCCACCTCGCCACACACCCACTCCACCGGACCAGTGGCAGCTGCCTGGCTTTTGGCGGCCGCCTGCATGAAGGGGTCGGCTTGGCGTGTGAGCTTGGTAGGTCAGCTGACGGGTCAAAACAGTGATGTCTGCATTAGCAATGGCATCATACTGCGAAGGGGCATGCTTGCAGGCAAACCAAACTGCAGCGCAAACCACTCGTATTGCAGGCCATGGGATTTGCCTCCAGCATCTCAAACACACACCTGCTCTCGCTTGGCGCTGAAGGGGTCGTACAGGAAAGGACCGCTGCCCTGGCGCCCCGTCAGCGCGCTGCGCCCAGGCCGCCGCAGGCCCACGCTAAAGTGCACGGCCCGCTGCGGCAGCGGCGGCGTGCGTGGCGCCAGGAAAAAGAGCAGCGGGGGAGGGCCGGGCCCGGGACGAGCTCTGTGGGCATTGGAAGGGCAGGAGGAGGCGACAGCAGTGGCTGTTGGCACGCTGCAGGGGAGGCTGGCTGGCACGTTGCATGCACAAGCCATAGGCAGTGTATGCCCAGAAGGCCGTAAGCAAAGCTACCAGTCCCCCTTGCTGCGCTCCCTCACTTGTCGGCTGGGGCCATCTGGCTGGCGGCTGCCAGCAGGTTCTCCAGCAGCGACTGCAAGACATGGAAACGTGGAAACAATTATTCAGGACTGCGAAGGAAGCGCTGGCGTTGCATCACATGCCTCTTGCATTGATTTCCATCGCCCGATGTGGGCCCTGCCAAGAGAGCAATAACGAGCACTAAATCACGCCAGCCACATCATGCCAGCCACAGCGTGCACAGCACACCCACCTGCATGCGGTGGGCGCTGAGCTCCCCGCTGTGCTCGCGCAGCAGAGCCGCAGCTGCATCCCACACATCCGCGTGCTGCTTGGCATAGATGGCCAGCCCAAGCACGGCCTCCAGGCAGCCGGCCCGGACCTGCAGTGGTGAGGTTAACATTGCCAGGTGGTTGTGCGTAACGCAGAAAGGGAGAGAGCCAGCCCAAGCACAGCCTCCAGGCAGCCCGTCCGGACCTACAAGATGATGGGCAGTTGCGGCGCACATACTATGCAGCGCACAAAGCGGCTACAAAGTTTGAAGCAACAACGACACGTGTTACAACAACTCATGCAAGCCTGGCTGCACAGATTACACGCCAGAACGGCATTGACTGCCAGCCCATTCCCCAACTCTGCCCAGCCAAGTCACCCCTGCCCCCACCCATTACCTGTGGCCAGGACCGTGGCACTGCGGACTGCGACAGCGGCCGCCGCTTCTCCCACGCTCCATCCGGCTCCGGTTCTGGCTCTTGGGGGTCGTCCGGCGGCTCCAAAGCCTTCCTGCAGTTGCAAAGGAAGTCAAGAAGCTGGCATAAGTAGGCTAAGAGGCAGGCACTGAGACGCATACATCAATGTGGCGTGCCTTAGCAGCAGCAGGCAAGCTTGGCATCCACCCATGCCAAGGCAGTTTGATGGTTCAATGGCAATGCGCACCGTGCCACCTCCAGCGTGCGGGCGTTGGGGAAGCCCAGGAACTTGGACAGCTCCACGGCCTGCGAGTGAAGAAAACAGCGAGAGTTTTGATGTTGAGTCACAGCACTACAGCGCAGTGGATCAGTCAACAGCTCCGCAGCAGCAGCACGGAAGACCCGAAACGCCAGTGCACATGCAACCACAGCAGCACACAGCAGTAGGGCGCCTGCAACCACAGCAGCACGCAAACTAGCGTACCTGCCACAGCAGCAGCACGCGCTTGCGAGTGGATCCCACCAAGCCCAGCGCCTGCGGCAGGAATCCACCCAGCCGCATGCAGGTTAGCAGTCGGATGAAGGCAGGTCCAGAGCCAGACACATGCAGATTCAGAGCGCTCGGTTGGGGCTGCGTTCCCCAGGCAGCCATGAACGCGCACAACTCAGCTATGAGCGGAGCACACCACACAACAGCTTACCTGCGCCCCCTGCAGACAAGTAAGCAGCCGGTCCTCCGGCGGCCATTGCCAGTGCAAAAGCAGAGCTAGCCAAGAACAGCTGCTGGATCCAGCAGGACTCACCTGCGCCCCCTCCACAAAGGTAAGCAGGCGGTCCTCCGGCAGCGGCAGCGCCTCCGCCGCCAGCTGCAGCTGGCTGACCAGCTCGCTCACTTCTCGCCGCGCACCCGAGGCCTGCAGTAGTTTGGGTGGCATTTGAGAATTGATTTACTGCAGCATCTGGGGTATGCGGCTGGCTAAATCAGCTCGCTCACTTGTGCACCCGAGGCCTGCAGTAGTTTGGGTGGCAGTTGCAAAATGGTCCAACTGCTTTCTACCCAATGCAGGCCTCGGGCGCACGGCGGGAAGTGAGCGAGCTGGTCAGCCAAGCACACACGCCAGATGCTGCAACCAACCAGCATTGTGATAGGGCACGCGTGTGTGGGCCGGAGCAGCTGGCCGACCAGTTTGGTCACTTCCTGCTGCCTGTAAGAGCCCTGCAACGAGTGGATTTGACATTTTCCTGCAACGGGTGGATTTGACATTTTCTACAGGCACTTCACCCATCCCAATGTGACAAACCGCTCACATGCAGGCCAGCAGTAGGCAGCAATAGCTGATGAAGAAAACAAATGCCTGCCAGCTGTTTCACTCACATGCAGCCCCGCCAGGAAGCGCGCCAGCTTGAGATCGCTCTCAACTAGCAGCAGGCGACGACACCCAATAAATGCAGCTGCTGCCAAAAAAACTGCACTCACATGCAGCCCCGCCAGGAAGCGCGCCAGCTTCAAATCATTTTCGACCAGCAGCGGCTGCCCGCCGCGCCGCCGGTAGCTGGCTTTCGCCTCTGCAGTGGGCAGCAGGCAGAGACGCATGCGCAACCAGTGATGAGCCGTCTGCACATAGACAACCCGCACTCTCTGATTTCCTACTTGCGAGTGCCTACACCCCCTTCAATTCTGCCGAGTGTGCTCAGCACATGCACACCTGCAAAGAGCCCCCGCACTTCCCCCTCCAGCTTGTCTTCGCTGCGCAGGGCGTTCCAGAACTGCGCGCCGCCAAAGGCGCTGCTGCTGCGGGACGCCTCTGCAGGGCAGGACACCGGGTGTGGGGACAGGTGGGGTGAGTCGGCCTGAATGAGCATGCTAATGCTGACGTAACGGCAATCAACACGAGCTAAATCTGCCTTGATCGTGCGCACATGAGTCGATTGAACATCCACTCAACCCACCTGACAGGTTGCCGTCTGGGTCGGCATCGGCGGGAGGCGTCTCTCGCCGCGGCGTGCGCCACTGCTCCTCATCATTGAAGACACTGCAAACGGATGATCATGCAGTGTCTATAGGATAGGAATGCTGTACCAAGTGAAGCACGCCGCCGCGCGCGCCACTGCTCCTTGTCGTTGAAAACATTACAAAAGGGACAGTCAGTGAATGAGCGTTGATAACAAGCTGTGTTGGTGGATTGCAAGGCATGCGCCACTGCTCCCTGTCGTTGAGGCAGCCAAGCAACCCACCTGCTCTGGTTGATGGCAAAGCCGCCGTTAGTGATGGCGGCGTTCAGCGCTTTTGCGGCTGCATATCCCTCCAGCTGCAAGTGCAGGAGGGTTGGACGGTTGGTAGGTTAGTGAGCAGAACACACAATGAGTACCAATGAGCCTTCAACAGTAAGTGCAAGAGGGCAGGCGTTGAGCGATCAGCTGAGGAACACGCGCAGTGCCCTTCGCACTGCAACCGCCAGACAGGGGCCCACGGCGCAGGCAGCTGTTTGGTGTGGACGCATCTGCAGCAGCTGCTTGCCAGCATTCACTGTGGAGGGTTTCCCTAGCGTTCCGCAACTCACTGCTGCAGCCAGGTAGACCCAGTCCTGAGCGGTCCTGCCCAGCTCCGCGGCTGCAGGCAGAGCGCATTCAGAGGGAAGGCAACGGTGATGCAGAGTGTGGATCTCTTCAACTGACAGCGTCAGCACTGCACTGCTCTGTACCAGCAGGCACTAGTCACTCACAGCTTTCCTAGGTCTGACTACATTAAACTAATACTAAACAGAATCAACACCTGTTGAGTAGTGGTCCTGGGCGTCCAGCGGGCTGCCAGCCAGCAGGCAGTAGTCGCCCATCGCTTTTTGCAGCCGGCCGTACCGCTTCTTGGTCTTGAGCTCCTGTTCGGACAAACAAGGTGTACCTTGTGATTTCAACCTCAACGTGTGATGGCTCAGCCACCCTTCCATACGTCTACCTCGCAGCCACCTCGAAAGCAGGCCTGCAAACATAACGCACCTCATCGCTGTACAGCCGCGTCTGCACCGCCTCCAGCGCGCCGCCTGCCCCGGTAAACTCTGGTGAGTCCACCTGCAGCACAAATCACAGGACCCAAGGCASACAGTTCAGCTTTCAAGCCCATCGGAACCTCGAGCCATATGACCATATGCAGCCGGACAAGAAGGACAAGTAAACCAATGAAGCCATGTGCAGCCCTGACCACTCACCAGGGTGGCCAGGTCGACCATCGCAGGCGAGGCGTTGAGCATCCAGCACTCCAGCTCCACCTAAACCTCAACCCTGGAAGAAGTATTCCAATACGGCAGCCTTCACTTACCAAAGTTGCTAGGTCCACCATCGCGGGCGAGGCGTTGAGCATCCAGCGCTCCAGCTCCGCAAGCAGGCAGGCGGCAAAGTCGTGCATCACAACTTCGGCATGGTTATCCAACTGCTCCCAGTCGCCTGCACAGGGGCGTGCAGTAAGCAAACTTGAGTTGATTAGAGACATGCGCGGCAAAGTCGTGCACCGCCACCTCTGCATGGTTGTCCAGCTGCTCCCAGTCGCCTGCAGTCAGCAACACCATGGCGGTGGACTGATTGCGGCACACACAGCAGCGACAGTCGTGCATCGCCACCTCAGAGTTTGCCTGCCCAATTGGCAATCTGCCCACGGCAACCGCTTATAAACGCAGTCAAATTCAATCACAGCGAAGCTCGCCTGGCGGAAACATGATGAAGTTGCCTGCCCGCTTGCGGTCCTCTGCTATTTGCTCATCACTGGGCTCAAATGCGAAGCAGCGCACGGTGAAGGCGTCCGGGAATGCCCTGCAAGGTACGGTGCACGCAGGCATGAAGGGGAAAGAATTCGCGATCAAACACACAATGAGCGGCAGCAGAACCTAGCTCAGCTGCAGCGCTGTTCATCTGAGCATGAACTACTGACACAGCCGGAACTGGGGCATAAGCCCAAGCATGCAACGCACAGCAGCAATGCACAGCAGCAGAAAGCCATCCCAGGCTCACTTGCAGCGCTGCTCAAACTGGGCATAGGCCTTCGCCACGTCCTCCACATGCGGGCAGTGCATGACCCCAATGACGCCCAGCACACGCCGGTGGTTGTGCAGCGGAGCCAGCGGGGACGGCTGCAGCGCGGCGTCCTCCTGCGGTGCAGCATGGAGGCGTAATCGGGCAGGTGAGCAACAGCAGTGCAGCGCAGAGCTGCCCAGGAGCGGCTGCTTTGTAGTGAACACTCACCGGCAGGAACTTGAAGTGCATGTTGCCGGTCTTCCAGGGGAAGAACTTGAAGGGCGACTTCTGGGCCTCCTTGTAGAAGGACCGCACGTTCTGCAGCTCCACCTGCAACGAATTCACAGCAAGAAGACGGGAACATCAGGAGCAGGCAATGGTATCAACTGCAGGTGGAGAGAGCGGGGGCCTCCTTGTAGAAGGAGCGCACATTCTGCAGCTCCACCTGCACCAATGTGTGCGCAAGCGAGTGACAATCGCAGTCAGGTGGTCAGGCCGCAGGCCAATATAAGACAACAAGCATTCAGCAAAGCCCTGCCGCTGCAAAGCACAGCAAAACAAAGTGCATCGCCCGTTCAGGCACACCTTCCTGCGAGATCACCTCAGGTGTCAAACACCAAAAGAAAGGTAAAACAAGCTGAACAACCGACCTGGCGGTGGCGCACGATGAGCGATGCATAGCGCTGGAAGACAGCCTCAGGCGCCTCCCCCACCGGCAGCAGCACCTGCGGCAGAACAAGCACAGATCGGATTGCTCCCGGAGATTCAACTGCTGGCATGTTGTCTGTTGTTCGAGTGGCAGCGAATCAGCAGGCGGAGGCTGGGCACACCACAGCGAGGTGGCTGCAGGTCTGCTTCTGCACGCCGCTCCAGCAGATGCTTACCACTCGGATCTCGGCGCCCGAGAACAGCGTGCAGCCAGGGTCCAGCGTGCGCGTCAGCGGCTGGCCCGCGTGCTGCATTGCGCCGCTGGCAAGGCACGGCTCAAAAGCCTGCGGCAGCGGCCAGCGGTGGCGGTGGGTCGGCGGCGGCAGGTGGGGTGATGGCGGCTGGGCGATCAGCGCGATGTGATGCCCACTACGATCGCTTACCAACGTCCCGGCTCACTAGGGAAGGCGGGAGGCGGCCCTGGCGCCCAGCGGCTCGCTCCCGCGCGCTTGTCAGCGTCTGCGCCCTGCTAGCCGCTCAGTACATCGATCGCGTCCTTTGATCACGCCCCCCAGCTGCAGCGGCGCCTCCTGCGACGGACAAGTCACCTGCTGCCGCCCTTGCTCGCTTCAGGCCCCGCTGGGCAGCCTGAACTCAAGGGCAGCGCGATCGGTGGATCATGGATGCCGCCGCCGGCCCCGCGCCCACCACATGGGTTGCCGACCGGCACCAGCGGGCACGGCGGCGAGCTGAGCGCACGTGTTCGGCTGTGCTGCCCAACTCCTGCTGAACTGCACTCTGCATGTCTGCCTCTTGCCGCCGAACCACGTATGGCTCAGGACTGACTGGCATCTCCAGGCCAGCCTTACAGGTCGGTTGGGAGTGGCGGCGGCAGCGACAAGTCAAGTGAGCAGAGCAGGGAGCGGTCAACGAAAGCAACAGAGAGCGAGAGGTGGGTCAAGGCGCCGAACAGTGCAGAGTGTGCCATATGCGGTTGATGCGCAGGCTGCTACTCGCTGCCCTCTGGCCGGCCGCCGGGGACGAGCACCGCAATGTTGTTGCCATTGAGCAAGATCTGATCGAGGTGGGTGGCCTGCATGGTAAAACAAATGGAGGGAGGCAACTGAATCAACAGCACAGTAGAAGGAGGCTGCCTGCCAGCGGCATCATCGGGGTTTAACTGCAGGCCGGCAGCCGTGTGGGGCACGGCACGCTCGAAGCCTCGCAGCTTCAACGTCCAGCAAAGCTTTCGCTTGGGGCAGCACAACCGCCCATGCTGATGCCGCTATGCAAACATGCTTGCATCAGCTGCATCACAGCCAGCAGCGCGGCAGACACGGGCGCCAAGTGTCGCACAGCACTGCAGTTCCAGGCTGGATGGTGCATCACAACAAGCGCAGTCAATCAAAAGACAAGAGCCGGCGGAAAGCAGAAGCGCGCAGCACCCACCTTCTTGCCCTCCGGCGTGATCTCCCACTCCGTCACATCTTCCAGCACCATGTTCACAAACACATCGAAGCCTCTGCGGGCAGGAGGACAACAAGGGCGGGTCGTTCGGCACGTGAGCCAGGCTGAGGAGTGGCAGACGCTGCCCGCCGCCGCTGCCGCCGCCTGCCGCCGCCGCCCGGCMCGCCCGCCCCAGCGCCGCGCCTGAGCGTGCCCTCCAGCTCCTTGTCGCCGCGCATCACAACCCACACGCGGCTGCCTATGCAGCGGTCTATGAGCTCGCTGGGCAGAATTTGCGAGGGGTTCCCCTGCAGAGACTGCTTCTTGGGCGCGATCATGCTGCTGCCTGGTTTGGGATTAGCCGCGGGAGTTTAGATGAGCAGCGGGCGGCCAAGCCCGGGCCTCGGAGCGCAGGCGGCGAGTTGCGAGCGGGCGCAGGGCGAGGCGCAGGGCGGCGGTGGGCGGGCAAGAGAACTCGGGGATGTTGCTGAGTCGGATGCAGCAGAGGGAGCAGGTTTTCTGGGCTGCTGGGCGTGCTCCCGCTGCCGCCGCCGACCGCTGCATGCCGCCGGACAGCTGGTCTGCATGAACAATCCCTGGCTGCCATTCTGTGGCCTCTGTTGTTGCTTGCCGTCAGCAACAAACCAGCAAAGTGCGCAGATACAATGCGGCATGGCGATGACTCCCTTGCTGCGAGCTCACCGCGAGGCGACAGCACAGTGGTTGCAAGTTCAAGCACAGCAAGGCAGACACAACAGTGCAGGGCAGGATGAACGCGATCTGCTGGGTTGTGGAACAGGTTCCACTTGTTGAAAGCACACACGGCAAGCTGCACAACCAGGCGCCGCCGCTGCACCGCCGCTGCGCTTCAGCCGTGGCGGCGGAAGGCCGCGCC
>JADXDR010000106.1:165458-194677 GCA_025026875.1 Chlorella ohadii
TCAGATGGAGATTGTGCAGATGCACCTTGCGCGCGCGGCGGCGGTGGTGGGTGCTACCCACGGCGGCCCGCTGCCGGGCGCAACCACGCCGGGCTTCCCTGGCGCAGCGGCCGAGGAGCAGCCTGCTGCCATGCCGCTGGCGCGCCCGCGCGGCATGCCGCTGACGCAGCGGTGGCAGTGGGATGTCAACGTCCCTGTGCCGGCAGAGCAGCAGGCCCCAGCCGATGACGACCAGCTCGACTCGGCCGCAGCGCAGCAGCTGCTTGGAACAGAGCAGCTCCCAGCTGGAGCCACAGCCGAGGCAGAGCCGAGGGCAGCGCCCTGGTGGTGGCCGATGGGCCACGCACGTCGGCCGGCGCGCGGCGCCGCCGGTGGCGAGGAGGCGGCAGAGGGCTGCCACTGCAAGCACTGCGGCTGCCACCACCACCACCACGGCGGCAAGCACCACCACCACAGCCACAGCGAGGATGGGCAGCCCGCCCCTGCGCAGCAGCTGCCGATGATGATGGCAGCGCTGCATGACCTGGCGCAGCAGCATGCGCAGCAGGCGGCGGATGCGCAGCAGGCACAGCGCGGGCACCACGGCGCTCCCCGCCACGGCAACCGCGACCAGCTGCTGCCGGGCGTGGCGACGCCGTTTGAGTTCATTGCTCAGGAGCGGGCGCAGGGCTTCACCGATCGCTGGACGGAGCTGCAGGCCGCGCAGCACCCAGGTGGGTGAAGGATGATGGTTTGCGGCTATTTTCTGGCTGTCAAGGGGCAAGGTTGAGCAGCTGCATGGCCTGCTGGCAGCTGCATGCAGAGTCCACCGTGTTCTGCATGCTTTGTGGCAAGCTGGGGCTGCAAATTGACTTCGCTTGCGGAGCTGCTGTCAAGGTGGCGTGCAGCCTCATCACACGTTTCCGCTCAGCTCTCGATCCTGCACCCCCTCGCTGCTCCTCTGCAGCCGGCAGCAGCATGAACTGGTCTCTGTGGGACGCGTCCGGCCGCCTCAACTGGGGCCTGGCCGCCTTTGTGGCGCTGGCGGTGGCCTGCGCCGGCGTGTGGAGCGCGATGCTGGCGCACTGCGCGCTGTACCGCAGGTGTGCTGCTGCTGCAGCCCTGTCCTGCCTCTTTGGAAAGAAATGGCGCAAAGAAATGGCGCATGGCGCCCAGCCTGTCTGCGCATGTCTTTGCACTGTGCGCAAGGCGATGGTGGTGTCGCCAGCAAGCTGCTGCCGCTGCTGCTGCTGCTGCCAAGCGATGTTGCTCAGTGCTGCTGCTGTTGCATCGCACTTGCTCCCCCTGCACTTCCCTCCTGCCTCTGCTGCGCCCACACAAGCCGCCTGACAAGCCACCCCACCCACCCATTCCTCCCCTGCAGCGCCCGCGTCAACAACAACGCCGCCGAGGTGCTGGCTGCCCAGTGCTACCACCGCATGGCTTCTGACGAGCCGGAGGGAGGAAAGGGCGACCTGAAGCCGCTGCTGCGGGAGGGCCCAGTGAAGGGCGCCATCGCGGCAGTGCACACCAAGCTGTGAGGCGGCTCAGCCGCAGCAGCGGCAGCCAGCGGGCCTGCAGCCAGCGGGCGTGATTGCTGTCCCGCGGCGGCTTGCAAGGCTGCTGATTGGCGCGGCCGTCCTTGTGCGGGCTGCGCGCCCTGCGGGAGGCGCTTCCATACCCACCCTGGCAGCGCTTGCTTGCTAGGCTTGTACCAACACCTTGACCTGACCAGCGTTGTGCTGGCACCTCGGCGGCCCGTGTTGTTGGCTGCCCCAATTCCCCTGCCTTTTTGCCTCCCTGCCGATAGCCCTGAATAGCGCTTACTACCCTTTGTTTCTCTCCCTCTGCTGGTGTGCAGCAGCTTTTTCATTTTGTGGCCGCCGCAGCGCCAAGCTGTTGCAGCCACCACAGTGCATGCTGAAGCCGAACGACGCACTGTGCAACGCAACTCTCACACCTGTCGATTGTTCACATTGGGTCTACTTTTTGGGATCGCCTCCGTGTTACATTTAAAGCAAGGATATGATGGCATTCGCACAAACAAGCTGGCAGGCAGTAGGTTTGTCAGGATGTGGGCAAGACATTGTTCACTGGTCAGCCCTCTACAGCAGCTTGCTGGTTTGCCCGTCATGCCTTGTGCACAATGCAGCGGGGCAGCGCCTGCTGCAGCTCCTGCAAATATGGGAGTGAGATTTCCAACATACCACTGGCAGCAAGCATGGGTGGCATTATGCAGAGCAAGCTGACCGGCAGCGGCCATGCACTGCTCTGCTCACACACACAGCCCACAACTGGCATGGGGCCACAATCTTCCCCACTCACCACGATGCGCTCCGCCTCCATTTGCCAAGCCGCCTCGCGGGCAACCTCTTTCGTGCACCCGTAATGAGCTAGCACAAAGCGCCGCAGGCTGGGGGCCGCGGACAGCAGGGCCAGCTGCTCCGCTGTGATGCTTGTGGGCCGCACGTGAAGTAAACTCAGCTCTTGCAGGTTGGGCCAGGCCGGCAGGTTTGCCAGGCAAGCTGAGCCATGCACATCCTGCGGATCAGACTGGCAGAGGCAGGAACTTGGTAAAACAACAGGAGGTGCGAGGCATAGGCTGACACACAGATTGCAGGCTGGCAAGGGTTCCAAGGCGCGTGCGGCCCATGCAACATGCAACCAAGCACATGTTTTGCTCCCACAGTTAGCTGCTGATGGATTGCTGACCAGGTGTGTGAGTTGGGAAGCGTCTTCCAAGGCGTCAGCCACCTGCTGATCAAATTCGTGGCCTCCCCACAAACGAAAACTGCGCAAGGTTGGCGCCACGCCTGCCAACAGCGCCAAGCTGTCCCCTGGCCGTTCAAAGTCAAGGTGCAGCTCGAGCTGCGTTAGGCGCCGCAGGGCCGCATAGCCGCTGCCTGCACCCGGCTGGCTGTCATCAGGCCGCGCCAGGCAGGCATGAGCGAGGTTTAGATGAGCCAGAGCAGGCACAGATGCACAGTGCAGCAGCACATCTGTGCGCACATCGTCCAGGACCAGGCTGGTCAGCTGCGGCAGGTGCAGCTGCGCTCCCTCAATGCTGACATGGCTGCCTTTAGTTATCTCCAGCTGCTGCAGGCTGGGAAGCGAGGCATCCAGCGTGACTGTGTCGCAGCAATACGTCTGCAAGTGTTCGAGGTTGGGAAACAGCTCTGCTGGGACGCCGTTGCCTGCCATCGGTGGCAGCAATCCTCCGACGCCAGCTGCCTCCGCCTGATTCTCACTAGCTGCCGCCACTGCTGCCGAACTGGCTGCACCCTCCCTTGCCTTCAGGTGCACCTCACTGAAGAAGGCAAAACCTAGGCTCTCTATCTGGCGCGGCAGGTGGCGCAGCAGCGGCGGCCGCAGCACCGCTCCGGGCTCACTCCAGTCAGGAGGCTCATCATCCGTCCAGCTGTCAGCAAACAGCCCAAGCTCGCGCAGGCCTGTGAAGCGGCTCAGCACTGGCAGCAAACGCACCATCGCTCGGAAGGGTGCTGCCAGGATCAGCTTCCGCAAAGACTGCAGGAGAGAGTACCAGTGGTACCAGAAAGCAGGTTAACGAGGGTAGCTTTAGCCGGTCTCAGACCCTGGTGCCACATGCAGTATTGCACACTGCAGGACTGCAGAACTGCATGATGCAAGCATGTCGATGTCCATCCGAGTAGCAGAGGGCGCCGGGCATCTGCAGTTAACACAATCCTGAACTACCACATGGTGTGACTCACTGCGGTTGGCTGCAGCGCCAGCAGTGCGCCATGCACCGCCTCTACTGTCGGGCTGCGGGTACCTAACGGCTCGGTTTGCGTTGCAAAGTCTGCAAGTATGCCGCGCAGCTCAAGATCCAGATCCTCTATCCCCGGCCTCACGTGCTGCATCCACAGCGCTAGCGGCAGCGCAGTGGGCAGCGTCACTTTGCCGGTGAAGCTCTCACGGCGTGTGCCATCCAAAACCAGCTGCCGCAGCGGCCAGCGCCGCGGGTCGAGGGCATACTTCCATGCCTTGCACACCAGCTGGCAGCGCACCTGCACGGCAATGCCGCATTAGGCTCTTTCAAGGCATTACGGATGGGTGGCAGCCAGCCGACCGCCCAACGTGCAGCGAGGCGGCGGAGGCAGCGGCAGCTAGCTGCTGTGCGGCTGGAACGCCACCCTTCAGCCTGCCGTGCTGCTCACCCGCTCCTTAGTGCTCAGCACTGGCTCAGGGACAGACCAGGAGTGGGCTGGGGGTCGGTGGGCGCTGAAGATCAGCTCGAGCACCTCGGCTGGCAGCTCGGGGGCCCTAAGCGAGGCAGCCATGACGCTGGGAGATTTGAAGAGTCGGCAACAGCCAGCCGGCCTGGCCAGATGCCGGCCGGCGCCGCGAGGCGGCGCAGCGCACGCATGAGCCTTCCGCCATGCAGCATGCCAAGTGCTTCCTGGCTGAAGCGCTCGTAGCCTAGCTGCAGCTTCGCCAATACGTATGTTTGCCTGGCCATGTGCACCTCATTGGCGTCAAGGCGACACCTGCCCTGCTGCAAACCTGCCGCGCCCGGCCCGCCATGGCGCTGTGCCTCACTTGGTGCACCGCATTGCTGAGCAGCACCAGCAGACATGAGGGTCTACTGGCAAATTGAGGCGAGATGTTGCAAGCACATGGTGAAACTGAAAAGCATCGGTTGCTGTGAAGAGCTGGCACCATTGAACGCTACATGTGAGGCACGCCCACCCGTACATGTGCCCCAGCAGGGAGGTGGTGCCTGCTGCACTTCTGGTAGGATCGACCAGCACGTGCCGCTGCTGCAGCAGCTGTCGCCATCGCCGCCGCCCGGTGCTGCTGCTCCTGCTGCTGCTGCTGCTACCAGCCCCAATCAATACGCCTGTACAGCACACCCGGGAAGTGCTTGCTGCAACTCCTGCAGACAGAATGCGGACAACTGGTCCGCAGGCGTTGCAGAATGGTGCATGCTGAAGACTTCAGCAATCCCTACATCAACAGCAAACCTTGCTACACTGCCCCGCCATCAACCGTGTAGCGCACCTGCAGGCGGGCCCTCTCTGCATGCTTGGCAGCATCGTCTGCGCAGCTAATGATGCATCTGAAGGCCAGCCGCCGCAGGCTGGGCGCCGCAGCCAGCAGCGCCAGATGCCCAGCATCGAGGTTTGTCGGGTGCACACTGGGCAGCAGCAGCTCTTGCAGGCTGGGCCAGGCAGGCAGATGCTCCAGGCAGGCCAGACCGTTGAACTCCTGGCAGGGAGGTGGAAGGTCGGAAGGGGAGGAGTAAGTGACGGTGGGCGGAAGGATGTGCAGGAGTAAATGGCTGTCAGAAACATGCAATTCGGGTGCAGGCTTGCCGCTGTGGAGCACTTGCGCTCCGCATCACAGCAAACCACAAGCAGCAGGCATGTGAAGCATGTTCGAACAGATCTCACCAGCCGCGTCAGCCGCTCAAGCCCAGCTGTCGCCGCTACCTCACCAGCCCTCCCTGCCAGCTGCTCGTTCAACTTAGGAACGATCTCAATGCCCAAGCGCCGCAGGGACGCTGCTGCGGCACACAGCAGAGCCGTGTCACCCTCAAGGTGAGTCAGACGCTCATAGCGCAGCTGCAGCTGAGTTAGGTGCTTCAGGGCTGCAAAGCTGTCGGCCACGCTCAGCGTGCAGGTGCCACGGGTGAGGTGTGCCAGCGCAGGGAAGGCATGACACCACATGTGCACTGCTCCGGCAGGCCGTGAAGGTGGGCTGAAACCGCGGAACAGGGTGGGGGAGCCCTGCGTCGGCAGCTGCAGGCTGGTCAGCTGGGGCAGGCACAGCCCCTGCCAGTCCAAATAAGCCCCGTTGCACTGGTTGATAGCCAGGTCAGCCAAGCGGGGCAATGGCATGAACATTATGAAGGCCTCAACAGCACAAATGCGCAGCCTGCTGATCTGCGCCAGAAGCTGGGCTGGCTCGGCGCCGCTACCGGCATCTCCTGCTAGCCTGTCTGCTGCATCAGGTTGCTCAAGCCATACCCAAAAGAAGTTGGTGATAGTGAGGGACTCCAGTGACGGTGGCAGGTGCTGCAGCTGCGCTGGACGCAGTCCCGCATCTCCGTCCCACGCAGGCCCAAATGGACCATCGCTCCTCTGAGCACAGAGCCCGAGATGCTCCAGGTTGTGCAGCTGTCTGATGGTGGGCAGGAAGTGCAGAATGACTTGAGCGGGTGCCACCAGCGACAGGCGGCGGAGCGCCTGCAGCAGGGTCAGGGGTGTTGGGAGGGGCGTGTGAGGCAACTGTTGGTGACCAAAGGCAAGCGCCTTTGGAAAGCTGTGGTACTGCGCTAAGCGCTGCTCTAACTGACGCTGTTAATTGAACTTGCAGCTGCACGGCAGGCTGCACTGCACCCCGACGCAACATTGCACATGGGCTCACGTTCAGGGGGCGGGGCGCCAGCAGCGCGGCTTGCACAGCCTGAGCAGCAGGACTGTCAATGCTGAGCAACGGCGCGCGGTACTTTTGCGGCTCGCCCGCCAGCTGGATGTGAAGCGTCTGCACGGTTGGCCGCAAGCGCTGCAGCCACAACGCCGCTGCTGGCGCGGACGCTGTCGCCCCTCCGCTCCTGCTTGCCTGCAGAATCAGCTGCGGCAGCGGCCAGCGGCCCACATCCAGGGCATGCCGCCACGACTTGCACACCAGCTGGCAGCGCAGCTGCGCGGGAGGTGCAGGCTTGCGGTCACGCCTCAGCCGTAGGAAGGTTGCAGCACCGGGCGGCGGCGAGCATGGCGGCGGCGAGGGCGGCAGCAGTTGAGCAGCCGGATTCAGCCGGATCGCTCCAGCAACCGCTCTCACCCGGTCCATTGCGCCCAGCACTGGCATTGGATGCACTGAAGTGTGGGCTGGGGGTCGGAGGGCGCTAAAGATGAGCTCAAGCACCTCGGCTGGCAGCTCGGGGGCCCTGGGCACAGCCATGGCGCTGGGAGATGCGAAGCAGGGGAGCTGCAGAGGCCAGCCGGTGGGCAGAAGCTGGCGCTGAGATGGCGGGCGTGTCTGCGGTGCTGCGCTCGTGTGGGCAGCATGAAGGGAGGTTGGCAGCAGATTAATCACGTGCTGTGCACCAGACACTTAATTCAGACCAACATGGCACAGAGTGTGGATCCTACTGGTCAGCCCACATGCCCGCCCTCGCGCAACCATGAAGGCCATGCCGCTCGACCCCAGTGCTGCACATGTGCCGCCAGCCAGCAGCGTGCACACTGCCCTGCCAAAAGCAAACCTGCTCAACTGCATGGCGGCGGATGTTACAGGCACATTTCAATGCAGGTTGGTGTGTGTGCGGCATTGCTGCTGTAAAGAGCTGATGCCGCTGAACCCGCTGCACAGCATGCTGCAGTGTTGTTGACGCCATTGCAAGCCAACCACAGGGCAGGGTGCAGTCAGACTGCCGGTTCTGCCTGGGCTGACAAGGTGTGTGCACTTAGGCTGGGCGGCAGCTGGGCAGTGCCTGCTGCACTTCCAGAAGAGCAGGGGCAACATTCCAAATGTTGTCTCACCATCTAATCCCATCCAGCTGCCTGCTGCTTCTGGCTGTTCCCAAATGGCTACACGAAAGCCAACATCAGAAGTCGTACTCGGCCACTGTGCACCCAGGCAGCCTGCGCTCCATCTCCTGCAAAGGGGCCCAACCTCAGCGAGTTGGTTGACGAATGGCCCGGCAGGCAAGCCCGTGCATGCATATGCTTGGTGACCTTGCCAAGGCACGGTGCCAGCTCAGACAGCTGCCGGGTAGCGGCAGCAAGCCCTGCAACTTGCATGCCGAATCCCGCCACGTACGCACCAGCATACATTCCGCCTCCTGGCGTAGAGCCATTGCACCGCCTTCTGAGGCCAAGCTGCAGGCCAGCTCCAGGCGGCGCAAGCTGGGTGCTGCCGCCAGCGCCTCCATCTCTGATATCGTGACACTTGTGGGTCGCACGCCGTCGAGCGCCAGGACTTGCAGGCTGGGCCATGACGGCAGGAACTCCAGGCAGACGGAGCCACTGAACTCCTGTACAGCATAAGGGAGGGAGCGAGGCAGATGGGAAGGGTGTAGGCAGGAAGCGGAGTGCCTGACAATCCTAAGGGAAGCAGGGGCAGAGCGTGAGCTACTGTGGCAGCAAGCCGTGGACCCACCAAGGCACGCATGCATACACAGGGGCATGCTCTGGTTCATTGGTGGGCTGCCAGGCAGCACGTTCCAGGGCCAGCTAGCAAGCCAGAGTAACATCGACGCACCAGGTAAGTCAGCTGCGCTGTGCCCGCGGCAGCCAGCACTTGGGCTGCCTTAGCGGCCAAGCCCATGTCTGCAAGTGATGCACGGATGGTCAGGCTGCGCAGCGAGGCCGACACGCCTGCCAGCAGCTCCGCAGTGCTTCGCAGGAAGGTGCGTGCAACCACCAAGCGCATGCGTGTGACCTGCCTCAGGGCAGCGAAGCTGTCTTCAGCAGCCAGATGGATGCTGCTGGATTCCAGCTGCGCCAGAGCGGGCATTGCGCCGCAGTGCAGATGCACCCCTGCCATTCGGCCAGCCAGCTGCAGGCTGGTCAGCTGTGGCAGGCTGAGCCCCTCGCCGGACACCTTGAAGAAGAAGCAACGTGAGATGGCCAGCTGCGCCAGGCTGGGCAGCGGCGCAGCCAGACCCACGTGGCCGCTGCCAGCAATCTCCAGCCGAGTGATCGCTGGCGGCAGCCTGCTGAGCGAGGCTGCCGCTTGAGCGCCGTGCGCGCTGAGCTGAGCTGCACGGTCCGGCGCTGCCGGCGGCTTAAGGTGCACTGAATGAAAGCGAGCCAGCTTGAGAGACTCCAAGGAATGGGGTAGGTGCTGCAGCAGGCATTGGTCCAGATCGGCACCATCCTCGTTCCAATCATTGTCGTCCAACTCTGCATCAGGGAAGCTTCCGGCCTGCAGCTCCAGCTGCGTCAAGCCAGTGAGGTGGCCCACGTCTGGCACGAAGCGTGCAAGCAGCTCAAAAGGAGCCGACAGGCTCAGCGAGCGCAGTGCCTACGTGGCAGCGGGGACGTGGAGTCCTGTGAGGGGCAGCGGCTTTGCGGCCGTCGCCAGCACATGCATGCAGCAGGCAGCAAACCTTACGAACTCTGCAGGCTGAAGGGCACCATCTTGGCTTGATGTGCAATTGTGGCTCGCAGCGAAACATGGCTGTGCATATGCAGGCCTGCCCAGAACTGGAGCCCAACTCACGCTGGGCGGCTGCAGAGCCAGCATAGCGCCATGACAGCTGCTGACTGCTGGGCTGTCAAACGTGAGTGGTCCATCCTCAATGCGAATCCACCTGCTGCCGGAGCGCGTTTGGTGCAGTTCCGCTTCAGCTCTTTCCAGGTCGATTGCCAGCTGCTGTACGGTGGGCCGCACTGTCTGAAGCCAGAGCGCCACAGGCAGTGGCTGGAACGGGCCTTCCAGCGGCCGCAGCGTCAGGCTGTGCAGCGGCCAGCGGCGCGCGTCCAGCGCATGCCGCCAGGCCTTGCACACCAGCTGGCAGCGCACCTGCAGGGTTGGCACAGCATGTGAGGAGGGCGGGGGTGCGTGGCCGGCTACGCAGATTGGCTGGCCACCAATCGCAATGGCGGCGAGGGTGGCGGCGGCGGCGGCAGGCAGCTGGAATCGGCCCTGCAGGCCTGCCCTGCTGCTCACCCGCTCCCTTGTGCTCAGCACTGGCTCGGGCTCGGCCCAGTGGGCTGGGGGTCGGTGGGCGCTGAAGATGAGCTCAAGCACCTCGGCTGGCAGCTCTGGTGGGCGCAAACTAGTCATGTTGGGCGAAGGATCAGATACAAATGCTTCGATCACCGCTGGGGGCCCCCACCTGCAGGCATCGCAGGCTGTGGCGGCGGCAGCGGCAAAGCGCCGCCCTTTCCGAGTTGGCAGCAGGGCATGGCGATCGCGCAGGCCACCAGGAATGCAATCATGCCCCTGCAATGTGCTGCCCATGCATGCCCTCGAGGCGTCCTTGACAACCGCGCCTGCGCCGACCGCCGACCGCCGACGATGCGCCACGCCGCCAATGCCACTTACAATGTGTACGCCTCGGCAGGCCCCTGATCACTCTGTCGGCCGTTCACAGTCTCTCTAAGCATTCATCAGCTGGCCTCGGCAGCCAGGCGCGCCACCCCGCGTCGGCCTGCACCGCCCGCGCAGCCTCAAGGGCAGCAGGCCGGCCCACACAACTCGCACTAGTGCCTGTATTCACGAGGCGGCCAACCGCCAGCTCCAGCGCAGCCACAGCAGTCAGCAGGCCGCCGCCGACCGGCACGCCTCTGCCGCCATCACTGCCATGCCTTCACCCTCCGCTCTGCCGCCAGCCCGCGCGCTGCGGGAGCTGCTGCGCACGCCCGCCACCACCAGGCATGCAGCAGACGCAATTGATGCAGCCATGACATCTCTGGCTGCCACCTTCCGCACCCAAGCGGACACTTTTGACGTCCCGGAGGATGACCAGCCGCTGCTGCTCCAGTGAGTGCGCTGCCCTCCGCTGCTCGAGGGCTTGCAATCAGCAGAGCCGTCTCGCGGAGCCAGACAGGCATCACCACTTCGCGCGTGCCAAGCATGCTGTGCTATGGAAGCACTTCACTGCCGCAATATGTCTGCCCTCTGCAACACATCTCACCCTGCCATGTGCAATGCCTGCAGGCACTGGCTCATCCCCCTTGCATGCCTGCCTCCCCGCGTTCTCTACCCACAGGGAATTGCGGGAGCTTGGGCCGCAGCTGAAAGTCCTGAGCGCTTTGATGCTAGCAGAGGCAGCCCAGCTGTCGGGCAGCAAGCGAGCGGCGCTGCTGCAGCAGGTGCACGGCGCACTCTACCTGCTGCAAGTCACGTGCCCCATGCCGAGTGTGTCACCCAACACATTGGCCATGTCAGCCATCGAAAGCCTGGCACGCGGCATTGGTGCCATGCTGGCAGCAAGCGCGGTTGTGCTGAGCGCGCCGCGGCAGGCGGGGGAGCAGGCAGAGCAGCTACAACTGGCTCTGCGCCGCGCAGTGCTCGAACAGCTGGAGTGGCTGGGCAGCATTGCATGGCAGTGCTGGGAGCTGGATAAATTCACATTCCAGCGGCCAGTGGCCAGCACCGCATTGGCAGCGCATGCCATGAATGGCAGCACAGGCCTCAGCTGGGTCTCAGCAGTCGCAGCAGTGCTGGCCAGCAGCGGCGGCAGCGGCAGCAGCAGCAGCCCGGCGTTGGATGCAACCACAGCCGGCAAATTCACGCGCCTGTTGGCGTCTCCGCAGGCAACAGTGCTGCACCGCGCTGTGCAGTCCGACAGTCCCCTGCAGCAGCGGCTGCTGCAGCTGCTGCTGCCTGCACTGGTGACTCCAGCCACCGCTGCTCAGTGGGACAGGCTGCGCCCGGCTGCTCTGCCCGCCTGCGTGGCTGCCCTGTTGGATTTGACGCCCGGTGCGCTTGCAGCCCACATGGCCACACCCTCTGGCCTGCGCTCCCTGCAAGCGGCCAGCCAGCAGCTGCAGCAGCTGCAGCAGCTGCAGCAGGAGTTTCAAGAGCGGCAGCGGCAGCAGCGGCGGCAGCAGCGGCAGGCAGCAGCGGATGGCCAACAGGCGGGCGACAATGAGCAGCAGGCGGAGCTTCAACATATGGAGGCAGTGCGCACAGGCTATAAGACAGCCATACACTTCGAAGTACGTGTCCGGCTGTTTTCAGCACTCGCGGCCGCTGGCTTGAAGGCGGCCGGCAGCAGCAGCCAGAGGGCGGCTGTGGTGCGCCGCATTGTGGCAGACACGCTGCCTGCCGTGGCGGCAGTGGTGCAGGCAGGGACAAGGGGGCTGCCGCACTTGTCCCAGTCAGAACAAGAGGCATGGGCCGGCATTGACCAGGCCTTGCAAGTTTTGGGGCAAACGCTGGACGCGGCAGAACAGAACGAAGCGCCGCTCAGCCTGCGCAGCTTTGACAGCACCGCTGCCGCACTTGCGGCTGGACACAGCTGTCTTGCCGCATCTGGATTCTGCAGCAAGGGCGGTTGAGGACTACTGCGGCAACCTGGCTAGTAAGCTGGGCGACCTGCTTGAAGAGCTGGCGGAGCTCGAGGACCAAGGCGGCATGGGACACCGACAGCAGCCTGCAGCAGCAGCAGCAGATGCCAGCCGCCAGCTGGATGCTGTCGTACGGGCGCACGCTGCCTGCGCCAGCCTGATGCACTTGTTGCCATCAGCGGGCGGCGAGCATTGGCCGATTGGCTCAGCCCAGTGGCAGCCGCCCCGTGACGCCCCTCTGTGGTCCCTGCAATGGCTTCATGGGGCCGCTTGCAAACTATGGGAAGAGCTCTGCCGGTCTGGGTGAGTGAAAACAGTCTCCCCTTTGCCTGCCCCAGTTTGCAGCTGTACAGCGACGACCGCTCTGCTCTTCCAAGTGCCACTGCAAGCACAGCCGGAATAGCGCTTCATTCAGTGCTGTGCAGCCAAGCTGGCATGGCTGCACCTGCTGGCAAGGCAATGATTAGCTATGCAGGCTCGCATGCCCACCCCAAGCGCCCCCTTCTCCGCTGCAGGAAGCCGGCAGCAGCCGATGCCAGCAAGATGGATGCGCTTGTGCTGGCCCACACCGCGGCGCTGCATCTGGCTTTTCAGCACTGCCCCGCCGAGTGCAGCGCAGCAGATGTGCTGATGAACAACTGGCGGTGCCCCGACATCTGCCTGCCAGTCGCTGTTGCTGCTGGCGCGGCGGCGGTGGTGCAGCTGGCAGATGATCGCCAGAAGAAGCAGGTGGGGTATGGCAGATACATACGACGCAACTGGGAATGTCTCCTGCTAGGCGCTGCTTGCCCTTGACTGTTCTGTCTGCAGCCGTGCCAACTACGAATGGGATGCAGGCACTAACATCAGAGGGTGCCATGCGCCAGAATGAGCGTTTTCCCTCATGCTGTCACCCTGCCACAGTCGCAGACATACACCCACCCCAGCCTACCCCAGCAGCATGCCATGCTGGCCTCACTACAAGCCGAGGAGCGGCGGCAGGCGGAGCAGGGCCCAGAGCAGCGGGCCGCCCTGGCGCTGCGCATCGAACGGGCCAAGACGCTGCGCCCCTGGGCCAGCCTGGCCTGCCCCCACCTGGCAGCCGATCCGCAGCTGCGCGGCAAGCTGTGCACCGGCTGCCGCACGGTGCGCTAATGCTGTGCTGAGGACCAGGCGCATGACTGGCGTGTGGGCGGGCACCGTGCCGCCTGCCGCCTGCTGCAGCAGGGCGGTGGCGGCAATGGCAGTGGCGCATGAGGGCACGTTGGATTGAACAGCAGCGTCGGCACATGCTTCAGCTAAACTTGTGTACGTCTGTGTTGCCCTGATTCTTTGCTGAGCAGCGCCTTTGTAGGAGTGACAATCATCTGTTGGCGTGGTGACGTGTATGGGTGCTGCTCATGGCGCATGACGGGCATGGCGGCGGCGCCAAAGCCGCTCAGCATGCTGCATGAGACTTGGCTGGCATCGTTTAGCTGTCTAGTAGTTGATGTCGCTGCGACAATGGCAAGCCGCCCCTATCGCCAGTTGGCTCCCACTTGCCGCCGCACTCTTCGAGGCAGCAGCTGGCACATAAGACGCCAATGCCGGGCGGAGAGACGGTGGTCTGGAGCGGTTGGAGGCATGGGTGTCCCGATCCCCAATCTCCTGCATTTGCCATGCAACTTGCTGCAGCTTGGTCAGGCATGCGTGCTTGCTCCGACCACCCTCCGCCGCGGGTGCTGGCGGAGGCGGCGAGGTGGCGCGCATGGCGGGGGKGSRCGCCYGGCTTCGGCRTGCCCCYSWACAMYCTGCMGGKCCMTTCGTAGTCGCTGTAAGCGTCCCGCAGCAACCTCGGCCGCCTGGCGCGCCACCCGCGTTGACCCGCCCCGCCCGCGCAGCCTTAAGGGCAGCGGGCCAGCTCAAGGCGCTCTCATTAACGCTCAGACCTCGCAGCCCCGAGCCGCCGGCGCCTGCGCACCCCAGGCCGTGCACGCCACCGTCACCGCCACCACCACCGCCTTCGCCATGGCCTCTCTGCTGGCGGCTGCCCGCGCGCTGCGAGAGCTGTTGCGCACACTAGCCACCACCACGACAGACACAACAGAAATACAAAGAGTCCTGAAAAGTGTTGGGACGGCCATGATCCCCGCAGCCGCCGGTTGGGAGCTCCCTCATGGCGACCTGCCCCTGCTGCTGCAGTGAGTGTCGGGGCATGCTGGCGATAGCTGCTGGCTAGCCAGCTGAAGCTATATACAGCTGGGCTGATTGCCCGTACTGTTGTGCCGACATCGGTTTTCTGCTCCGTGCACGTTGGAATGGCTTGTGCGCAAGGACATTTGGGGACTATTTTCAAGTACCTTGCTATGCTTGCCGCTGACGCGCATGTGGTGATGTTCTCCCCATCAGCTCACCCACTTTGACTGCCTTTTCCTGCGGTAGCTTGCAGGGAGATGGTAGAGCTTGGCCCTCAGCTGGAGGCCCTGGGTGCAGCCATGGAAGCAGAGACGGAGCAGCTGGTGGCTGGCAAGCGTGCGGCACTGCTGGAGCAGCAGCACGCTGCGCTGGTCCTGCTGAGAGCTCTCTGGCCCTTTGGCTGCTCCCCCCGCGAGCCGCCGCCCCTGCTGCGTCCAGCCTTTGCCAGCCTGGCGCGCGGCACAGCCGCCATGCTGGCCGCCAGCGCAGCGGTGCTGGCTGCCCCGCAGCAGCCGGCGGAGTGTCCAGCAGAGGTGTGCGGCGCGGTGATCATGGCAGCGCCAGAGCTGCTGCGGAAGGTGGCGGGGATTGCAGCTCTATGCCAGCAGGTGGACGATTTGGTGTTCAAGCAGCCAGTTGCCAGCCAGGAGCTCGCAGCGCACGCCCTAAGCGACAGCGCCGGCACCCGCTGGCTTGCGGCAGTGATAGCCGGCCCCACCATGCATGGAAGCAGCGACAGCACCAGCTCGGCTGCTGATCTGCTCGTGGCTTGCCCGGTAACTGACCTGCTGACCATGCCGGCCGCGGCAGGGCTGGCGCGTGCAGTGAAGGCCGACAGCCAGCTACAGCAGCGGCTGCTGCAGCTGCTGCTGCCGGGGCTGATGACTCCCCTCACCGCCGCTCAACAGGACGAGCTACGCCCGGCTGCTCTGTCGACATGCATAGCTGCCCTGGTGGATTTGACGCCTGAACCCCTTGCAGCCCATATGGCCACGCCTGCGGGCCTGCGGTCGCTGCAGGCAGCCAGCCAGCAGCTGCTACAGCTGCAGCAGGAGAGGAAGGAGCAGCAGCGGCAACAGCGGCGGCAGCAGCGGCAGGCAGCAGCAGCTGGTCAGCAGGCTGGCGGGAACGAGCAGCCGGCTGCACCTCGAGCTGACCAGGCACACCGCTCGAACTAAATAACAGCTGTGCACCCATTAGCACGTGTTCGGCTGTTTGCAGCCCTGGCAGCTGTGGGTTTGCAGGCACCCAGCAGCAACAGCGAGCGGGCAGCTGTGGTGTGCCGCATTGTGGTTGACACACTGCCTGCCGTGGCAGCTGTGGTGCAGGCTGCAACAAGCGCGCTGCCGCAGCTGGGCTACTCAACCCAACAGGCATGGAGCAACGCTGGGCAGGCTTGTGCAGCACTGGCCGAATTGCTGGGCGCAGCAGTGCACCAGAGTGCACCGCTGACCCAGCGTGGCTTTGACAGCGCCGCTGCCGCGCTGCTGGCGACGCTGCAGCTGCGGGCGCTGCTGAGCAGCTTACAGTCGGATTGGCGCACCTGGCAGCAGCAGCAGCTGTCGGCCAGCGCTGCAGCCGACCGCACTTCTTCGCAGCACACACGCTGCTGCAGCAAAAGCGGTCGAGCACTACTGTCGCTCGCTGGCCAACCAGCTCAGTCACCTCAGCTCACAGCAGGCACAGCACAGCACAAGCATGGCACAGCATGGCAGCGCGGGCACAGCAGCAGGGAGGCAAGCAGAGCAGGGCACCCGGGCAGCTGCCGACAATGCAGCCGCAGCCATCGCAGCTGATGCCAGCCGCCGGCTTGATGCTGTGGCGCGGGCGCATGCAGCCTGCGCCAGCCTGCTGCACCTGCTGACCGACCAAAACGGCGCCGATGCTTGGGCCTCACAGTGCCTCCCTGAAGCGCTGGACTGCCTGTGGTCATTGGCAGGCTCGCTTTGGACACATCCTGCCTGCCCGGGTGAGTGTGTGGGCGGTTGGCATCTTGCTGACCTGGATCTGCTGAACCAGCTACATGCATGATGCCCAGTCCAAAACCATCACCCTGCCTAGGGTGCTACTGCAGCAGGCCTTGTCAATTTCGTGTCATCTGTTTCAATTTTCCACCACAGGCAGCCAGCAGCTGCAGAGCAGTGTCAGATGGGTGTTGTGGTCCTGGCTCACCTGTCAGCGCTGCAACTGGGCTTGCAAGCCTGTCCGGATCGGCACAGCTTAGCAGATGCGCTGGGCCGGACACTCGAGTGCCCCAACAGTTGCCTGCCGGTGGCTGCTGCTTCCGGCGTGGCGGCAGCCGTGCAACTTGCAACTGACCGTGTGCGTCAGGCGAGGCTGTGGCTTTGGTGCTTTGTGCATCGTGCTGCACACCACTGAAAGCGGGTGGATGGTGTTTGGGAACTCTGCTGCAGGGCCAGCCATTCAATTAGGGCGGTACTTGCTGCTAAGTCTGTCATGTGTGCATTGCTGTTCATTTTTTTGATGTTGCAGTTAACGACTGCATTCCTTCACGCTGCCATCCCTGCTGCAGTTCCTGGGCCAGGATATCGGTGAAATCAATTACCCACCCCTGCTGGCCTCCCTGCAAGCCGAGGAACGGCGGCAGGCGGAGCAGGGCCCAGAGCAGCGGGCYGCCCTGGCGCTGCGCATCGAACGGGCCAAGRCGCTGCGCCCCTGSGCCAGCCTGGCCTGCCCCCACCTGGCAGCCGACCCACATCTGCGTGGCAAGCTGTGCACCGGCTGCCGCACGGTGCGCTACTGCTGTGCCGAGGACCAAGCGCACGACTGGCGTGTGGGCGGGCACCGTGCCGCCTGCCGCCTGCTGCAGCAGGGCGGCGGCGGCGGCAGCGGCGGCGAGCCCGGCAGCAGTGGATGAGGCGGCATCCTCAATAATCTGCACAGTATGATTTCAGTGCTTCAAGACAATCTTAGCGATTGGTGCACAGCTCTTTGCTTTCTTGCCATGCATGTGCTGCTGCTTAGCGTTTTAAGCACTTCTAAGTGCCAAAGCAGCTTGTGACGGCAGTACCGCTGCTCCATGAAAGTCAGGCAGAGGCTGCAACTGACAGTTTGGTGTTTAACTGCTAGCTGATGCGGTCCTCAGCACCCGGTTCAGCATTGATGCACAGGCCGAAGAGTGTGGGTCAACATTCTGTGGCATGGGTGGCGGCGCCGAAGCTGGTTACGAGGACCAGCTGCCATCTCCGTGCCATCAGCCACGCTGCCTCCGGCAACCATTGCTCAGCAATCTCCGCCATCGACGATCATAGCCTCGCTATCTGCCCTGGCGCTGGTGGCCAGCGACGCGCCCAACGCCCAAGTTGGCTTCAGGACCGGCGGCCGGGGGGCGCCACGCCGCTGCTGATATTCCAATCTACGGCATGCAGCGAGATCTTTGCTTTGAGGACGCAACTGAGCGCCAGTTCCGCCGCCATGCCGCCAGCGGCGGCGCCCGAGTGGCGGCGGCGGCGGCGGTGGCGCGCACACTGTCTTGGGGCAGCCTCTGTCTCAGGCTGTGGGCCTCTGGTGCAGGCGCGCCCACGCTGCTGGCTGCACTTGCAGTCCTGACCAGCACCTCATATGCGGCTGTCACTTTCTGCACCAGGCGGTAAGCGCTTAGGGGGCTTGTGCGAGCAGACCCGCGGTTCTGTGGCCACGCTTGCAGCACTTTGCCAGCCGCCGCTGGCTTGCTTCGAATGCTGCAACTCTTCCGCATCCTCACACTGTGCAGGCTGCACTATGCTGCGACAGTGGCGCTCAACACTTGCGAGGCAGCTGTGCTGTGCCACGTCGTGCCGGCGCTGTGGCAGCTGCCGGTCGGCACAGCGTCATCTGTTAAGCACGCTGTGGTCCGCCTAGCTGTGTGCAACGGCTGCATGTGGATGACCCTCTGCTCCTTTGGATACCAGCTGCCTTTCAGGTGAGCAGGCTGAATGGCGCAGGGGCTGCTGTGCTTGTGCCCTGCCGCTTGTCAGCGAGGCGCAGCTGCAACCGCTCCGGCTAATCACCGCCGTCCTGCACAGCATGCTCCAATGCAACACCCATGCTTGGGCTATTGTCTGCACCTGCAACTTGCGCGAAGCCGCGGCTGCCCCTTGTGTCCCCGCCCTCCACAGGTGGGCCTTCCCGCAGCTGGCCGCCATGACGCTCATCTTCATCCACTACACCTCAGCATTTTGCAGCAGCCCAGCCCTGTACCCAGCATGCGGCCTGCCGGAAGTCAGCTGCGGCGCATGCCACATGGTGCTGCTCCTCGGCACGTTTCTGCTCGTCGGCCACCAGCTGTACCAGTTTGACCTGGCTCGGCGCATAGCATGGTACACAGCGCACCGTGGCCGCCTGCCGCCTAGCATACAGCTGGCCACAGATCGGCCGGCTTACTGGCTGAACTTTGGCCTGCCCGCGGTGTGCTGCATCTTTTCCTACTCAACCTCGCTGCCTGCACTGCCATCCCGCACTGATGCTGGCACGCCGACAACATGACAACACGATCCGGAATTTCAGTTGGTTGCTGCGCACATTCGCAAGCCTGCGGTCCATTTCGCCCTGTACACCGCATCTGTCCCCACCCTGTTACCGTTTTTCCTTTGCCTGCACCCTCATTGTTTCATACCTACCAATTGCGTTGACCACTGCATGCTTGCTGTGTTTTCGAACGCTGTAAAATTGATCCAATCAAGACATGGGCAGGCATGGCGAATGGCGGCCGCGAGAAACACATACAAACTCGGATCAACATCAAGCAAGCAAGGCATCGAAAGGGGTAACGCTAGCCATCAACTCCGGTCTGTGCGCCACCCCACTACTGCTGCAGCTGCTGCGCACTGTGTGCTGCCCCCGCCGCCTCGAGCTCCGCCTGAGCGCGGCTGCACTCAGCCCTGTGCGCCTGCCAGTGCGCGCGGCTGCACTCCACGCTGCAGTAGCGCACGGCGCGGCAGCCGCCGCAGCAGCGCAGGCTGATTGTGGCGCCGCAGCCGGGGGCGGCGCAGATGCGAGGGGCAGGCGGCAGGGGAGGGCGTGAGGGGGCCGCTGCTGCTGCAGCTGCTGGCTGGGCCGGCAGGGCTGGAGGCAGCTGAGATATCGATCCTGACTCAACAGGCGACACAGTCTCCCTGCAAGCAGTGTGGAAAGGGCAACGCCGTTTGGAAGCAGTATGTCATGCAAAGGCGATGCAAGGCACTGCCGATTGGTAGAGCACGTCAGCTCGCCGCGCCTACCTGGCATGTTCAGCCTGAGCCTGCTGAGCCTGCTGGGCCTGCTGACTCTGGCTGCTCTGCAAGCCTCAGACCAGCAGCCAGCACTTCAGCTGCCTGCCGTGCTTGGCGGTTGCTGCTGTTCTGCAATTAGGCGAGAGCTGTCTCAACAGCCTGCCGGTTTGCATCGCTGGTTTGGCACATGTTTTCTACTGCCTCGACTGCAACGCCCAGCTGCGCATCAAGGTCCAGTCGGAGAGCGCTGAAGCTGACCAGGCCTGCCGTGGCTGCGGCAGCGGTGCTGGCGTCCAACAGGCGGGGATGGTCAGCGGCAACATCACGCAGGAATGTGGCTGCAATATGCCCCAACCCTGTGTTGTCCCGAGCATGGACAGGACGAGCGGCATGCCACCCTCTGCCGCCACAGCAGCTGCGCCGTCCGAGTGATGGGTTGCCAAATTGACCAGGGCTGCCATGGCGAGTTCGGCTCCACGTTCCCCCTGCCGGCCCGTGCTGCGCCGCAGCAAGCTGAGCAGGGCAGGCACGCCTCCCGCCGCTGCTACCGTAGCTGCGCTTGTGCCAAAGGCGCTCAAGTTCACCAGCGCTGATGCCGCCTCACACTCCAAACTGGGAGTGTCTAGCAGCTGCACCAGCTGCGGAACCGCTGCAGAAACTGCAACGGCAGCAGCGCCCTCTTCGCTTTCCAGGAGGCTCAGCAGCCGCACCCCTGCAAACTGCAGCTGGCAAGGGCTTCGGCTGCTGCTGGGACAGCCCCAGCGGCCAGCAAAGCAGCATGGTGATCGGTGCTGCTCTCTGCCAAAGCAGCCAGGGCATGCCCAGCTATGGCCTGCAAGTTAAGCTGTTTGCCATCACCTCCATACCAGCAGTGGCTGCTGCCCACACTGCTGCTGCCTCCGCTGCTCATCAGTCGAACTAGAGGGCCAGCAGCTCCTTCCAGCACGATTGCTGCAGCTGTATGCTTCGCTGTCAAGTTACAAATCGCCCTCGTGCCTACCAGCTGCAACGAGCTGCTGCGCCCCTCTGCCAGCAGCGGCACCAGCAGCGGCACCGCGCCAGCGTCAACACGGCAGCCTGACTTGCCGGGCTCTTGAGCACAATGTGTGCAAGTGCCCTGGCTGCTTCCTCCTTTACCACCTCTTCATGCTCCGCTGGCAGCAGCTGCAGCAGCACTGGGATGGCTCCCGCTGCAACTGCTGTGCTCCTGCTCTCTGGGCGATCTCTGGCCAGGTCACCGAGCGCTGCTGCCGCCCTCTGCTGCTCGCTTGGGCTGCCGCTTTTTCTCAAGATGCCCACCAGCTCGGTGGCACGGGTCGCCATGCTGCAGGGGAGAAGGATCACATGACAAGTGTTCGTGGCGAGTGGGCGGGGGCTCTCATGACAGGGATGGAATCAGCCGGCCGCTCGGCAAGCGGCTGCCGGCGGCCGGCGGAGGCCAGCGGCGGCAGCCCTGCAGCCTTTGCCTGTCTGCCACCTTTCTGGGCGCCACTCAGCATCTACCTGCGGGCCTTGGACGCGCCAGGGGCTGCAAGCCAGCTGCTGACTGGCTGCACGGGTGAGTGATGGCTACAGGCACCGGCAGTTTTGGGGGATGCAGCTGGCAGCTGAATGGTCAACAGGCGATGTGGGGGAGCTCGGCAGGCTGTGGCAGCAGCCGCCCCCATGCGCGGCGCCGCTTCATGGGCGCCGCCTTGCCGGGGCACCGGAACAGCCACATCTCTGCTCGCTCGATGGCCGTGTCGCACCACCATGCAGTTACCAATCCATGAGAGATTAACCTGTTATTTTTCGAAAGTGCCTGTTCAACTTCATCCGCCGCCATGCATGGCGGCGCGCCGGTCGCGGGCTGCCCCTTTGCTGACCGGAAGCCGGACAACACTGGCAGGACACACTTACAGCAGTKTGCGACTTGAGCCGTGCATCTGTTCATGCTAGGATGCTGGTTTCCAAGGCAAAGTGCATTGCAGGCATTCACTATTCAGACCAGGCTGATGCAGCCTTGCACATGGTGCCACAATGCGGGCAGGCAGGGAACAGAAAGGCAACAGATCAATGAAAACACAGAACCGTGAAGCAGCATGCCCAAGCTGCAACATGGCCACTGGCCTGTGCAGCACGATACTACTCGCGTTGTGCATCGTCTGCTGCTGCAGCCGCTGCAGCCTTAAGCTCAGCCTGCCCCCGGCGGCACTCCGCCTTGTGCGCCCGCCAGTGCRCGCGGCTGCACTCCACGCTGCAGTAGCGCACGGCGCAGCAGCCGCCGCAGCGGCGAAGGCCTGTGGTGGCGCCGCAGCCGGGGGCAGCGCAGATGCGGGGCGCGGGTGGCAGGCGTGGCCGTGAGGAGGCAGCTGGTGCAGCTGCTGCAGGCTGGGCGGCCGTGCCTGGCTGCATCTGCGATGGCTCGGCTGGCTCGCCAGCCGGCGCAGTCGCTCTGCATGCAGGAGGGCAAGGCATCCAATTAGAGAGGGCAGCCAGTTCATGCCTCCGGCAAACGTGCTGAACCAGTTTGAGCAGTTCTGGCTGAACTGTCCAGCCAGTCCCCACCAATCCCACCTGGTCCGCCCAGCGCCGTCTGAGCCGACGTTTGCTTCCAGCGACGCTGGCAGGAAAGCAGCTAGCACTGCAACTGCTTGCCGCACTGTGCTGTCGCTGCTTAGCTGCAGCTTGGCAAGAGCTGCCTTAACAGCCTCCCTGTTTGCGTTGCTGCTCTTGCACATCCACTCCACTGCCTCGCCTGCCATGCCCAGCTGCTTGTCATCAGCCAGTCGGTGAGCGCCGAAGCTGACCAGGCCTGCCGTGGCTGCAGCTGCGGTGCTGGCATCCANCAAATGCGGTTGGCCCGCAGCGAAGTTACNAAGGAAGTCAGCTGCAGCATGGCCACACATTGTGTGGTCCTGGCGCCTGAGCATCGACAGGATGAGCGGCATTCCGCCCGCTGCCACCACAACAGCTGCAGTTGTAGGTTGATGGTGCGCAAGGTTGGCCAGGGCTGCCATGGCGTGTTGAGCGTCAGCTGCCGCCTGCCGGCCTGTGCTGCGCTGCAGCAAGCTGAGCAGGGCAGGCACGCCTCCTGCTGCCGCTAACGCAGCTGCGATTGCAGCATAGTCGCTCAAGCTGGCCAGCACTGCTGCAGCAACCGGAGCGTTTGCGATGGTGGAAGAGTCCAAGGTCTGCACCAGCCATGGGACCGCTGCAGAGGCCGCAATGGCGGCAGCACCCTCGTCGCTGGCGAGGCCCTTCAGCAGAAGGACTGCTGCAAGCTGCAGCTCTGGGCCGCCACTGGTAAGTGCCTGTTCCGCGGCAGGCACAGCGCCAGCTGCCAGCAAGACAGCGTGCTGCTCCCGGCCGACTTCGGCCAATGCCGCCAGGGCCCTAGCAGCCATGCTATGCACATTCAAGTAGCCAAGTGCGTCTCCACACCAGTGCAGGTTGCCTCTGCTGCCTCCGCTGCCGCCGCTGCCGCCCATCAGGCGAACCAGAGCAGGAGCGGCGCCAGCCTGCACCAGTGCTGCAGCTGTGTGCTGTTCTGCCAGGTTGTTGACTGCCCTCGCTGCCACCAGCTGCAGCGAGCTGCTCCGCCCCTCTGCCAGCAGCTGCACCAGCAGCGGTGCTGCACCGGCGGCAATCACTGCAGCCTGGTGTGCAGCGCTTTCCATCACAATGTTGCCAAGCGCCCTGGCTGCCTGCTCAGCCACATCATCATGTTCCGCCTGCAGCAGCGGCACCAGCACTGGGATAGCGCCTGCCGCAACTGCAGCGCTCCTGTTCTCCAGTTGGAAAGCAGTGAACCCTGCAAGGGCGGCTGCCGCGCGCCGCTGCTCGATGCGGCTGCCGCTCTTTTTCAGGGTGCGCACTAGAGCGGTGGCACGGGTCGCCATGCTGCGGGATGAACAGGGCGGCATGTGGTGGTGGTGGTGGTGGGAATGGGCCAGCGGTTGGCGGGCGGCGATCGCCGGCTGATTGGTCGGTCGCTGCAGCAGCAGCAGCAGGCAGCTTGCCGTGGGCTGCCTTCCACATGTGGGTCCCTCCAGCAGCTACCTGCGGTCCTTGGACGCGCCAGGGCGGGGAGACTGGGCGAGTTGCAGCCTCGGCTGCACGGGCGAGCAGGTGTTTGGGCCGGCAGAACAAGCAGTTGTCTAGGCAAGCGGCGAGTGGACTGTGGCGACCTGTGGAAGGGCTCACTGGGCTTTGGCGGCTGCAGCCGCCCCTGCACGGCGCAGCTTCATGGGCGCCCGCCGCGCAAGCTTGGATGCCACCCCTTTGATTTCTGGCTTGGCGCGCCAGCACGCCTCCTTGGCAACTGAGGGTCGGTTGTTCACCGGAACTGCTCGTCTGCATACGTTGCAGTGCCCCTCAGGTTGTGTCCAACAGCGGCCCACGCGACACCGCTGTGCCACTCGGGCAAACTGAGGCATGCACTTGTTTTACTTCGCTGCAAAGCATTTGTCTGCTGCGGGACATTTGGACGTGTCAAGGCAGGTCCTCCACTGTTGCACAGTCGAGGCTGCTGAGGCTTCCAGCTTCGGCGGCGGCGCGCCAGCGTGGCCGGCGGCAGGATCGAAGGCTCCCTGCTGCCGGCGCCGGCAGCTTTGATCGCGTCGCCTGACCCACGATATTCGTTCCTGCGCTCGCCAGGGCCAGGCGTTTCGCGCACACTTCAGCTCCCAAGTCCAGCCCCACGGCGCGCGCTGCCGACCCGCTTGGATCACCGTGCAGCTCGCACACGGTGATGGGTTGACGCCCTCGGCGCTGCAGCGAGCACTGCGCGGCGGTCGCCCTGGCAAGTCGACCAAGCACGCGCTGTGCCGCCCGAGAGGCCCCTGATCACAACCAAGGAAGCTGATAGGTCGGTGCAGCAATGCCGCCGCCGCGCCTTGTCCACCCGCAGGCTGCCGCCGCTGCCTGCCGCCGCTCGCCGCCGCCGGCGCCGCCTGCTTGCGCTCAGGCGTGGCGTGGCCTGTCCCATCCGCCGATCTACTCCGCCTATGGGGTGCACCACAGCTGTCAGCGCCACCCAAAGCAGTTGCATGTGCATGTTGCAGCCCGCCAATGTCTTGCGGAACCCCGCACAAAGGTCGGCTCTTTGCGCTTTTCCGGGCTGCAGGCGATGGACTGGCTGTCGCGCCAGCTGTGGGCCGCGCCGACCCAGAGCGCTCGGCCCTACTACCTCACAGAGCGGCTGCTGGCGTGCGTGTATGGTGAGGCATTGCATGTGGGTGCTGGCTCGCGTAACAGCTCTGACGGCCAGACTTGCTGGCATGGTGTGATGACATTCGGAGGGTTGCAGTCGCATGTTGGTACGGCTTGCACTAAAATAGCTGACTCTCTGACACTGCTTGCAGAGGAGGACCGGGAGTCGTGGAACAAATCGTACCGCCAGACCTTTTTGTCTGATGCCTACAAGCAGTACCTTCAGACGGCGGCGCAGGAGCTGCGCACCATTCGCAACGGGCCCGGCGGCGTGCTGTTCTGCAACCTGTCGCCCGCTTGGTGAGGTTTTGTGCTGCGGCGGCAGCACTGCAGCGACTGACAGGCCTGGATATGGCCGCTGTACCACAGCCGCTGCTGGGCTGGCCAGGCGAGCTGGTGCCTCTGCCGCTGCTGCCCCTGCTTCGGCTCCCCATCGCTGCTGCCCGGAGCATTGCAACTCTGCATGCTGCCGCGTTCAATGCTGAATATTATCTTGATTTGCAGGCGGAACGTGGAGGCGTATGCGCTGTTTGACAACTCCACATTCGAGCTGCCCATGGAGATTTGGGAGAAGCCCTCGGGGTGCGCTGCTCGTGAAGAGTTGGTCGCCACTGCTGCCTGCACGTGTGCCTATCAAACTGCAGTCGTGCGGCATTGCGTAGCGTGCGTGCATGGCTCATTGTGCGCCGATTGGGTGGTCTCTAACCCTCTATTAACCGCGCAGGATGGGCCTGTGCCCGCTGCATATCCTGTTCCTCATCTGTTCCAACATCCACTCCTGGCTGACGCTGAGCCCCGACAATGTGGTGGTGCGTGCGGCTGCACTCTCCCTGCTGTTTTGTCTTTGTGGCATGCTGTAGTTGTGAGCAATTGTCCCAGTGTGCTCCGGCCGCTGGCTGTGCAGTTGTGCTTATGGGTGTGCAGTTAGATGCATGTGGCCATCTCCGCACCCATCGCTCACCGCAGGTGCTGCATGCCCGCACGTGCACCGGCACCGAGCGCCAGCTGGTGCACTTGGTTGCCGCCTGCCACCTGATCTTCTCGGTTGGCTGTGATAACATGCACCTGGCGCTGGACATGCTGCCCCCGCTGCGCCCGCTGGGCGCGGCCAGCGGCAAGCACAGCCCCCGCCACGCCGGCGGCTGGGCCGGCACGGGCGGCTGGGGCGGCGGCGGCATGCATGCCAGCGACAGCAACGCCAGCCTGGCGAGCGAGGCTGGGGCGGGCAGTGGTGGTGCACGCAGCATGCGGTCACGGTGGGTGCTGTTGCTGCTGCTACTTGAGGTGATGGAGCATCTGCTGCTGCAGACTTGCAGTCATTTTAGCAGTGACACAAGCGCTGTGCCGGCTGCTGCTGGGACRCATGCAGCTAAGGGTTGCTTTCACCCGCTGCTGCTGCTGCTGCTGCTGCTGCTGCTGCTGCTGCTGTTGCTGCTGCATGGCCTTTGCCTGCANGCTAGGGGANTGTCTCTACACCCTGCTGCATCATGNAGAGGGGGANCTAACATTCCTGCTCGCNATCTTTTGCTTCCGTTCGCAGGCTGCTGCCGGGGCAGATGCGGCTGGGCAAATGCTTTTACACACTGCTGCACCACGAAGAGGAGCTGCCCGCCACGCACGGCCAGCCGCTGCTGCTGCGCCGCGTCGTGTGCAGCCGGCTGGGCTGCTTCGCGGAGCTGGCGCCAGGTGGGTGGGGCAGAGCTGACGAGGGGTCTGTGGCTGTGGTGATGGGCATGCCGCAGCTGTGGCTTCGCTTCCTCGCATGCGTTAGCAGGCATGGAGTTGAACCACCTCCTGGAGCCATCACTATGGCAAGACCTGCCCCACCCTGCAGACTCGCCGGCGCGGCAGCGGGCGCCGGGCCAGAAGCTGGGACCGCGCACGGTGCGCTGCTTTTAGGTTTGGTATGCAGGCAGCGGCTGTTCTGCTCGCTTGGTGCGCGCTTGCCGCTGGCAATGCATCCTTTCCCTGCCTCCTGACCAGCAGCTCACAGTGCATCTTACATGCTCCCTTGCCAACAGGCCCGCACGCTGCTAGTGGTGTTCCAGCGGGGCCGCCAGATCTGGAGCCAGGGCGCCTCGCTGGCCGCTGCCAGCGACGAGGTGCGCTGCTGCGTTGCATTCTCTGTTCGTAGCATGATGCAAACTTGGAGCCAGGGCGCTTGGTTGCAAACTTGGAGCCAGGGCGCCTCGCTGGCAGCTGCCAGCGACGAGGTGCGCTGCTGCGCTGCATTGCCTGGTTGTAGTGAACTCTTGTTGATGTGATCCCAGATATAGCGCACAGATAACCTTTGTTCGGCAGGACAGCGTTGTAGCAATTCAGAAACCTGGCACATTCCAGACGGTTTGCTTATCATGCCAACGTTGCATCTCCTGTTGCTGTGCAGGACGACGTGGTGGCATTCGAGGTCAACCTGGCGGTCAAGGGCGACGTCACAATTGCCATGTGGTTCACCGACCACTTTGCGGAGGTGAGTGCTGCAAGGAATGGCAATTCGTGGGGCTCCGGCTGTGCCAGCACCAAAGGGGCTTTGGATGCTTACATGCGACAATGCCTGTGCCAGCCGTCACAGGCTGGCTGCACCGCGTCCACATCGCTGCAATGCCTGGCCTGCAACCCGTAGCTAAATTTGAACTTGCAACATCCTACCCATGCCGCAGTGGGACCCCCCTGCCCTGGCCTACGCTTTCCACACCTCCTTCATCGACTGCTCAGACGGAGGGGTGCTGCGCGCCACGGGTGGGTTGCTTCGCAGCGCTGCTACTGTTGTTGCACGCCAGCACCGTTGCCTTGTGTCAGTTGGTGTGCTGTTTAGCATGTACCGCAAGCGCAGGCATCTGCCGCCGCTGCGGCAATGCAACCTGCTGAGCACTGCGCCATCCGCTGCAACCTGCCCCTCCCGCAGCCCGCAAGCTGGATGTGCCTGGGTCCTCTCCCTCGGCGGCACAGTATGCGGAGCGGGAGGGCTTTTTCATGGACGTCATCTTGGATGCAAGCGTGCCGCCGGATGCTGTGTGAGCATTTGCTTCTACATGTCTGAGGGCCGTTGGGTTGCCTGCAACTGCGCCTGTCGGTGACTGGTGATGTGTATCCTTAGCGCGCGTGTCTGCGTGCACATGCCAGGGACACTACTACTGATTGCTCTTCCTGCCTTTCCAACTTTGCAGGGTGGCTGATGATGACATGGCCACTGATGTGGAGCGACTGCGTGATTCGTGGGCAGACCTCATTGAGCAGAACGAGGGCTGGCTGGACTACCGGCCGGCGCCCTCAGAGGGTGCCCAGATGCAGGATGTCATTGCGCAGGCAAGCCTCCCAGTGCTGCAGTCGGTGTCGCATGCGCTGGTTATTTGCCTGCTGGCCCTGCTGTGGCGAAGGTTGGGCTGCCTCACCTGCGCAGTAAGCAACCAAGCTGTCGTCATGTCGAGTCGCGCAAATCATGTGCTTCACTCTGTCGCTGCAGGTCAAGGCGGTGCAGGGGGCGCGGCTCAAGCCCTCCCAGATCCCGCGCGGCCTCACCTCCCGCCAAGGCTCTCTGGGTTCCAGCCGGGTGGGTCTGGCATTCTGCATGCATTAGTATCACTTGTGAGAGTACAGAGAGTGTAGACCGTCTGCTGGGCTGTGCAAGTGCATTATCACACCGCCTTTCAACAACAGGATATGCCCGCTTAGGTCGCCTGCTGCGCTGCCCCCTCCAATGCTGCACAGGTGGCCAGCGCCCTCAGCAGCCAGGTGTCGTCAGCCACCTCCTCACCCCATGCCAGCCGCCCGCCCACTGTGTTTGGGCGGCCGCAGCGGCTGGTGGGAGGTGTGGAAGTGTCAGAGGAGGAAGAAGGGGAGCAGGACATGGATGGCAGGTGCGTCATGGGAGGCAGCGGGGAGGGGAGCAACTTGAGGGGAAGCGGCGGGCATGTCTTGCATTGCATGGGCTTCGTTCCGAAGGAGAGCACCTGCAGGGAAATATAACAGAGGTGACTCAGGGGATGTCGTTTTCCGCCCGTTTGCTCCCATGCAGCGCCGGCCACTGCACAGCTTCATTTGAGGCTGATGGGAGCGCCTCGGCGGCAGCAGCAGCAGAGCAGCAGCATGACCAGCAGGCAGAGCAGGGGCAGCAGCAGGGGCAGCTGGAGCGGCGAGATTCAATCAAGGCTGCCATCGCCCTGGTGCACATCGCAGCCCAGAGCGGCAGCGCGGCGGCCAGCCCAGGGCAGCGGCTGGAGATTGATGCAGAGGGGCTAGAAGTGCTGCCATCCCAGCAGGTGTCGCCGCTACCGCTGCAGGCGGTGGCGGCTGCAGAAGGGCAGGATGCAGCAGCGCAGCAGGCAGCGGCACAGCAGGCAGCAGCAGCAGGGCAGCAGGCGGCCCCGCAGCAGGCAGCACCAACCCCTGCCCAGCAGCAGACGCCAGCGCAGCAGCAGGCACCTCAGCAGCTTGGTTCTGAAGCCCGGCTGGCTTCCCAGCTGCCGCCGGGGCGGCCGCCGCCATCGCCTGCTTCGCCGCTCGTGCTGCGCAAGTCTCCGCCGCCACCGCCGCCGCTGCCGCCGCTGTCTGCGGGCATGCAGCGGGTGGCAGGCACGCAAGCGCCTGCAGTAGGACCCGAGCAGCAGCAGCAGCAGGGCAGTGCGGCAACGGCGTCTCCCAAGCCGCCGCCGCCGCCCCCACCGCTGCCAGGAGCAGCAGCCGCATCGCCACG
>JADXDR010000106.1:204115-238165 GCA_025026875.1 Chlorella ohadii
TGATCAAAGTTGCCCGCCACATCTGTGCAACACGCTGAGCCCATTGCTGGCTTTGGCGCCGCCGCCCTGCCCCTCATGCGTAATGAGCAGCACCCACACACGTCACCACGCCAACAGATGACGAGCACTGCTACAGAGGCGCCGCTCAGCAAAGGTTCATGGCAACAAAAAACCATGCAGGTGTGAATGAAGCACGTGCTGACTGCAGACTCTTCTGTGCAATCATCTTCCAGCGCGCCCTCATGCGCCGCCACTGCCGCCGCCGCCGTCCCCCTGCTGCAGCAGGCGGCAGGCGGCGCGGTGCCCGCCCACACGCCAATCATGCGCCTGGTCCTCGGCACAGCAGTAGCGCACCGTGCGGCAGCCGGTGCACAGCTTGCCACGCAGATGTGGGTCGGCTGCCAGGTGGGGGCAGGCCAGGCTGGCCCAGGGGCGCAGCGCCTTGGCCCGTTCGATGCGCAGCGCCAGGGCGGCCCGCTGCTCTGGCCTTTGCTCCGCCTGCCGCCGCTCCTCGGCTTGCAGTGCAGCCAGCAAGGATGGGAGCCTTGGGTGCGGGTCACCCAAGCCAAACTGCAGCAGGGGCACCAACATTAGGAGAATGCACCATCCTCGTGCTCAACATGATGTATCCCCAGTGCTGCCAGCCCAGTTCACACTCCAGTGGACACAGCAGCAGCGCTTGCTCCAGGCACCACACTGCCTGATGGATGAAGCGGCCTGCTCCTAGCATGCTCCACTCCAGGTTGCATATGTGACTGCCACCACCTCACCTGCTGCCACCGATCCAAAGCCAACTGCACCACGGCAGCCACGCCAGCAGCGGCAGCAACCGGTAGGTAGGTTTCGAGGCACTCCCAAGTGTGCATCAGCACATCTGCAGCGCAGCTTTCGTCTGGGCAGGCCTGCAAGCCCAGCTGCAGTGCCGCAATATGTGCAAGCTCAAGTGAGTCCATCCTGCTACCATCGGCTGCTGCCGGCTCCCTGCAGCAGAGAAGAGGGCGTGTGAGCTGGGCAGGCCCTGCTTTCACTGCACTCAGCAGCTGGGCTGCTGTGGGAGGCGCTCTGCCGATTCGGGTGAGTATTCAGATGCCAGGCCAGTGGCTGCGTCGGCCCTACTCACGTGATTGAAGCTCGCCACTGAATCAGGGTATTGCAACAGCAGTGCGCGTGCACCTTTGGTAATGCACACCCAAGCTCGTGTGAGCCTGCTGCTCTCTGCCTTGCCAGCAGGCATGCCAACATTGTGAGCCTGCTGCTCTCTGCCTTGCCAGCAGGCATGCCAACACGAGCTTGGGTGTGCATTACCAAAGGTGCACGCGCACTGCTGTTGCAATACCCTGATTCAGTGGCGAGCTTCAATCACGTGAGTAGGGCCGACGCAGCCACTGGCCTGGCATCTGAATACTCACCCGAATCGGCAGAGCGCCTCCCACAGCAGCCCAGCTGCTGAGTGCAGTGAAAGCAGGGCCCTCACAGGGCCCGACCGCCACCGGCCGATTTCCCACTGCTCGCTGCCTTCTGATTCAAGCAGGTGCAGCAGGCTGGCGCAGGCGGCGTGCGTCCGTGCAACAGCGCCCAGCCGGTGGCTGGCATCCGCGGCTGCGGCTGCGGCTGTGCCGCCGCCTGGAGTGTGCAGGGCTGCCTGCTCCGGCTGCACACTGTTGACCTGCTGGCCAGGTGCTGCTTGGTCAGCAACCAGCCCAGTCAGTTTGGTAGCCAGTGCAGCGCAGTAGACCTCAGCCGCATCTGCTGCACCTGCCATGCTCTCCATAGCAGTAGGGTCGGCTGGCTCGCCTGCTGCCAGCTGCTGCCGCCACATGCGCCAACTCTCCTCCAAGCCGCTCAGCAGTGCACGCAGCTGCAGCGCCGCCAGCATCGCGGCAGCAGCGCTGTCAAAGGCTCGCTGTGGCAGCCGCCCACTCTGCTGCGCAGCTACATCTAGCACTTGCGCCAGGGCTGTGAGAGCCTGGCCTGCGTGGTTCCATGCCTCCTGGTTCCGCACTTGCGGCAGCGCCTTTGCAGCCACCTGCACGGCCGTCACCACGGCAGGCAGTGTATCGTCCAAAATGCGGCGCACCACAGCCGCCCGCTCGCTGCTGCTGCCAGGAGCCTGCAGAGCGGCAGCCGCCAGGGCTGCAAACAGCCGCATGCGTGCTAAGAGGCGAAACGTGCTCCGGTAGTCTGAGCTCTGTGCCGTGCTAACCTGTGGCTGATCTCTCTCGCCTGCCTGCTGTCCGTCTGCTGCAGCCTGCCGCTGCTGCCGCCGCTGCTGCTCGCGCACTTCCTGCTGCAGCTGCAGCAGCTGCTGGCTGGCCCCTTGCAGCGAGCGTAAGCCTGCTGGTGTGGCCATGTGGGCTGCAACGGCGTGGGGCGCCAAGTCAACCAAGACGGCGACGCAGGTGCGCAGCGTAGCTGGGCGCACCCTGCGCTCCTCTGCAGCAGACGCTGGATTCACCACTGCAGGCAGCAGCAGCTGCAGCAGACGCTGTTGCAGGGGCCTGTCGGACTGCACGGCACGGTGCAGCGCTGTCGCCTGCGGCAAAGCCAGGGGGGTGGCCAAGCCGTCTGCCGTGGGCAAATTCAGAGCCAGGCTGCTGTTGCCGCCGCCACTGTCACTGCTGCTGGCAAGCACGGCTGTGACTGCTGAGACCCAGCTGAGGCCCGAGCTGTCATTCAAGGCATGGGCTGCCAGTGCAGTGCTCGCCAGCGGCTGGCGGAATGAGAACTTATCCAGGTCCAAGCAGCCCCACACAATGCTGCCCATACGGTCCAGCTGAGCACGCACTGAGGCGTGCAGAGCGGGGCGCAGCAGCTGCTCTGCCTGCTCCCCCGCCTGCCGCGGCGCGCTCAGCACAGCCGCGCTTGAAGCCAGCATGGCGCCAACGCCGCGCGCCAGGCTGTGGACAGCTGGAGTGCACAGCCTAGCTGGCAAGCCGAACGCCGGGCACAAGAGTTGCAGGAGAAACAGTGCCCCATGCAGCTGCTGCAGCAGCGCTGCTCGCTTGTTGCCAGACAGCTGGCTGAGCTCTGTTGCTATGGCGGTGCTCAAGGCTTCCAGCTGCGGCCCAAGCTCTGCCAACTCCCTGTGGGCGGGAGAAGCAGGCAGGCGGGCAGGCATGCCGGGTTGGCTGCGAGCAGTCGACAAGGCAGGCATGTGTTGCCACCGGCAGGGCTACAGCTTAGCGCACAGCACCCATGTCACCGGCATGTCGAATAAATGTGCAGCAGCACAGAGCGCCTTTCCATCGCACTCACTGCAGCAGCAGCGGCAAATGCTCGTCGGGGNTCAAGTCCCCGGTGTCCGCTTGGGCGCGGCAGGTAGCACCCAGAGCCTCCGTGGCTGCCTCAATCGCCTGGGCTTCGCGCCTGGTGGTGGCAGGTGTTCGCAGCAGCGCCCGCAGCGCACGGACTGGCGGCAGAGTGGAGAGCATGGCGGCAGCAGCGGCGAGGCGGCGGCGACTGCTGGGGTTGCGCGGAGCCGGAGGTTGGGCTGCTGGGAGGTCTGCGCGTCAGTGAGAGCGACGTGGGCTGGCCCGCTGCCCTTGAGGCTGCGTGGGCGGGCCGGGCCGACGCGGGGTGGCGCGCCAGGCGGCCGAGGCCCGCAGCTGGATACTTAGAGCGACTACGAAGGGACCGGCGGAGTGATCAGGGTCTGCCGAGGCCAGGCGTGCAGCTTCACACTGCGGCCATGTGCGCGCCACGTCGCCGCCTCCGCCAGCCGTGTGCAGTGGAGGGTCATGGTGGGATGTAGCAAGCACGTATGCCTGATCAAGCTGCAATAAGTGGCATAGTAGATATGCATGCTTGTTAATCAGTTTGTCCATGCCCCCAAATAGCTCCAAATTACACATCTGTGTGCGTGTGTGGGGCGGCATGGCCGTGTCGTGCCGCGTGCGTCCCGAAAGGCCGATAGTGAGGAATTGCTTTGACATTTAAACCCCACCCTTCCTTGGATGGTTCCATCTGCTTCAAGCATGTCTTGCATGTTGCGTAAATGGAGTATGAATAGGTGGACCGATCAAGCGGGTAAGCAGCAAAGTGAAGCAGGACGGTCAGTGGCAAGGAGCGAATTGCGGGTCACGAGTGGCAGCAAGCGGCCGGCAGCAGGCAGGGAATGGAAGCGGCAGGGCAGGTGAAGGCGCAGCCTGCTTGCTGGCTGTCAAGGAGCTGGGAACAAGCTGTCTCATGCCTTGAACAAAGCAGTCAGTCNATGCGCCTTGCAGCACGCGGTAACAGTCTTCCACACGGTGGCTTTCTTGCGCCCCCGGCGAAATGGCGTAGCGATACATCGCCTCGTCAAAGCTGCCGCCCGTGGTATCCCGCCCAGATGCCTGCATGGGTTTGGGAACGAGACACAGCGGCAACGGTGTTTNGCAAGATGCAGCAGGGAAGCCCGACAGCACCCTCCTGCTTTTCGCCTGAAACCATTGTGCAGTGGGGCAGCCGGGCGCGTGTCACATGCCGCCCTGTCGCCGCCGCATGAAACCAACTTGATAGAAGGCTGCTGCGTACCTGTGCCAGCGCCCAGGCTGAGTAGCGCTCCACAAAGGGCTCACCCACGTGCCAGCTGGCCTTGAGGAAGACCTGTGAATAGGCAGACAGGCAAGGCGTTTGCTGGCGAGTTGAAACAGACGGACACCAGCACCGGGGTGGGGCCCTAATATCAGCAATGCTGCAGCATGCATAATGCTGCTTAGTCATGCAGCAGGTGTGGCACCTCCCGCCCTGCTGCTGTGTGGGTACGGAGCACATGCACTGCCTTGCAAAGGGCTCCTGTCGCTTCCTTCCTATACACATGGACCCCACTCACTGTCTCAAAGGGGTGCATCGTGATGCCTGCGTACGTGCCGTGCCGCGAGGGGTGTACGTTGTTGTTGCACCGCCAGTGCCGCTTGTCGCGCCAATCCACCTAAAGAGCGAGCAGAAGGGTATGCAGGCCGAGACACTGAGGGATTGACAGCGCACCGAGAAAGGTCACAAATGCACAGTGCCGTAGCATGCAATTGACCACTAAACGTGCACAGCGATGATGCTGCACAATGCAGGCTAAGCATCATAACGGCCCTATTTGCAGGCGCTCACCCCTCGGTACATGGCCATCAGGGTGTCCACATTGTAGCCGTACTTCATGAGCGCCGAGGTCAGCCCGTACTCGCCTGCGGCAGCCAGGCAAGTCGATGTAGTGATGTTGAGTCGGCAGGCATGAAGAACGTGTTGATGAGCGCAGGCAGTGGGTGCTGGAGGCTCCATGCTAATCCCTAGCTGGATCTGCAGCTGCCTCCTGCACCCTTGCAGCGCATCCATGCATACAATGCTAATGGGGTTCGGCCGTTCCAACTGCGCACGGCTCACAGGCTGGCTCCTCAGCTTTCAACTAGCAGCAGGGCAGCGCAGTAGGCTCCACGCACCCTTGACCACCACGCCGTCGTCGCACAGCTTGCAGGTGCGCAGGTGGAACACGCCCTCTCGCAGCAGCGCCTCCAGCCCGTCTTGGTCCACGCCAAACGCCCTGCAAAAAGGCAAGAGATGTTTATCTGTCTTTTAGGAAGTGAGTTAACCAACTCTTTAAAGCAGCGCCTCTAGCCCGTCTTGGTCAACACGAAAGGCCCTGCACAGCCGACAGTGGTAGCAGCACATTCATGCCTGCCCATCAGCACAGGAATGGCTAGGGAAGAGGGAGATCCTACAAGGCAGTCGCAGCCGAAAAAGTGGGCCAACCGCAATCTGGGCGGCAGAACCAGGCTTACCAGGACTCCAGCTTGGGTCCGAAGCCGCCTGTACAGCAATGCAAGGGCAGCGACAGTGTACTGAGGGGCATGAAGCGCCTGCAAAGGCTGTCGGGGCTTTTGCAAGACCAATTGGGACATGGCAGCTTGCTGTGCGCAGTTGTGCAGCAGGCATTGCTGCCCAAACACTGCACTTCCGGAGGCATGCTGTATCCAGCACCCGCAACGCACCTGCATCCACTTCCGGCAGGCACACCAGCGAGCTGCCCACCGCCTTGACATCCCCTCGCAGCGCGTCTGTGTAGGCCTGCAAGCAAAACAAATGTGGGCAGGTAGGCAGAGCAGTGGAGCACAGCAAAGGACACAGAGCAGCGTGCGGCAGGCAATCAGGCCGTCGGGGCTGTGCCGACGCCACAGCAAAGCCATCGCCATGCCAGCAACGCTTCCGCCTGCAGCAGCATCCGCACATGGGGCCAAGGCAGGCAAGCTCTTCCAGACAAGCTGCCACACTGCCCTCCAGCTGTCCGGCTGCCACTTGCTCCCACCTGCGTCCACTGCCACCCCGGCGGCATGTAGTTGGGCACAAAGGGCCCCTTGATGCTGCTGTTGAGGAAGATGAAGTACTTGTAGCGCCTGCAGGGGAACAGGAGTACAGCCCTTCAATTCAGCAAGATGGTTGGTGGCAGATGCATGCACTGCGACAGCAGCAGCACCGGCAGCAGTCACAGCCAGCAGCCGCAGCCAGTCACAGCCACAGCAGCAGGCAGCTGCCTGCAGCGGCGCCAGCAGGGCTCACCCCAGCTTCCCCTGCGACGCCATCCACGAGAGCGTCACATTGTGCGCCGCAAAGTCCATGCCCTCTGCAGGGTAAATTGAGCAACGGCAACTCTAAACAAATGGATAACCCAAACATGTGGTCCATGCCAGCAGCAGCACGGCTGCAAAGATACATGCCCTCCGCGCCTCCGCCGCCCACCCAGCAGCCCTCCTGCATGCAGCCGGCTCACCGTTCTCAGTGCGCTTCAGCAGCGCCAGCCCCTCGCCGCGGAACTCGGCTGTGAGGACCGAGGGCGGCAGCAGCGGGCTGCCCGACTCTTGCAGCAGCGGGTAGAGGCGGGCGCAGGGGCGGCACACCGCTCCATTGACCACCACCACAAAGTCAGTATTGGCGGGGCTGTTGTCGGGTAGGGAGGGGAGACAGGAGAGTGGAAACGTGGGTTTGCTGAGCAATTCGAGCGGCAACAGGTGGCAGCCAAAGCAGCAGCACAACCATCAGCAGCAGCACCCCCGTGGCAGCAGCGGAGCAAGCACCCATCCAGTACACTACTCAAGAGGCCGCTTGAGCGAACAGTGGAGCAGCAGGGGCGCCAGCACCCACCCGCCCAAGCGGTTGCCCAGGCCCATGCCCATCGTGATGAAAAAGTCAAAGTTGTCCCGCTGCACGCATGATGGCAGGGCGCAGCGGTTAGAGGCGCAATGGGAGGTGGCGGTGGTGTGGAGGCACGCAGGAGAGGAGCAGCAGACTTGCAGGCACGATGGCAAGCAGGGCATCTTCAACATGCGCATGCAGGGGCAAGCAGAGCATTTTGCTGCCCCGGAGCAGAAGAGCCGCAGATTCCAGCAGCGGCGCATGCAAAAGCCAGCGTCCGTCTTCCTTGATCCTGACAGTGGCCACTGCAACAGACAGGCACAAGCCAGGCCTCACCTGCACCGCATCCTTCTCAAAGTAAGAGTAGGACACCAGCACGGGCCCTAGGTCTGCGCCAGCGCCCGCCAAGCTGGCCGCCGCACTGCTGCTGCTGCTGCTGCTGCGCCCTGTCACCCAGGCCGCGATTTGTGGGTAGAATATGAGCAGCGAGACGAGCAGGAGCAGCAGCAGGGAGAGGGCTTGTGTGCGGCTGGCGCCGCCGCCGCCGCCGCGCCGCTTTGGCGGCGCGCTGAACACACTCATCTCCAGGAGCTCCGGCGCGCTGCCGCCGCTGCTGGACCGGCGCTGGTACATCCACCGGGGCGGGCTGGCCGGCCTGCGCTGCGCGGCAGGCGGGGCATGTGGCGGGCGGGGGCTGTGAGCGGCGGGAGTGGCGGCGGCGGCGGTTCAAGGGCAAAGTGGCGCCGCCGGCATGATCGGGTGGCCGCTGACTTGACGGCAGAGTCACCTGCCAGCAGGCGGCACCGCCCGGCCGCCTGTGCAGGCACGGGGGAGCTCGAGTTGACTTGCGGCGGGGTGAAGCTCCTGGTGCGCCGGCGATGCCAGTGAAATGTGTGTTATATGTGAGCAGCTTCCAACGCTGCGGAAGGGCTCGGGGAGCAGGGGGAGGGGCTGCATGCCGACGCTGCCAGCTCGGCATGGATGGGCCCGGCTATACAGCCACCCATCGGGCGCATGCATGGTGCGGAGCGACCTGGGCCACCTCGGACACCAATTGTGGCGGGCGCCTGAGCGGCTGGGAGCACAGCAGCGTCACAGTATGGCGGCCTCGCTCGCANTGGGGACCCTCCCCGCCGCCCGCCTGCAGCAGCGGCGCCCGGCACAGCAGCAGCAGCTCAGCAGCGCCTTCCTGGGCGGCAGCGTGCAGCAGGCAGCGGCAGCCCCCCTGCAGCCCTTCGCCGCCAGCAGCGGCGCCCAGCAGCAGCGGCGCGTCACTTGCATGGCGGCCAAGGGTGAGTGGGGCCGGGCGCCGCGGGCAATGCGCGTGGGCAGCGGCGAGCGCATTTCTGCGAGCGCCCCAGCGTCGCCCTGACGCCTTCCCGCCCCCCTGCAGTGACCGGCATGATCAAGCTGGCGCTGCCTGCCGGCAAGGCCAACCCCGCGCCGCCCGTCGGCCCTGCGCTCGGTGCCAAGGTGCGGCCCGCCCTTGCGCTGCTGCCGCCGCTGCGTGCTTGTATTGTTTGCAGGCTTTGCCGAGCGTGCTGCAGCATTGTGGCAGTGCAGCAATCGTTGGCATGACCTTTAGCAGCATCGTGTGCGCTGCCGGCTGCTGCTGCCAGCGCGACGCTCTGAACATGGCACCTCCCGCTGTGCCGCACGAGCGCAGCAGCAGCTGGGCGTGGTGCCCCGCGTCGATGCTGCCATGCGATGCCATGCTGCACTGCCACCACTGACTGCTCGTTCAATTGTCTTGTTGTTTTCTGCAGGGTGTGAACATCATGCAGTTCTGCAAGGAGTACAACGCGGCGACGCAGGTGCGGCNGCTGGGGGCGGCATGCAACAAGTGTGGCTGTTGTGGAGTGCAGGCGCTGGATGTTCAGCAGCGGGTTGCCCAGTACAGCCTGCAGCAGGCAGCTGGTCGCCCAGCAGGCGCTGCGGTCTCAGCAGCAGGCGCACGGCAGTTGGAGCGCAGCTCGTAGATGCAGCATGGATCAGAATGGGCTGGAGCCTCCATGCTGCCGCTGCCCTGGCCTCTGCTGTCACGGCTGCCATTAGACTCTGCTTTGCTCCCCCTTGGGCAGCACGTGCGGCTGCTGGGCGCACGCTGTGTTGCTGCCTGCCCTGCCGCAGGAGACGGTGCCGTGCCCCTCGTCCCGATTGCAATCAGTTTGTGCCGGGCTGCTGATCCTGGCTGCCCCGCCCGCTGTTNGGTTTTGCTGCAGGACAAGGCGGGCATGATCATCCCCGTGGAGATTGATGTTGCTGCAAGCATTGCATTGCAGTCCCTGAGCTCCCCGCATCTATTTTTCGTCTTTTTGCAGGACAAGGCAGGCATGATTATCCCCGTGGAGATCACTGTGTACGAGGACCGCAGCTTCACTTTCGTCCTCAAAACGCCGCCCGCGTCGGGTGCGTTGGGCACGGAAAGCCGTCTCGCAGCTGAGCACCTGATGCTTGCTTGTGTGGAACTCTGCATGCATGATTTCATAATGCCACCCGCGTCAGGTATGTGTGGGGCAATTGGGCAGATATCGCAAGCCAGGCAGAGCTTTGTGGCCCGACTGTGCAGGCGGGCAGAATTCTGCATGGGGCGGCTGTCTTGGCTGCCGATGGCATGGCCGTCGCTGGGCCAGAGCCGTCTGCTGCTGCCGCTGTTGCTGCAATGTCAGCTGCCACTGGATGCCTTCACTCATGTCGCCCCACCTGCCCTGCTGCCCGCAGTGCTGCTGAGGAAGGCTGCCGGTGTGGAGAGCGGCTCTGGCGAGCCCAACCGCAAGAAGGTCGGCAAGGTGACCATGGAGCAGGTGAGAGGCACTTTCCGTTTGCTTCAGCTTTGTCTTGCTCATCTGCTTGCCCTTGTGTGTGGTGGCCAGCTTGATCGCAAGAGGGTTGGCAAGGTGACCATGGAGCAGGTGCCACACTGTGCATCGTTTGTTTTGTTGTGTCTGGTCCCTACTTAGTTGCGCCCTGGCTGCTGGGATGCTTGAGCTGCGGTTGCGGCCAACAGGCCTGCCGCCTGCTTCCGGCTCTGGCGGCGGATGCGCTTGCTTATGTACCCTGTCCTGTTCCTGCTGCGTTCACAAGCTGCCCATGCGCTGCTAGCTTACGCACATCGCATTGCTTCTCCCGCAGGTGCGCGAGATCGCCACCATCAAGCTGCCCGACCTGAACTGCACCAAACAGTGCTCCTTCTCATTGCTTCCTCTGTTTCAAACTGCTTTTCCCGCAGGTGCGCGAGATCGCCACCATCAAGCTGCCCGACCTCAACTGCACCGACCTGGAGGCCGCGTGCAACACGGTCATGGGCACCGCCCGCAACATGGGCATCACCGTGGAGGCTTGAGCTCCTCTACAGTGGCCGGGCTTGCAAGCCAGCTGGGCCGAGCTGGCTGGCCGGATAGCCTCAGCTGGGCAGCCCTTGGCAGCCCCCTCCCAACGCAAGCACTGCCGCGCAGCAGCTGGTTGCAGTAGCGTACATGCGCTGCAGCTGGCTGCCACGTGACGCCGCCGCATTGGGCGGCGCCTGCGTGCATTGTGCACTCGCAAGCCTACCCTGCCCCCTCCTTTCGTTTGTTTACGCTTGCCACTCCTGATTTCTCTGCTCTCACCTTCGGTTCACAATGCAGCATGTCTATATGCTGTAATTCTTGCAGGCAATTCCGGTAGTGCGTTGCAATTGGCCTGCTGTCAGCTACTGCACAGTGAAAGCTTGAAACGTGGCAGATGTGTGGATGTGCACAGCAGGCATGAAAGATGCTGCCTGTAACGTGATGGGAAGCTTGACACTGTATGCGGTCGTATTTGGGAATTCCCGCCGCCGGGCGCCAGCCGAGAGCGCTGGGACTCCACGAGCCCAGCTGGGACTTCTCGCGGTCTCTTGCCTCATTCAAAGGCGTGCTCCAAGCGAAGTAAGCGCGAGTTGCGCTTGTCATGCTGCGGCCTGACCAGTCTGGACTTGCAGGGAGGGCGCCCTCGCCATCCTGAAGCTCTCAACTGTAAAACAGTAAAATGGGTGCTTGTGTTTCAACGGAAGACTGGCTTTGTGGGCAGCGCCCCCAGCCGCAAGTGGGCCCCCAGGCAAGCTCTCGGCCGCACTGCTCCCTAACTTTTCACAATCTATGGCCATCTGTACCACAAATGCATCCCCTCTTCCCTTGCGCGGGCTCGCCTGCGGTCACTCCTCCCTCCGCCGCCCTGCGCCTACCCCCTAACTTCGGCACTTGCCTACGTGCATGCACATCCTTGTCCAACAGAACAGCTCCCTGCCGTCCCGAAAAGTGCAGAAGAAATTATGGGAGGCAGTCCAGCTGCCTGGGCGCCATCGCTGCCTGGCGGCCATCCATGCAGCACTGGCCTCCGGCGCTGCAGCAAACGCGGCTGATGCCAGCGGCATGACGGCCTTGCACTGGGCAGCAAGCGGCAATCCAGATGCAGAGGCAGTCACTGCTGCCATTGCAGTACTCCTGGCCGAGAAGGCTGATATTCATTTCAAGACGAAAAACAACCAGGCGACGCCGCTGCATTGTGCAACCACAAATGCAAGCCCAGATGCGGCGATAGCCGCCGTGCTGGCTCTGACGGCCGCAGGCGCCGATGTGCGCGCCAAAACAGGTCACAATGGAGAACCACTGGTGAGCTGGGCCGCTCTGCTATCATGCGTATGGCGGAGAGGGTGGCCTGACGCGCTGTGTGCTTCCTGCCAGCAACAAGCTGCCGTCTGCAGCACACCATTGCCCATTGTGCCCCACACGAAGTTCAAACTNGGTCGCTGTCCCTGCAGCACTGGGTTGTGCTGCAAACCAACGCCGAGGCAGCAGTTGCGGTGGCGCAGATTCTGATCACAGCAGGCGGCGATGTGAATGCAAGAACAAATNNAGGGGGCNAACACCACTTGTGAGTGCGGCCACAATTTGNATGCATGCCAAANTNGGAGCATGTGCAGCAGGAATAGGATGGCGACTGTGGCTGCCTGCACCANCATCCTNGCGCAGCTGCCCGCCTCTTACTGTCACAAACCCCATTGAAAGCCTGTGATGCGCCCCTCCCCTCTTGCCCCCACAGCACATTGCTGCAAAGCACAGCACCGCGGCAGTGGCGGCAGCAGCTGTGTGGGCATTGGTTGCGGCGGGTGCTGACGTCAGCCTCATAGATGAGCAGGGCAGCTCTGCTCTGCATTATGCCGCCATGTTCGATGATGAAGTTGAAGGGGCGGCGGCGGCAGCGGCGGCACTGATTGCAGCTGGAGCAGACCCGCAAGCACTCAACAGCCGGGGCAAGACACCAGCGGCGCTCGTGCTGCAACACAGCGACGTAGCGAGCTGTGCAAAGCTGCTGGAAGTTCTGCTCGGGCAGCCAGCTGGCGGGGGCGGCCGGAGCGGCAGCGGCAACATGGCAAGAAGCGCCAGATCAGCTTGCTCAGCCGCTGCGCGAGGCGCCAGCCAGCCTGAATTGCTGCTACCTGCGCCGTCTGCGCCACCGCTGCTGGAGTCCAGCACAACGCACTGCCCCGTGTGCTTGGAGCCGGGGGCCTGCCTGACGGGCCCCTGCGGCCACTTGGTGTGTGAGGGCTGTGCCCAGACGACGCAGGTGCGCACTGGGCTGGTATCGTGGCAGTTTAGTTAGTGGTAGCTTGTGCACAAGGCATGCTCGAGAGTGCGTACCTTGTTCATGTGCGTGTGTGTTCATTGCATTTAGTAAGGCAGAATTCATGCCAGTTGCGTGCCGAATCTGGAATGAATGGCAGAGCAGCTGGCTTGCAGCTCATCCGACCTACACACTTGCCGCTCCTGCCCTTGCAGGTGCGGCAGCACTGCCCTGTGTGCCGCAGCGCACGCAGCGGGCTCATCAAGGTGTTCCTGTGATGTGCACACGCCCCATGGTTGCCGCATGAGCGAGCTGTCTTGTTTTCCACTTTGAGCTTAGTCCGCTTTTCCCAGTGTGCGCTGCTGCTAGTTTCAACGCTTTCCGCCATTACCCTGGCCCCAACCCTTGTTAATTTCACGCTTGTTTCGGAGGGTGGTTCTATAATACTCCGTTATCTCCCCTTCTGATTGTTCATTTTAGCTTTATTATAATCGATGCACGCCATTGAGCGGCAGTGCCGTGCCTCACTTCAGCCTGGCGCCCGGGAGGGCGGCAGGCTCCCGATGATGCAGCGCACCTAGCGTAACTTGCACACGCAACCGCCATTGATAAAGTAATGATCAATATGATACAACTCAGGCCAATGTGCACAAGTGCTGGCTGGAAAAGATGTAAGTTCGGCAGGAGCACAGCGCCGCCGCCGTGCCGCCGCTCTGTCCGGCAGGTCCACATGGCTCCCCCGGGAGCAGCGGCGCTTGTTTTGGGTCCCTGTTGTTCTCCTCTTGATTAGCAGCAATGCAGGCAGCGGCTGTGAGCAGCGCCAGGCCGAAGCCCTTTGTGGCCGGCCCGCAGGGGGCGCCGCGTCCAGCCCGCAGGGGTCTGGTGTGCTGCAGCGCGAGCCGGGATGACGATCAACCCACGACATCGAGCCGGCGGTGAGCATTGGGCGCGGTGGCCAGTCTCCAGCGCCGCTGCCGCGCATTTCCAGCCGGCTGGGCGTTGCATGAGACTCGCAGACATCCCAGGAGATCGATGCTTGCGTTCGATTGGCTCCAGATGCACGGCTTGTGGATGGCCGCCGCCGCCGCTCCGCCGCCGCCGCTCTTGCCTCACCCCGCCTCCTGCGCCTTTTCTGTCCCCACTGCAGCGAGCTGGTGCTGCACAGCGTGAATGTGGCGGTGCTGGGTGCGCTGTTCTCTATTGGAGCGGCGCCACGGCCCAGCAACCTGGGCGTTCAGGTCAGTCTGTTGTGCTGGGCGGGCTCACGCTTCCCCAACCCTGCTCCTTAAGGCGGCTGGCAGGCTGCTGCTGGCTGCTGGCCGCTATCCCTGAACAGCCGCAGATAACATTCGAACCGAGCTTGCTTGCAGGACTATGGCGGCGGCCTGCGGACGCTGTCGCTCTGCCCACCCACGCCCAACTGCATCTCGACTGCTGAGGAGGCAAACGATCCGGCGCACTACGTGCCGCAGTGGTGAGTCAAGATGTGTGCAGGATGGGTGGCTTGGTTTAGCAGCGGCTATTCTGTGGCTGCCAAGGCGCGCGGCAGGGCAGCAGTATCTGCAACTGGGCGGGCCCTGAATCTGACTCAGGCCCCATCGCGACTCAGCTGCGACACTCTGCTGGTCAACCCGTCGCAAGCAGTGCGCATAAGCTGGAAAGGCAGACACGGGCAGCAGTGCAGATGGAAGACACCAAGCACATCTGAGTGGCATGCAACCCCCTGCATGGTCTTCAACCCATGCAGGACGTACAACCCGGAAGAGGGGCGCGGCCGCAAGAACCCCGCCACCCCGGAGCAGGCCATGGCTGAGCTGCTGGCGGTGCGCTTGCTGTGACGGTTTAGCTTGTTATCCATATCTGAGGGGCATGCAGTGAAAATACATGGGTTGCTGCTAAGTCCCGACGGAGCAGGCCATGGTGGGGCTGCTTTTGGTGAGCTTCTGATTATATAAGGTAATGCACTGCTGGTGAGCCGATAAGTGCTCAACCCCTTTGGTTCCTCGCTGCCGCAGTGTTTGCAGCTCACCGTGCCTGCGCTTGCCTGGCGCACCTCCCCCTCGTCCTGCAGGTGGTGTCCACCGCCAAGCCCGAGGGCTTTACACCTAGTGCGACCCCTGCAAAAGCTTTTCTGCGTCTGTGCTGCAGGTGGTGTCCACCACCAAACCCGAGGGCTTCACGCCCAAAATCATCAAGCAGACCAGCGACTATGTCTATGTGGAGTATGAGGTGGGCTTCTTTTGCTTTATTTCCAGTTGAGGTTTATTTCTTTTCAACCCTGCCAAGCAGACCAGCGACTATGTCTATGTGGAGTATGAGGTGCGCTCCTGTTTGATCACTGGCACCACAGCTGGCTCTGGAGCGCTGCTGCTGCAATGCTGATGGCGGAGTGTGCTGGCAATCGCTGCTGCGTATGTGCTGCCACTGCTGCTGCATACGCGCTGCCATTGCTGCTTGTTGCGGGTGCTGCATCAGCAGTGCAGTGTGGCGGCTGCGCTTGTGGCAGCAGCGGCGCTGCTGTTCCCCAGCTGAGCACAGGCATTGCAAATGATGCCTGCCGGCGCCTCAACTGACTGATCTGTGCCGTGTCTGAATGCAGTCGCCCACCCTTGGCTTCATCGATGACGTGGAGTTCTTCTTCCCCTCCGACAAGCCCGGCATTGTGGAGTACCGGTGAGCCTGCCGACATCTTACTCTCTTCGAAACTTAAGCAAAACAGTGTGTTCTTTTGCCACGTGCTGATGGCATTGTGGAGTACCGGTGAGCGCGCCGACGTCTTACTCTCTTGGAAAATTCAGGGACACTGCTGTGTTCTTCCGCCACGTGCTGACGACTTTGTGGAGTGCCGGTGAGCCTGCGCATGCTGCGCTGAGTGTGCTGTGCTGTGACGGCTACAGTTGCTGCGCCTGCCCAGGCCCAAGTGTTGTCGGTACCGGTGAGCGCGCCATATGTTTTCTTCCGAACAGACTGCTGTGCCTGGTGTTGTGCCTGCCATGCCGTGCCTGCTGAAGGTCAGCCGGCGATGTTGGGTATGGGTGAGCGGTCATGCTGTGCCTGCCATGCCGTGCCTGCCCCTGACCGCGCCTCGTTATACTATGCCTCTGGACAGGACTGGATGCCAGCTTCCTTGGCGCGGCAACTCCAGCCGTGCGCGGTCTCTGAACAGATCCATCACCATTCAATTCCCACTGTTCATTCCGCTTGCAGGTCTGCATCCCAGGTGGGCTCCCGCGACGGCAATGCCGACCTTAATGCTTCTGCGTCTTGATGTGCTCCCAATGCTAACCCACCGAGCTTGGCGCATTTCCCAACCGTGCAGGTCTGCCTCTCGGGTGGGCTCCCGTGACGGCAACGCCAACCGCAAGCGCATCAAGGCGCTGCGCCTGGAGCTGCAGAAGAAGGGCTGGAAGTCGGTTGGCTACTGAGTGCTGGCTAGCCGGCTGCTAGAAGGCCGCCCAAAATTTTGTTGAGCAGCCTCGCCGCTGTGGCCAGCCTGCCTGGAGCTGCAGATCAACGGCTGGCAGTCGGTTGACTACTGAGCAGCTGCCCCGGGCTGCTCCAACACCGAGTGACCGAGAGCACGACATGCGTGCTGTGTCCGAACCTGCCATATTTTCAAACTAAAGTAGCCTGTCTGCCTGCCAGTGGCCGCTCACGCCATCATCAACCACCCTCAAACTTCTCTGCTTTGCCCTCCCTCCCGTTGTGTGCGCGTGTGCTGCTGCCATTCAGCAGCTGCCATTATTGAGCTCCTGAACGATCGTGAGCAATCCCGTGCGCCCTGTGCGCCCATATTTTTTGTGAAAGCGAGCGCTGTGCTGTCAGCTAAAGCGTGTTCGTTGAGGCCGAGCGGCTGGCTGCGTGCACCTTTACAGAGCAGGCGGGTGATGGTCAAGAGTGGCACAGCTTCAAACTACACATGTAAGGAGCATAAGAGTACAATATAGTAGCAGTTGGTGCATCAGCGACGTTTGGCAAACAAAGCGTGGGCAGTCAGGGGGCGGCGGCGGCAAAGCCGACGCGACTGTGATGCAGCGGTCCCCCCGGCTCCAAGTGGGCCACCATGGCAGCTGCCACCTCTTGGTACGAAGGGCCCACCAGCTGCCCCCGTATCGCCGCGACCGCCGGCAGCAGCGCAGCGTCGGGCAGCAGGGTGGCCCAGCCAGGGAGTGAGAACGGCAGGCGGTCAGGGACCACCCGAGCCGGCGGGGGCGNCGGTCCCGGCGGCGAATCCACCATGCTGCCGGGACAGGCAAAGGACCAGTCCAGGCTGGCGTGCTCCGGCCGCCGGAGGTAGTTGAAGTTGACCGTGTGCATGCGGTACTGGCTGAAAGGGAAGCCGGGCACGTCCACCAGCATGCAGCGGCGGCCCGGCAGGTCCAGTGTGCCTGCTTGCAAATGGGGTGGGCATGCAGGGGGTGCATGCATCGGGTGAGCGCTTGCAAGAGGGTCGGGTGGGTCAGCCGGCATGTGGCAGTCGCACAGCAGCAGCACGCGGCTGAACTACGCCCTTGCACTAGTGCCTTCCATCCAGCGCCCGGGCAGCCACGGCGCAACTGCTGCTGCAAACCTCCCAGAACACAACAAATTACGCACGCTAGCAGCAGGCATCCATCTGAAACTCAAGCCTAGAGCCGACGCACCTGCGCCGCCCATCACCCAGAGGCGCCGCGGGCCGACCAGCGACTGATTGGCCGCCTGTACCGCCGCCACCACAACCTCGTGCAGCGGCTTGCTCTCCTCAAGGGTCTTGCCGATGTAGCCCGCCGCCTGCAGCAGATGACAACGTCCAAAATGACGCAGTAAACTACGAGTGGTGGCAGTGGCCATTGCAGGGATGCCACATACAGCAGCTGCAGGGGCCAGCTTGCTGCCCACTGTAGCAACCTGCCTAAGCCACGCTGCCCCTGCACCCACCCACCCAGCACACACACACCTGCACGCAGGCTTCCTGCCCGCTCATGGCGGCCCGGAGGGCGCTGCCGTCCAGCACGTCTCCCTCCACAACTGCCACTGCTCGGAGCAGGTCATCACCAACCGCCGCGCGCAGGCGCTCGCTGCTGCGCACAAACGCGGTGGCCTGGTGGCCCTGCCGCACACATTCGGCCAGCACTCGCGAGCCCAGGCGGCCGCCCGCGCCCAGGACGATGACACGCATCGCTGGTGCTGCCAGGGGGCCGGAGCCTGGAGGGAGGGTGCGCTCCTGGCGGTCAGGGGTGCGATCGGAAGTGCGGCGGCGGCGGCAGCGGCAGCGGCGGCCAGCCTCGCACCGCTGTCAGGCCAGGGGCCGGATCGCTTGTAAATCGTATGCGCCGGCTGATACAAGCGTGAGGCGAGTCCTTGGGCCACGGACGAGAGCTGCCGACAAGCCAGCGGACAGTATGGGCTGAAAAGCGATCAGCGTTGTGTTTGAATTACTCGCAAGGCGATCGGTTGCTCATTGAAAGCATAGCGCCGCTGCCGCCGGCCGCTGCCGCCGCTGTGGACCACAGAGCTCCGCCGCATCCAGCGCAACCTAGTGAACCACTGGGCCATGTATCGTTAGTCAATACAAGGAATGACAGCACTGTTACAACCGTAACGAAAGCATGCAGTGATGGGCACGAGTCTTTCATTNGGCCCCCGATTCATTCAGCCGATGTTGGAATGCACATTTGCGTCGCTACTCGCTGCGCCGCCACCTAAACCATTTGAAAGCGAGGTTGCTCTGGGCCGCCGCCCGCAAAAGAGCGCCGCTCTGCTGCAGCTGGCTCAGAAGAAGCGCAGCGTGGGATTGGCGGCAGCCAAGGCTGCCAGCGCCGCCCGGCCCAGCTCCAGCTGCAGGGCGAGAGAGGGAGCACTCTGAGTTGCACAACGATGTTACCAAACAAAAGCGCCAGGGCAGCTCATGGCGGTGCAGCAATGCAGCAGGCATTGCTGTCGTCAGCTAACCAACAAGCGCTGCCATCCAATGTTGAGCACAGCCCCTCACCTGGCCGAGTTGAGAGCTTTCGTGCAGGAGGCGGCGGGTGCTGCCGATGCAGGTGGACAGTGCCGACTTGCTGCGGGTGGGGAAAACAGGAAGGGGTGGGGCTGTACGAGAGGTTGTTGGGTTGCGCAGCATTGAGTCATTTAGCGGTGCCAAGTAAATGCCAGCAGCCCTCACGCCCAGTGCCCAGCATGGTGCGCTGCATGGCAGCGCATGCCATGGCAGCGGCAGCACGGGCAAGCTGGCTCAGCGACAGCAAGGCAGCTGACTTGGGCTGCGTGGGTGCTGACATCTCTGGCCGTGCCGCCTCCCCAGATGCAAGCGGCACTGTGCACTATCAGTGGCAGCTTTGGCAGCGACAGCAGTTGTGCATGCAGGCCAGCGGCAACGTAACAGAAAGAGGCAGCGGCAGCTGCGCAGGTGGGTGCTCACATCTGTGGCCGCGCCGCCTCTCCCCCGCCAGGCCTGAGCTTCTCCACCACTGCTACGACTTGGTCCAACAGGCAGTCCTGGCCATAAGCTGCAGCATTGCAGGGTGTATTGATGGGCAGGCGTAGGTGGCAAGCTCGTGCAGCTGCTGTGCACCAACTTGGGCAACAGTCCGGCTGCAAATGTCTGGTGTGGGCGCACCTTTCACCGCCTCAATGCAGGCGGGCGAGCAGCGGTCCCCGGCCAACAGGTTGGCGATGAGTGTTTGGGTGCCGCAGTTGCCGGAGCTGGTAATGGCAGCCTGGAAAGCAGCGGGGGCAGGTGGGGGAAACGATTCAGAGCCAGCAGGTAGGAAGCCCCACCCAGACTGTTAGGCCTCCGTCCCAGCATGCATAAAGCAGCATGGCGGCCCGGGTGGGGCAGCGCGCGCCTGCTGCCTTACCTCCAGATCCGCCGAAGCGCAGGAAGGTATGTTGGCAAAGGCGGCCCCCCCCAGTGCAACCTCAGCTTCGACGGTGTTGGCCTGGCCGGTGGCGCAGGCATAGAAGGTAGAGTTGCTGCGAGGCAAGCCGGAATGGGGGAATGCATGAGATATTGTGGGGTGGGCGGCACGGCAGGCCAGGCGCACTCAATGGCAGCGGCGGCTGCAACCACGGCTGCAACAATGCCAGTCGGCAAGGGTATGCCGCAGCACAGGCGGCTGCACATGTGCATAGCGCGACGCCGGGCTGCCCGGCTGCTGGCATGGGTATCTTGTGTTCGAACCAACCAAAAAAGTTTGCCTAAGCAGGGCGCACGTGTAGCTTGTGGCCACATCCAGGCTGACGGGCACGCCCAGATAATCGTATTGGAACACGATGAAGGCCGCAAAGCACTCCTCGCCAGCCTGGCAGGGAGCAAACAGGCATGGCATGTGAGTGCAGATGCCACTAGACGTGGCAACATTTCGATGGTACCGACGGAGCTGTGCAGCCTCCACCAGCGCCGGCAGCGGAGCTGTCAAGGCACCACCTGCTGCGCCTTAGGTGCAAATCACCTGCTGAGCTGGGCTGCATACATAAGCACGGATTGCTCAGCAGCAGAGCACCTGCAACTCACCGCTTCCAACGCCTCGGCGCAGTCGGCGGGGCAAGGGGAGTTCATTGCCGCTTGGAGCCACGTCGCGCAGGCGGGCTGGGACACCTTGACAGCAAACATTTCCACGTCGGTGTTTTGACATGCAGGCAGCGCCTTGACTTGTGCGGCTGCGGCGGGCACAGAGCACGCATGAGGGAGTGTTCAAGGGAAGGTGGGTGGCAGCGGCGGCGGCGGCGGCGACGGCGGCGTGCAGGTGGCCAGCCCGGCCGACAGGACTCACCGGTGAACTGGGCGCACGCACATCCCGCCAGAGCCAGGGCGATCAGCCCCAGCAACGCGGTGTTCGTGGACATGGGAGCCTTCGTCGCGACTGCAGCGTTTGCGCACTGTGCTTTGTCCTCTGAACACACAGGGACAGCGCGGGGCGCACGATCAGGCGCACCACCACGACCACCCCCATCATGCCCCCGCCCAGCGCAGCGTGCGGAGCGGCGCAAATTTGCCGTCCACCCATTTGTCCGACATGCACCCAAGAACTCTTAGTGCCCTGTCCGTGACATTGTTACCACAGACTGATTGCATCAATCAAGTACTCCTGGCCAGTATTTGGCACGGATGTGGTGCGGCAGCAATGCAGCGAGCAGCATCACGTGGCTGCACTGCGAGCTGCCGCCGCTGAGCATGCATGACATGAATTGGAATGCAGCAGCCATGCGTAGCAGGCAGCGTGTGTCGCATCAGACAGATGCACTCTGATGGGGACGCTGCTACTGCTGCTCGGGCGGCGCAAGCTTCAGCAGCGCCCTGCATGGGAGGCAGGGGAGGGGCGGTGCGGGTAGCAGTGAGCACCCCGTCGCAAACGAAAACGATCAGCGTCATTATGCCCACATGCACGTCGCCTGTGGTACCGGGCTTGTGCATGCAGCACGTCCCCCGCTCAGCAGCAGCCGCAGGGCTGCCCACCAATCTTACATCGCTGCAAAGTGCAGCTGCCACCCAGCCTGCCCACACTCCTCTCCATGTAGAGCGGAGTACCATATGGCAAAACCCCATGTACACGTCACAGCATCATATACAGCACAGCCCACCTGAGCTCCTGCACAACCTGCTGGAAGCCCGGCCGCTGCTCCGGCGCCTGCGCCCAGCAGCACCGCATCAGCGCAAGGTATCCCTCCAGCCCACCGCCACCAAACGCCGCGGTGTCCGGCCCCGGCAGGGCATCGATTGGATGCACGTCCAGGCGGCCGCCGGCCAGCACATGGGCTACCAGGTGCCAGGGGTTGGCGGGGCCAAAGGGCAGCTGCCAGGTCAGCAGCTCCCACAGCACGATGCCAAACGAGTAGACGTCTGGTAAGTGGGCGAGGGGAAGTCGAGTGTGTAACTAGGTGGGATGTTGGTGAGGAGGCAGCGAGGCGGCTGGCAGGTGGGGCGGATGGCAGCTGCGGTGTGTTGCCCAGCGGGCGAAAGAATCGGAGCCTGCCTGCCAGTGCAAGCCATGCACAAGGCAGCACATTCACGGCCGCCGCTGCACTGCACCGCTCCGCTGCCTCACCAGATGCCTTGGTTGCGCGCCCGCCCCTCATAACCTCGGGCGCCAGCCAGCGCTGCAAGGGTGGCGGGCACACGGGGATGGCAGTGATCCAAACGGACGGGTTGCCCTGTTCAATTTCAAGGCAACGCCATCTGGCTTGTCTGTTGTCCAGCAAGCGGCGCAGCCTGCCGCCATGCCATGCCGCCGCCGCTGCTTGCACCCAACCCAAGGAGACCACACGCCCATCCATGCAATCGCATTGCCTGCCTGCTCCTACCGGGTTCATGGCTGCCATGCTGGTTGAGTGGGTGGTATCCTCCAGAATCTTGGACAGGTTGAAGTCTGTTGGGACAGGATTGATACAACGATGAAGAGCAATGCCAGGTATTGCCACGCAGCTACGGCGGGCAAAAGATTCACGTAAGGCAGCTGCAGGTGCAGCAATGAAGTGCAAGTGAGTGCATTGAATGGGATCCCGCCCGCATGCACGTCCCGCCGGCACCTATCTCTCCGTCGCTCCACCTCACCTGTGACCTGCGGGAGGATGATTGCGAGGGCAGCGGGGAGATGGCATCAGTGCCAGCCTGCTGCACTCCAAGGTCGCAACCTTCGCAGGGCAGCTTTTGGTGCTACTGCCATATTTTCTTCCTCAAAGCTCACCTTCACGCTCCAGTTCGCGTCCACCAGCAGGTTGGGGCTCTTCAGGTCTGCAGGCGAGGGAGTGGGAAGAGCGGTGAGGCAGGCTGATCCCAGTCGGTGTGGGATACTGGCACAGGCCGATTTCCCCGGGACGGCAGCAGCTGCCGCAACCGTCGCTGCCGCCACCACCCAAGCGCTCCACCACGAGATAATCCTCCACTTCCAATCGAGCACCACTGCCCCTTACCATCAACTCACCCCTGTGAATGATGGGCGCCGGGGAGGAGCGGCTGTGCAGGTACAGCATGCCCACCGCCGCATCTGCCGCCATGGTCAGCCGGCGGCGCCAGCTCAGCTGGGCGGCCACCTCTGGGTCGGAGCGAGCAGCGGCCAGGAGGTCGCACAGGCTGCCACGCGCACAAAACTCGGTGACGATGCAGGGCGGCTCGTGGCAGATTCCCAGGAAGTTGACGACGTGGGGGTGCCTGCGGTATGGCAGGTGGGCAGATGGGGAGATGGGGCAGGAGGTAGTGCAGGTGGGGAAGGGCCGCCAGGGTGCATGTGGAGGCGACGCAAAGGGGGCTAAGCTGCTCGGTGTGGCGGGCGCATGCGGGCGCAGCTGTGCGGCACTGAGCAAAGAGAATAGCGGCACGGCCATGGCACCACAACCCATCAACTGTTGCAGTCACGCACCGCAGGCTGGCCAGCAGGGATGCCTCCGCCTCCAGTTTTTGCATTATGGGCGCCGACAGGCTCAGCGCGCGCTGCGCCTCGCTGGCGCTGGCCACGTGGCCAACGATCAGTATTTTGACGGCCACCTCGGTGCCGAACCAGGAGGCCAGGTAGACCTGGAGAAAATATGTGACATCAGTCAAGCACATTGGCAAGTGGTTGGCAGGAGGCGGCGGTGCACAGGCGCCAACAGGAGAGAGCGGTGTTGGCGGTAACCCGTCCCCAACGCCGCCCCTCCAAACAACCAGGCAGCACCGCATCGACCAGACACACCTTGCCGAAGCTGCCCTCGCCGACTGGGCGCTTCATCTGCAGCTCGTTGAATTGCACCTCCCACTGCCGCACATCCACGCCCGCCAGTCCGGGGGAGGAGGCTGCACCGGACGGGCGGTGCGCCACCTGCATGGCAAAGCATGTGCGGTGATTGGGCGTGACAGATGGGTGGTTGAAGAGGAGGCTGGGAGTTGGCACACCCAGGGGCTGCACCGTGCGCCAGTGACACCAGGGCAACCCATAATATCCAGATGAGATTCTTTGTTCCACCCCTTCCTGCCTGTGAGCTGAGATACGACAGCAGCGGGTCGCGGCTGAGACTGGGCGGCACCTCGGCCGACGCGCCAGATCTGCGGCAGGTAGCGGACAGCGCAGCTCAAGTCGCCAGCTGCTTTTCGCCCTGGAAGCCTGCCCGGGCAGGAAAGGTGCGAAAACAGGAGGCAAGGCTGGCCATCAGCACCTTCCATGCACCATGCTGCTGCAACGCTGCCGCACCCAAGCACACCCACACCAGCATGCCTGAGCGAGGTGGATGGCATTGTCGGTGTGGTGGGTGCTGACGAGGTCAGCGGCAGCAGGGTGGATCGGGGAGTGTCGCCGGCCGAACCACCAGAGCCAAGGTATTGCTGCGGGCAGGGTGGTGCAATGCTTAAAAGAAGCACTTTTACGGGACATGCAGATTGTTGCAGCTGACATAAACTGGCACTCATGCAGCAAACTTCCCTCTGCCCTAAACAAACACCCCTCCCACTGCCCACTCACCGGCAGCGCCGCCCCAGCCACAGTTGCCTCGGCTTGCATGGAAGCAAGGCTCCCACCCGGCCCGTACCCGCCGCCGCTGCTGCCGCTGCCGGCAGGGCCGAGCGACTGTGCGGCTAGCCCAGCAGGGCCGCTCTTCCCTGCTTCGTCTACAGCCCGCTGCCGCCTGCGCCAGCGGCGGTACAGTATGAATGCCAGCACACTGGCCACTGCGGCAGATCGAAATAGGCCAGGCAGGCAGGTGGCAAATTAGGACTGTGTCTCAGAACGCGCCTGCCGGTCGTCAAAAAGATGCAAGCCAGTTGCGCCCAGCCATCGCCACGTGCACCCACCTGCAACGGCGGCCACTGCCCCCACGGCGGCCCCCACAGCGGCTCCTGTGTTGCTGCCACCTCCTCCACCCCCGCCAACGGTAGTGCCATTAGTCGCTTCACTGGTGCCGTTGGTGGCAGGGGTTGGTGTGGGTTCGGGGCTGGCTGGAGCTGTGCCCCCACTGGCAGGAGAGACTGGCGTAGCCGAGGCAGCGGTGGTGTTGCCGGCGCAGGGGCTGAGCACGCCGCGTCTGCATAAAAGCAAGAAGGGGGCAGGTTCAGGGAAGGGGCAGGCAGCTTGCGTGCACCAGGCACGCAATACTGAGCATCTGCTAAGCATCTGCTAGGCCAAACTGCTTGGAATCTCACATCAGCTGCCGCACTGCACCTCACTCAAACCCACATGCAGCGGCGCGGCAGGCTAGCAGAGCAGGGCGGAATAGTAGGCCCACACAGCACCCTTGGCTCACATCAGCTGCCGCACTGTGTCCTCGCTGAAGCCCATCATCCCCGGCTGCGTTTCGTTGAAGGCCTGCAGCACCGCGTCGCTCAGACAATCCAGCCCAATGCCTACGAGTGTGAATGGCAGGTGCAATCCCGTCTCAGTGAACCAGGCTGCCGCCGCACAATGCAGCAGCAGCGAGCGTTGTGTCAAGCACAGTGCACTCGAATTATATGCGTGAACAGTTGCAACGCATTGCCACCAACACAGGCAGCCGCATCTTTCAGGGCGCTCACTTGTGATGAACACGGTGCATGCCGCGGTGCAGTTTTTGCCGGACTGGAGTGCTCCCAGCAGCGTGTCCATGTTGCAGTCAGCAGACAGAGCGCCCTACGAATCTCGAAAGTGGGGGAGAAGGCATGCAGGCCTTTCTGCAAATGCAACAAAGCCACCAGGCCACTGCTGCGTGCATGACAGGAGCACAACCGGCATGGCTACCCAGCTGGGTGGCATCCTCCCACAGCCATCTGCAGCACGCCCAGCACCTTTCAAACCACCATCACGCAACTGTGCCGCTTGCTGCACNGCTGCCCCCGGCCCACTGACCGGCAGATTGGCGGATGCGCAGGAAGGCGTGTCCATGTATTTCNAACACGTCCAGCACTTGCGAAGCGTCCACTGAGCTGGCGGTGCCGTTTGTGCAGGCGCCCAGCATCGCTTGGCTGCGGCAATGCATAGGGAGGCAGAACACATGCGCTGAGGCTGGAGCGTACAATGCCTTAGGAAGCTTGGCAGGCTGTTGGCAGGTGTGCATCCTGGCACTGCATTGCAAGGGCGCGTGCGGTCGAGCTCAGCAAGATCTGCCCGCACACGCCGCGCCGCGCTGCCCAGCACACAGCACAGCACAGCGACAGCGGCAGGCAGGCACGCACGCAGAAAAGGTACACAGCCACACTGCAGAAGCTCACGCGTAATACTTGGTGACGTTTGGCGGCATGTTGGGGAGCGTTTGCTGCCATTCATAGGTGGTGACGGCCGCCAGGCAGTCCACCCCGAGCTGCGGCAGCAATGATTGGGGCGGGCCCAGTGCAGTGCATCAAGCATGGGAGGNTAAGGAGCGTGCCGCAGCACAATGGCGGGCCGGATTGCAAACTCCAAGCGGCACCGGCACATTCCGTACAGCACACTGGGCGCCATGATTGGTTCACTTGCCGCATTCAAGCCCTGTGCACACTCGGCAGGGCAAGCAAGAGACTTGGGCGCTTTCAGCCAGCTGGAGCAGGCGGGCAGCGCTGCCTGGGCCGAGTACGTGGCTGCATCGGCGCTCTCGCAGCCTGGCAGCGCCTTGATCTGCTCCACTGCACATACGAGAGCAACTAACAAGCGTCGGGGCGGCTGGAGGGTACGGCGGCGGCGCAGGCGGCAGCGGCGGTCCTGGCACACTGAGCCTCGGCGGTCGCACAACGCTTGCCTGTGAGCTGAGCGCCTGCGCACGCCGCGAATGCCAGGGCGGCTAGCCCCAGCAACACGCGCTGGCGCTCAAGGGCTCGGCCAAGTCCGGCGGGGCAGGGGCGACTGGTGCGCTGTGCCTTTGGATGCATTGTGCGGGTCGATATGATGTGGCGGAGAGGGCGAAAAATGGGGTTGGCATCCCCTTGAGCACGGGAGACAGGCGGCCGGGCTGCCCGCTGCCGCTGGCGCGCCACCCCGCATCATCGCCGAAATCAATATGCTGTCTTTAGCACGCGCGCTGCTGCTTCAAAAGTCTGCAAGGCAAGCAGTCACACACGCCAGTTCAGCAGGTGGCATGCAAGGAAGCACCGTCTCTCCCGCAACTTGCAAGCCTCCCCGCTTGCAGTTTGTCGACTTGCCCTGGCCATGCTAGCAGAATGTCTTTGGTACCTGCTTTGCAACCACAGCTAGCTGCATGGCATCTAAAGCAAGATGTAGTCACCTCATAACAGCTAGCTGCCGTGCAGGGCGGGGCACCACGAGTGTATGTGCACTTCAAACCGCGCTGTTGCCACCACACCGCCGCAGTGGGGGCACATACAGCTGTCGCCCTCCGCCGCTGCGACCAAGCCTGCCAGCTGGCTGCTGCCTGCGCTTGCAGGGGGTCCTGCACCGCGTCCGGCTGCCTCTGTTTCCATTGCAGCGGGGCCGACGCCGCCGGGTGGCTGCCACTGCTGCGGCGGCGTGGGCTGCCCTGGCGGCTGCAGGTGCCAGTGCTGCTGCTGCTGCTGCTGCTGAAACTGCTGCTGCTGCTGAGACTGCTGCTGCTGAAACTGCTGTTGCTGAAACTGCTGCTGCTGCTGCACATCCATGGGAGCCTGCTGCTGTGTCTGCACATAGGCAGCGCAGGGCGGAGCCGTCTTGGACGTGACGCCTTAAAGCAAGCCGCAGTGCCATACAGGCAAACCGACGGCGAGCGGCAAGCCGCAGACCCTGGTGCAGTCAGCGAACCCTCACCAGCGGTATTCTCTCACAGCTCAAGCAGGATAAGACATACAAGCCAGCGCCCTACCCTGGTCACAGCAGCCATGCACCTGAAGAGAGATGAGGGAGAGCAGCCCGGCCAGCTCATCTGCCGCCCCTGCCGATGCGCTGCCTGCTGCCAGCGCCTGCTGCACCCTGCAAGGGCGTATGGCAAGGGCAGGGGGAGGGGCGGGMGGGCATGGCACAGCAGSGGCTGTGSGCAGGCCCTGCCGGGCAGCAGCGAAGCGGCGGCAGCTGCCAAGCCGCAGTGCCTGCTCATGCTGTGCCACTGCAAGCACCTGCTGACGGACTCRCCGGCCRCCCGCTCCAGGCCCGCCGCTCGAAGCACCTCGGCTACGAGCTGTGACAGCAGCAGGCAGATGCAGGCGGTGTGGGTCGCAGGCAGGCATGGCGGACAGGGAGGCGGCGGCGGCGGCAGTGCACAGTGCGCTGGGAGCGTTCCGAGATCATCCGACGATCAGGTGCCACTCACCCGCAGCGCCTGGAGCGGCTGGCCCTGCTGCACGAGGCGGTGCGCTTCGCCGAGCGCGGCGTGCACCTCCCCCTGCCCCAGGAGGCGGGGAGGTGGCGGCTGCATGATGACGTGTATCCGTGATCGGCTGCAGGCACGGTTTGGCGCTGGAGAGCAAGCACTTTGCCTGCTGCTGTGGGTGCTGCGCTCGACCAAGTTGCTTTCTGCAGCTCTATTCGCTCGCCCCCGCTTGCGCTGTGGCCGCCGGTTGCTGTCCCGTGTCTGGCAGACTGCTCCACGCCTGGCTGTTGCGACCTGTGCCCGCCTGCCGGCGCATGGCCCGGCCTCGCTAGGCGCTAGAGAGCAGCCCCGCGCGATGGAGAACCGGCGCAGCACGCGCATCCCCCGCCCTGGGGCGGCGCTCAAGGCGGCCCCCCTGGCGCCGCTGTCCGAGAACCAGGTGCGTTGATGCGCTCCCAATGCTGGTGACGAGCCGTGATCAGTGTCAGAGCAGCTTACCGCCCGCCCCGCGCTCACTGCTGCACCCGCCCCACCCGCCGCCGCCACCCGCCGCCCGCCCGCAGGAGAACACGGCGCCGCTGCCGTCCACGCTGCAGCGCAAGCGCAAGGACATCAGCCCCGCCGGCAAGAGCGGGCCGCTGGCCAAGCGCGCCACTGTGACGTCCACGGCGGCAGCACCCAGCGGGCGGCCGCCGGCGGTGCCGGTGCCGGCCGAGGACAACATCTGGGAGGCGGTGGCGGAAGAGACGGGCTGGACTKTCACCGACTGCCTGTCGCACAAGGTGGCCTTTGCCAAGCGTGCAGATGCCAAAGCCAAGGTGAGGGGATGGTGGTTTGGACCTGTCAGAGGTAGGCTGCCGCGCGGTGCGCACCAGGCGGTGCTCCGCTGGGTGCTGCTCGTGTGTGTTGCAAGCACGGGCTGCGCTGGCGGCTTGCTGGCTCGTGCTGCCGTCCAATCTCTGTCCACCGCACACCCCTGCACTGCTCCTTCCATCCAGGTGGAGGCGCTGGCGCAGCACGTCAAGCGGCTGCGCGCCGTGGGCTGGCACCTGTACGACGCCCGCGAGCGGGCAGCCATGGATGGAGAGGCGCTGGCAGCCTCACTGGCGCAAGAGGAGGCAGCGCGCAAGGAGGTCCGCCGGGGGGACCATACATGCGCACCAATGCGCAGTTTTTGGAGCCGCTGGGGTGCAGGGATTTGTGATGCTGTTTGTCGGCAGCCTTTGGCTGGCAGCTGCCTGCACTTTGCTTCGTTGCGGTTGTTGCGCTGCGCCTGTGGCTCGACCCCACTATACTGTGTGCATGCTTTCACACCCACACGTCTCTCCTGCTGCCGCAGGACCGGGAGGCGCACGACGCCGCGCTGCGCCAGGTGCAGCAGCAGCTGGGCAGCCTGGGCCAGGATGTCAAGGCGCGGGAGGCGGAGCTTGGGGAGCGCCAGGCGGAGGTGCGCACTTCTCATCTCAATCAGGAACTCGTTTCTCTGGTGTTTGATTGAGCATCCTGGGTGTTTAATTGAGCGTTGTGGGAACGCCGCAACTGGGGATGCTTGCTGCACCCTTCATGCGCGTGGCCGGATGCGCGTTGCCAGTATTCCTGCTCCTTAACCTCCCCATGCTGCACCAAACGTTGCAGGTGGAGCGGCTGCAGTCGGAGCTGGCCGCAGCGCAGGACAGCCTGCGTGAGGCGCNAGGGGGCGGCACGTACGGCAGCAGCCGACAGCCAGCGATTCAAGGAGCAGGTGAGGGCTGCATGATGCATACCAGGGATTGGAGTTGGCGACCACTTAGGGCAGAAGCAGCGACATAACTTTGTCCGCGCCGGTCTGCTGCATGCTGCTTCTGGCTGCTGGGCATAGCACAGTAAGCGTTGATGCGTGCGAGCTGCGCTTCCTGCTGCGCATCCCTTGCAGGCGGAGGAGCTGGCCTCGCAGCAGAAAGCGCTGAGCGAGATGCAGCAACAGGCGCAGAAGTACAACGCGGAGCTGCAGCAGTACAATAGCAAGATGCAGGGGGAGCTGCAGGTGCGCAGGACATTTGCATTTGATGGCTGGTGTGGATTGAGGGACACAGTACCAGCTGTTGCGTTGCCATGTTAGACTGCCGTGCTGTCCAACCAGCAGCCGTGCTTACAACAGCAGCCATGGCCGGCCATGCAAAATGCTCCTCTTGCGTATCTTTTCTCGCTCACCGCAGGCGGCCAACGAGGCCCTGGCCAAGGCGCAGGCCGACAAGGCGGCGCTTGCAGAGGAGTGCGCTGCGCTCAAGGGCCGCGTCACGGCGCTGGAGGAGCAGCTGGCAGCTGTGGCAGCCACTAGTAGCACCACAGAGCAGATGCGGGCCAGGTGCGGCAGGGCGCGTGGGAAGGAAGCTGCAGGGAGTGCTGGGCTGCGTGCGAGGGCTGAGCTAGGTCAGCTGTGGTTGCAGCGCTTGTGCCGGAGTCCCTGTTGCTGCTTGATGTTGAAATATGACCGTGGCCAGCAATGGACTCTGTGCCTCAGGCGCTTTGCATGCTGTGCTGCCGTAGCGCGCTGGAGGACGCCAGCCGCCTGCGTGGCGAGGTGGCGGGCGTGGCGGCGGAGCGGAGCGCGCTGCAGGCAGAGAACGTGCGGCTGCGGGGGGAGCTCGAGGCAGCCAAGTAANTGGGGGCATCACTGCGGTTGCCCCGCGCTGCCATGCTGTGGTCGAGCGGCGTGCCGCTTACATGTACACAGCGCACATCGATGCTGCACATCGCTGCTGCCGCCGTATGTTTTGCACATGCTGCATGTGGTACAATGCAGCAGGTCCCTGGACTGTGCATGGCCACTGCCACAACTCCATGCAGGCACGAGGTGGAGCGGTTCCGCGACGCAACCGGCAAGGACGTGGGCGCTCTGGAGGCGGAGAAGGCGGCGCGCAGCCATCTGGAGTTGCGCAGCAAGGCGCAGGTGCGTGTTACCCAGAGCCACATTGTGCTGTGGGGGAGTGGGGGTCTAAAGCCGCTGCCGTGTACTGCTGATGCTGCACCGCCCCGTATGCTGCTGGTTAGACCCTCGACACCTACTTCTGCCCCGCAGGCGGAGCTGAACACCAACCTGCACGAGCAGGTGGTGCTGCTGCGGGAGCAGAAGGAGCTGAGCGAGGCGCGGGCGGAGAAGAGTGGCGCCGAGGTGAAGAAGCTGACCGCCAAGGTGCGTTTGGCTGGGCCTGACCTTGGAGCTTTGGTGGGTTTACATTGCTGTTTCTCCAGCACAGGAGCTAACTCCAGCAGTAGTGCAGCGTTGAAGTGAAGCAGCTGACCGCCAAGGTGTGTATTTCAGAATCTGGGCTGGTACTTTCATTCCCGATGTAGAAGCAGATGCAGCAGAGGTGGGGATCAGCAGGCTGTGCGCTTGAGCTGGGCGCTCCATGCATGCGCGGCAGCAGACCTCCATGGTGCAGAGTGGCGCCGGCGCTCCTGCTGATGCCGTCGCCCTTCTGCTTCTGTCGACTATCATTTGTTGCAGGTCAAGCAGCTGAAGGAGCTTGCTTTGTCTGACGCCCTGGCTTTGTGTGTGCCCTCACTGCCCCCTTCAGTTTGTCTTTCTTCACCATACCGCAGGTCAAGCAGCTGGAGAAGGAGCTGGCGGAGACTGACACTCATCCTCTTTGACATGCACTGCCTGCTGCTGACGCTGGCAGGCACCTGCTCATCCTCTAATTTGCGGCGCAGGTCAAGAAGCTGGAGAACGAGCTGGCGCAGGCGGAGCGCAAGGTGGCGGAGGGCGAGGCGGTGCGCCGCCGCCTGCACAACCAAATCCAGGAGCTCAAGGGTGCGTGGGCTGTATTCTTGCTGGAATAGAGGTGATTGGGTGTGATACAAATGTGGTGCGCCGCCGCCTGCACAACCAGATCCAGAAGCCGAAGGGTGGGTGCGCCTGAAGGCTGATGTTCTAGTGTTCTTGGGGTAATAATTGGGGGTGTGTGGGCCGTCCACGGTTCCCTTGTCCAACACTGCGTCTGCCGTGCCCTGCCTGCCCCCTGCCTGTACACCCGTCACCCAACTCCCGCCCTTTCACCACCCCACTGCCTCCAGGCAACATCCGCGTGTTTGCCCGTGTGCGTCCCGCCAAGGACAGCGAGGCAGCAGAGGCAGCCCTGGGGAAGCCAGTCGTTGGATACCCCACTGCTGGAGACCTGCTGGGGCGAGGACTAGAGCTGCGCCAGCCGGCAGCGGGCGGCGGCCCCAAGGGCGGCAGCAGCAGCGAGGGCCAGGCGCACTCGTTTGGGTTTGACCGCGTGTTTGCTCCCACTGCGTCCCAGGTGGCTGGGGCCGTTTGTGGGCTCGCAAGTGTGCAGTGGTGTTTGCATGCTGTGTGCCGGGCTGCGGCGGGTGCGGTGCCTGCTTGATTGCCATCTGCGCAAAGGCGCAGCTGGAGCTGGCACTGATCCACTCCCACTGTATGCCTGCTCACCACCTTTCGATCCGCGCCTGCTTTGCTGTGCCCGCCTGCAGAGCGAGGTGTTTCAGGAGATCAGCCAGCTGGTGCAGTCGGCGCTGGATGGCTACAAGGTCTGCATCTTTGCTTACGGCCAGACCGGCTCCGGCAAGGTGCGGGGGCGGGTTTGTGCAGGGAGGGCAGGGAACATGTGTGCGAAAGGACAGTGGGACAAGTTGGAGGGGCTTGCATCATGTATGGCAGTTGCTGCCATCCAAAGCTCACAGCGTTATGGGATCATAGCCAGCAGCATCCCTCTGTTGCGGCCCGCCCCGCATTTGATGCCCACTCGCAAGCCACCCCATGCAGACGCACACCATGATGGGCTCGCCCGAGGATCCTGGCATGATCCCACGTGCCATGGACCAGGTGCAGAAACCGCTCGCTGCTGTCCTCTGCACTCGCGGGTGTATCCTGATGCCTGGCGCTGCTGCTGGTGCTGCTGCTGCTTGGCGCCTTGCCTTTCTACCATGTGTGCTACCTGCACTTCTCAGATCTCTGCTGCCCAGCCGCTCAACGCTCTTGCATGATCAAACCTGGATACTCAGTCCCTGTGTGCATTCTGCCCTGCCCAGGTGTTTGCGCACGCCAAGGAGCTGGCGCCGCAGGGCTGGAAGTACGAGATGAAGGCGGCCATGCTGGTGAGAATTGTGATCTTTTGGTTAGCATGTTTCTGTGTGTGATTAATGCGTGTGTGGGTGGGCTGGTCGTGTGTGAAGCAGCGTGCCGGTTGCCTTCCGCGACACATGCGCTGCGATTTCATGATCTCTCAACCTGTGCTGTATGTTCTTTCATGCCCCTTGCAGGAGATTTACAACGAGGAGCTGCGGGACCTGCTGGGCAAGGGGCCGCCCAAGGACAAGAAGCACGCGGTGGGTCAACGTATTGCAAATTGCATATCATGCTGGCAGCTCGGTGGGCATGTGCATGTGCATCCCGCGGGCAGAGGGGCCGCCCAAGGACCAGAAGCACGCGGTGCGGCTGGGGGGTCTGCATGCTGTGCGTCGCCAACGTGTTGCATATCACGCTGGTGGGCATGCGCATTGCACGCGCATCCTGCGGGCAGAGGGCCGCCCAAGGACAAGAAGCACGCGGTGGGTTGGGTGCTTCATTTGTAAAACAGAAGACAACTGCATGTTGTGGGGGCCTCCCGGGCCCAGCTGGCTGCCAATGGACAAGCAGCACGGGGACTTGCAGTATTGTGTTCAAGAACACCCACATCCACATCCTGCCCCTTCCTCCTCNTTCCTCCCTGGCCCCAGGTGAGCCACGANCAAGGAGAGCACCANGCGTGTCCTACTTGCAGTACTTTGACGTCAGCCAGCCGGAGCGGGTGGCTGCGCTGCTGGAGCGCGCCATGAAGGCCCNGCAGGTGAGCTGTGTTGAGTTGTAATGCTGCAAAAATCATGGGGGAGTGGCGTGCTGNCTGCACACTTTGACGTCAGCCAGCCAGAGCGGGTGGCTGRGCTGCTGGAGCATGTTATGAAGGCCCGCAGGTGAGACACTAGCAGGGTGCAATGTTGCCTGAGGGTTGCTCTGAGCCTTGGCCGGGGCAACTGCGTGATGAACCCTGATGTGCCCAAGGTGCTGTTCACAGTTGCTGTGGATTACTGGCGTAACACGCTTGCCCCGCCGCAGCGTGGGCGCCACCGCCATGAACGAGCATTCGTTCACATTCGCTGCAGCGTTTCCACCTGAATGTGTCATGCATTGCCCGCTGTTGCAGCGTGGGCGCCACCGCCATGAACGAGCAMTCNTTCMKNCAMRCYCWMSNGRGTTNNTCC
>JADXDR010000106.1:238170-268291 GCA_025026875.1 Chlorella ohadii
AWRGWGMSKWGCAWRGKSNGGCWSGMMSCAGAAGGTCAAGGGTGCGTGTGTGTGGCGCTTGGGCGCACGGGGGCAAACTGTGTCGAAGGGTGTGCAAACAGCCTGATGGCGCTGATATTGGGACAGAGCAGAGTAGCAGGGCCTGTCGTCTGCTTGGCGGCTGTTGTACTGCTGTGGCAACATGCTGCCGCCGCCAGAGCTGTTCCTCATTCTGCGCACCCTCCCCCGCCAGGCATGCTCAACCTGATTGACCTGGCGGGCAGCGAGCGGCTCTCGCGGTCAGCAGTCACTGGCGACCGGCTGAAAGAGACGCAGGTGCGGCGCTTACTGCATGCGTTGAGGCGACAGCTGGGCGTGGGGAGTGTGCATGGTGATTTGGTGGGGGGGAGTAGTCTGCGGTGCCGGGCGACCGGCTGAAGGAGACGCAGGTGCGGCGCTCACTGCATGTGTTCAGGTGACAGCTGAGCGTGGGGAGAGTGCATGGCGATCTGCTGGGTTGGAGTTGGTCAACAGTGATGGGTGACCGGCTGAAGGAGCCGCAGGCGATGCGGTGGGTGGCCATGGTGGATCTCATGCTGTTGCTTTGTATCCCTACAGCTGGTCGGATCGCAACCAACACTCACTCTTCTCCCACCATCACCCCTGCGCCAGGCCATCAACAAGAGCCTGTCGGCGCTGGGGGACGTCATTGCGGCGCTGGGCAACAAGGAGGCGCACGTGCCGTACCGCAACTCCAAGCTCACCTTCCTGCTGCAGAACAGCCTGGGGGGTGAGTGGGTGGCGCCACGCTGCATGCGTGCGCTGCTTTGGATGTGCCGTTGCTTTGCGGCTCGGCAGTCCAGGTCGTGCTGCATTTGACGGGCCGCCACAGCTGGCCTGGAAGCTGTTGAAACTTGCAAGGGCCAGCGCTTTCCAGCGGGCAGCGGTGGCGTCGACCCCAGCCGAGCTTGGGCTGGTGCGGCTGTCTGCAGCCGCCGTTGCACAGCTTGGCACTACCGCCCATGCTGTTTCCCTCTTCCCTGCCTCCCTGCAGGCTCCAACAGCAAGACGCTCATGTTTGTCAACATCGCTCCCAGTGCCGAGTCGGCGCAGGTGCGTGGTCGTTGTTTTTTNCTTGAAAAAGGCTGGCTGCTTAGCTGCCGCTGCCGTGGGTGTCCCTGCTGTGCCGCCCTCTGCTGCTGGGTGCTGCTGCGTCCAACTTCAATCGCAATGTGAGCCCGCGATGCATCTCTTTCACAGCCTGGCTCACAACTCTTCTGTGTTTCCGCCCGCAGGAGAGCCTGTGCTCGCTGCGCTTCGCCGCCAAGGTGAACGCCTGCGAGATCGGCACCGCCAAGCGCAGCGTGACCACCGGCAAGTGAGGCAGCCTGCGCAGCTGGTGCCACTGACAGCACAGCCAGTCAGCAACGCGGCAGGCCGGATTGGGCGGCCGCCTGCACGACTGAGTCCGCCTTGACAGCTGCCGGCACCTCACGTTCTCAAGTACGGCCCCCGAAAGCACAGCCACCCGCTGGCTTCTCTATCCACAATCCTAACTGTTGAACCACCCACCCACCTGAGGACCGACTCCCTGCTCTGTCTCCCCGACTGACCGACCCCTGAGGACTGATCTTGCGGCACAACCTGCCACTGTATTCCACTCCACCTTTCCCGATTCGCCCTTGCTGCTGCCTGTAGCAGGGACAGCCACGATGTTGTAACACCCGGCCGCAGAAGCATTCCCATGTGTTTGAGTCCTGAAACAAAAGGGCTGCACGCGTGAGCTGGGGCAGCAGTGCCCCACTGAGACGTCAGGCTGGCGGCGGCAGCGCCAGCGCCGGCCGGCTGCGGCTGAGTGACTCCACGGCGCTTGTCAGACGAGCTTCAAACAGTGTAAGCGGCGCGATGTGAAATCTGAGATCCGCGTTTGTGAGCCTTCCACTGTATGGGAGCCCTGAGAGAGGTGCAGGGCAGCTGCCACCTCGGCCGTTCCTGCCTCCCCTTGCTTGAAACGCTTAGTTCATAGTCCCATTGAGTGATTGCGGGTTCAAAGCGGGTTGCCCAGTGACCGGCCCTTTACGAGTCGTCTCCCGATTGCCACGTGCCGCCTGGAGGCCCATCGCCGCTACCAAGCGCTGCATCGGGTGTACTCTGATCGCCTGGGCCTCGCTGCATCGAGCTGCAGGGTGCGCTGCGCCCGTGAGCGCTCGTCGCCGCGTTATTTCGAAGTGCGGCCTGCGCTGGGCCCCCTGCTTCCTTGCCGCGACATGAGTAGGCTTGGAGAAGAAGTCCAGCGCGCGGGAGGGCCGCGCAAGCTCCTGGCCGCCCGCCGCCGCGAGCGACCTTGGCCACAGGACGCGCCCCTCCGCTGCAGCTGGGACTTGGCTGCAAACACGAATGCACCAGCCCCTCCACACTTGCAGGTTTCGACTCCCGTGCACAGGCAGCTTGTGCAGTCAGCGCAGGCAGATGGGCACCAGCGGCGCTGCGCAGCGCCGACCGGCGCTGCGCCCGCTGCCGTTCGCGCTGCTGCTGCTCCCGCTGGTGCTGTGTGCGGCGCCGGCTGCCGCACAAACTGAGTACCTAATGCTCAAGTTGTGAGTTGAGCTGAAGGGCGTTTGTGGATGCCAGAGTATGCGCAGGGCTGGTAGATGGCCGGTGTGCAGTGTTGATCTGGCCATGTGACCGCTGCTGGCCGCAGATGCGTGCGCGCCTTGTACTTGCATTTGACAGCTAAACCGCAGCCCTGACGAACCCGCCCACCCAGCATCCCCAACCCTTCGCCGCTGCCCCTGCCACCTGCAGCGGCTGGGCCCCCACCTACTGCTATGATGCACAGCGCACGGGACCCTACTGCGGCGCCACCACGCCGCCCGGCGCCTTTCGCATCAACCGGCTGTTTGCGGCTGACGGCAATGGTAACAGCCGCGCCGGATGTGAGTGGGGGCAGGGCCTGACAGGGGGGCTGCTTGTAAGGCTGGATCAGAAGGTCTGGCTGCTGGCTGGACTAGGCCGGCTGCCTCTGTGGGTGCACCCGCACCTGCGCATGCCTGCAGCATGCGCAGCATGTTTCTGTTTGGCACTCGACTGCCACCGCGCCCTGCAGGCTCCGGCCCCGCCTTTGACGCGTCCCTCATCTCGCAAGACCTGCTGCCCCAGCTGCGCTGCACGTGGGGCAGCTATGCAGGTGTGCCGGGGCCGGGGGCAAGCTGTCGAGCTTAGCATGCACAGCGTGGCGGGGCCGCGGCATGATCCAGCCACAGCCTACCTGTTTGCATCAGTCTGCCCTGTCCCCCATGCATGCCGCCCTCCTAACTCTGTCCAACCCCTGTGACTGTTTGGGCCTGCAGCGGTGGACAACTCAGAGGCGTTGTGGCGCGGCGTGTGGGGCGAGGATAAGGAGAGCGGCGTGTGCACGGGGCTGAGCGTGGGAGACTGGGCGCGGCTGGCGGCACACCTGTGGACCACCTACAACCCCAATGTGAGCCCTGTGCAATCTGACACCTCGCTACATTCATGTTCGTCTATGTGGGATGGGGCAGGCTGGGTGACCCCTCCGTTCCGAGGACCCACATGTCGAGCAGCCCAACGCAAGAAACCTCCACAGCCGCCGGCCAGCAGGCGCTCCCTGCTGAGCTGCCCTGCCTCCTGCTGAGCTGCCCTGCCTCCTGCGCCTCGCCGCTGCTGTGCGCAGAAGGCGCTGCAGGGCGCGGGCATTGCCGCGGGCGACACCTCTTCCGGAGCTGCCATTGTGGATGCGTTCCGGGAAGCGTACGGCAAGCAGCCGCGGGTGGTGTGCCGCGATGCCGAGTGAGCTGCTGCTGACTGCTGTTGCACATGCTGTGACTGCTTGCCTGCTGTCTGTGCAAAGCGGCCGCTTGGTCCTTTGACAGCTGTACGGTAGCAGGCACAAAGGCGTGAGCCTGCCCCGTGTGTGCTGCACTTGTGCACCGCCTGCAGGCACGCAATACGCTCAATCATCCCGTGCTCTCACCCCTATGCTTCCCTCTCTACTCATTACCGTGCCGCAGCACGCTGCAGCTGTCGTCCGTCACGCTGTGCTTCCAAGGCAGCTCGCCCTACAGCCTGGTGGACTGCCCAGCCGGGACTGGTGGCTGCACCGGCGAGGAGGCAGTAGATCTGCCCGACGGGCCAGCGGTAAGTGTGGCAGCTGGTTGCAGTTTGCTGCTGTGTATGGTGATTCGGCGGTGATCAGCGGCTGTCCCGCTATCTGCACGCCACATCAGGAATCACACCTGTGCTGCATCGTGTGCTGACCTGGCCGCCCGTCCTCGTCTACCACTTCATCGCAGCCCTCTGACGAGTGCGCTCAGTTCTACGGACTGGGCTCCTCAGTGCAGCCCAGCTCGCCGCCGCCAGCAGCAGCCAGCCCCTCGCCGCCACCGCCCGCCGCCTCCCCTTCGCCGCNTGCCCGGCGCGCCGCTGCGCCCTCACACCCACTCCTGCTGCCTTTGCTGCCCTCTTCCGAGCAGGTGGAGTCCCTGCTCTCGGTGCTGTGCGAGGAGACCGACATTGCCGAGGTGGAGCTGAAGATGGGCGGCTTCAAGATGCGGGTCCGGCGCTCCCTCAAGGGCGGCGCAGCGGCCGCCGCCGCCGCCGCCCYCCCCTGTGCTCTCGCCGCCGCCGCCCTCCCCTGTGCCATCTCCGCCTCCAAAAGCGGGAGCAGCCAGCGGCGGTTCGCTGAATCAGACCCCCGAGCAGCAGGACGGCCCTGTGTATTACATCCAGGTCGGCATACCTCTATATATTTATTGCGTACAAGTAGAGTGCGGTTGAGTTCAGCTGGGCATCAAAATGGGTGAAGCGCTTGGCACGCTGCTTGAATCGCAGTTTGCACCCATGCTGCTGCTGCTACCCATTGCATTCAGGCTCAAGAGGTGGAGTGGGACTATGCGCCCTCCGGCCTGAACATGTGCAACGGCAAGCCCTTCAACGTCACCGCCAACTCGGGTGCGTGGCTGCGGACACGAGGGTGGCTGGGTAGGCGGGCGCAGTTGTTTGCAGTGTTGGGCAGAGTGTGCTACAGTGTGTATTGTGCGGCGGCAAGGCAGGCATGTGTAGACTCTGCATTGCGCCGTTCAGTGCAGATAATTCAGTTACAGGTGAATGTTTGCGTTGGTTTCATCAGGTGACACTTGGTTCTCTTCCGCTGCGTGCGACCCATCCATGTGGACCGAGCAAAAGATCTGGGGCGCAAGCACGAACAGCACTGCACCAAACTGCATCACCGGCAGGCGTGCACACCGTTCCCTCCTCGCAGGCGACCCCTCTGTCTGGACGGAGCAAGGGCTGGGGCGTAAGTACAGGAAGGCGCTGTACCGCGCCTACACGGATGGCAGCTTCCAGGTTAGCTGCTGCGCTGCGCTGTGCTGTGCGTGCTGTGCTGTGCTGCGCTGTGGTGTATACCAGTGATCACTGCCTGCTGTGCCGAGCTGTGCTGCGTTGCGTAGCACTGCGCTGAGCTGAGCTGTGCGGCATGCCTGGATCTTCCAGTGCTTTGTGTTCTCTCTGCTGCTTCTGCCAACAGAGCGGCAATGTAAACCTTCGGAGGCGCACCTGCACCGCGTGTCTATTTTTACAAAAGCCACCCTGGGTCTCTCTTCTAGGCTCGGCCACCTGGGCCTTCCTTCTCTACACCTGCACAAGTAAACTTTTGTTTATTCCCACGTCTGTGCAGACCGAGCAGGAACGCGACCCCTCCGAGGCGCACCTGGGCCACCTGGGCCCGCTGATGAAGGCGGCCGTGGGCCAGACCATCACTGTCTACCTCAAAAATGCCCTGTCCTTCCCAGTCAACCTCAAGGTGCGGCTTTTTCGGCTGAAACCCGCCGTCTGCGTGAACTTGACTATGCAGTCTTTTGATCTTGGTGATTGCCCTGTCCTTCCCGGTCAACCCCAAGGCAAGTGCTGCCGTCCGAGTGCGTTGATCAGCCCACAAACGAGCGCTGCAGAAACTGTGCTGTGCGGCCCCGCTGCAATTTTGATTGCGGATTGCACGGCACCAGCTTGTAAGCGCCCAGCCGCCGAACATGCAAACGAGCAAGCATACACTGTTCCTGCGGCCCTGTTGCCACTGCTGCCGCCGCATTTGACATCCTTCCACTATGCCGCTGCCTCTGCTCTCTGGCCCGCAGGTGGTGGCTTTCGAGGACGATGCAGCCCCGGTGCAGCCGGGGGCCACGCAGGCCTACCGCTTCAAGGTGGAGACCAGTGCAGGACCGGTTCCCAATGAGCCCGGCGCCAAGCTGTACCTGTACCGGTGAGAGAATGCAACGCTTGGTGCGATAAATGCAACAGCCATTGGCTAAGGTCTTGTTGATGGCGTTGTTTCGTTTGGTTGGGATCTGGAGGCACACAGCTCTCGCGCTTCGCCAGCCATCTGAGAAGCCATACTTCTCACTGGCTAGCGGGCCTCCTGCTCCCGCAGGTCGACTGTCGACCTTGCAAAGCACGGCGATGCAGGGCTGGTGGGGCCCCTTTTGGTCAGGTGAGCTGCCGGCGCCACTGCTGCCAGTTACAGCCACGCAACTGGGCAGATGCGCTACAGCACGCTCAGTGATGTGTGCCACCGTGGCTGTGCTGCTGCAGTTTGATTTGACAGCCGCCTGCGCTCGCGCTGCCCCCTTACTGCCCCTTTGCAGCAACACGCCGCCAGTGCTGTCGGCGGCGCGGGACTTGATCACGGTGCTGCAAATCATAAACGAGGGCAACTCGCCGTTTATCGAGGACAATCTGGCGGGGCGCACGCCAGGTGAGCGAGGGCACTGGGGTGCTGTGTTAAAGTGAATCTGATCAGGCGGTCCCAATGCAGCCTGCTGCCGAAACGTTGCAACACCGTGCGCCGTAATGCAACACACACTGCCGGCCACATCAGGAGTGGCAGCTGTGGCGTGTCCTCCCGGATAGCCGGCTTGCTGCAAGGCCGTCGCCGAAATGCAACACACGCTGCCGTCGCCAAAATGCAACACCTGCAGACCAGCTGGGGCTGGAGGACCAGGCGGCGCTGGACGAGGCCAACATGAAGCAGTGAGTGTTGAGGTTTTCTTTTGAGTCCAGACATTCAGCTGCGGTGAAGTGCATGACGCAGCGAGCTGGCCCACAGGCAGCTTGGAGGCGGCAGTTCTGGGCTGGGCAGCCGCCGCTCACGTGCACTTCTTTTGTTCGATCAGCCTGCCCTCTTTTGTTCGATCAGCCTGCCCCAGAAACCTTGCCAATGCCCCCCTGCTCCTCCCTGTGCTCCACAATTTGTTTCAGCACCATCAACGGCTACCTGTTCTGCGCCGGTGCATCTTGGCCTCCCAGCGTTCAGTCAGCGAATCATCAACAGAAACATTCCACCCTCCTGCCCATCCCACCAGCACCATCAACGGCTATCTGTTTTGCAACGGAGCGACCAACCTGACCTTCAAGCAGGGCGAGCCGGCCCGATGGCACATGGCCTCCCTGGGCAGCGAAACCGATGTGTGAGGCATGCTTACTAGCAACGCTGGGCGTTTCGTGGTTGCAAGCCGCGGGAGGGCAGAGTGGGGCTGCGCTGCTGTTGCCGCACTGTGCCGTGCCGTGCCATAGCATGAATCAGCTCCTGCCCCAAACTGCTTTTCGTTCTTTTCTTCCTGCAGGCACAACGCCCACTTCCACGGCAACACCGCCCTCTAGTGAGCAGCGTTTGCGTTGCCTTTGGCTGCATGCATGCGCGCACGCCTGCTCTGCGCTCGGGTTCAGTCGACTGCCTGCCGCCTGCACTTACTAGTTAACCAACCATTGCTCAACGACCTTTTGCAACGTTCTGCGGCCTTCTTGCTGCAGCATGGGCCGCAGTGTGGACCAGGTCAACCTGCTGCCGGGCAGCACCCACTCGCTGGACTTCTCCACGGAGAACTCGGGCACCTGGTGAGCGGTCCTGTTGCACGAGTGGGTAACGTTTCAAATGCACTAGCTGCATGCAACTAGTGCAATTGAAACGTTACCCACTCGTGCATGTTGTGCGGCTCTCGGCGCTGTCCCCGCACTGACTCTGCGCCCTGCTGGGCGGATGCTGCAGGCTGCTGCACTGCCACANTCGGGGACCACATCGCGGCTGGCATGAAGGTGAGAAGGGAAGGCGGGCGTGGCGTGGCAGAANTGGGAGGCGAAGGAGGGCGTGGAGGCAATGTGTGGTGGTGGGGCGTGCCCAATCTTGAACAGGTGCAGTGGCAAGCTGCATTCCCAAGTGCAGCGGGCATGCACCGCCTCCTAATCTCTACTCTCACAGCACTTCGTGCCAACTTGTGATGTCTCTCCTTGTGCCCCACAGGCGATGTACACAGTTGCGAGGGACCCCAGCCTGCCGCCCCATGCCGGCGTCAAGCCAGGCCAGACGGGCACCGTCAGGTGCGCACTTATTCCTGCAGCAACCACGTGCAGTCTGGCCAGCCCGGCTGCTTGCGTTGTGCTGAGCGGCCGCCTGCCTGCCAGGTGCTGAGTGCTTAGCAGCGTCATTGAATAGCCCGTCTGTTCCCAGCATCCATCAACTCGCCGAACTGCCACTGCAGGAACCACTTGACTGTTGCAGACAAAGTGGACTGGCATTACGCCTCTTTGCTACTTGCTTCCATACTGGGCCAACACAACTTGTTCCTCATAAGTCCCTCGCCGCTTGCAGGAACTACTTCATTGCTGCGGACGAGGTGGACTGGCAGTACGTGCCCAAGGGCAAGGACCTGTGCGGTACCGCAGGACCACAGGACCTGCCGCAGGAGCTGGCCCACCTGGCGGGCGAGACATTCCGCAAGGCGCTGTACCGCGAATACACTGATGCCAGCTTCACCACGCGCCGCATGCCCAGGTGGGGCGAGKANSKTKGGGTGTTGCCTTGCAGTCGCCAGCTGTGCTTGGGTTGTATACTGGCGGCGCAACCGCCGTGCAGCTCAATCAATCCTGTCTCTCGGTATTCGGTTTGCAATGCGGTGGAGGCGATTGCATCACCGCCTAAACCGTGAAAGCAGCTGCACTGCCTGGCTGCTCATTTACCCGTTCCACATTGCTGTCCATTTCTCGCCTGCAGTGGCGATGACTATATCATGGGCATCATGGGGCCGCTGCTGCGAGCTGAGGTGGGCGACACCATTCGTGTCACATTCAAAAACAATCTGAAGGACCACGCGGGTGAGCCAGCTCAGCTGCCTGAGTTGCCACGTGCAGACGGCGGGCGCTGCCGCTGCTGGGCTGCCGCCAACGTCGCTGCTGTCGCAGCTGCCGCCGGTTTGAGACTCTAGCGAACCACCCTGCAGCCTCTTAGGCGGTGTCTTGCTTTCCGACGCCGGCCCATGCAGTGACGCTGCACCCCCACGGGGTGGCCTACTTGAAGGGCAGTGAGGGCTCGCCCTATGAGGATGGCAGCACAGGTGAACAGCAGCCTTGCTTGGGGGAATGCAAGAGGATGAATGAGTTGCATACTGCTGCAAGACCCAGCCGATTATGCATGCTCTTTTGCCGCCACTGGCCGCTTGCCTGCGGCCCCATTATATCAATGCTCATGACTGACATGCAGCGGCAGACAAGGGCGACGACTATGTCCAGCCGGGCACCACCTATGTGTACGAGTGGCACGTGAGTCCATGGTTTGCTGCAGCTTGCTCCTACACAAGCAAGTGCCTTATGCACAAAGCAGCCAGCAGCAGCAGCAGCAGCAGCAGCAGCCAACAGTGACAGCGGGTGTGGCAGAATTTGCTGACGCAGGGCGCTCTGGCTGTGGGCGGCCCACCTTTGACATCCAGTTTGTGTGTGTTCGCTTTTCTTCTCAGCGATCACAGAAGCCAATGCAATTCCTGTTTGGCTCCTGCTGCAGGTGCCAGAGACTTCAGGTCCCGGCCCCCGCGACCCCGACTCTATCATTTACATGTACCACTCTCATGTCGGTGAGCTCGGGGGCGCATTGCTGGCAAGCGCAGCAGTGGAACTCTAAGAATGGCGCCTCTTCCATGTGCTGTCCGTGCGCACTATAGCATGCTGGCCACGCCTGCTGCGCCTGCTCTGCTCGTAAAGCTGTCGCTGCCTGCTCCCGCCTCATCCCAAACCCTTGCAGACGAGGTGGCGGACGTGTACTCGGGCCTGCAAGGCGCAATCATCATTGGGCGCAAGGGCCAGCTGCGCCCCGACAGCCTGGTGGCCAAGCAGGTGAGACGGAGGGGGATAGTGCATGCACTGCGCTGTAGTTGAAGGGGTCGCTTGCACTTGGCTGAGCTGACATTGCGCTGATGCGTGATGGGTTGGTCCCACAATCGGACGTCCCCCTGATCACCAATCGCCACCCCCGCAAGCTCTCCTCCCAGCGTTGCACTCTACCTTCAACCTGTGCAGGTGGACCGCGAGATGGTCTTCTTCTTTTCGGTCATCAACGAGGCGGCCACGCTCTTCACCAAGCAAAACGCGGGCAACGACAGCGGCTACCCCGCGCCCGTGTACCGCCACACCATCAACGGTGAGGCTAAATGCTGCAGTTTCTTTCGTTGCAGATGCCTTGCTCAGGTGTGACTGCCTGCCACGCCATCAACAGTGAGCCACCAAATCAGCTGCGACTGCTGCACTGGTGCAAGGTGTGCCCCAGTGCTTGCCACCCAGCACGTTGCCCCCACAATCCTCTGCATTCTGCCTCCGTTGGCCGCAGGCTACTCGTGGTGCAACATGCCGCAAATTGTGTTCCAGCAGGGCGAGCGCGTGCGCCTGCACATCATGGCCCTGGGCACTGAGAGTGAGCTTCTTTCATTCCATTTTCATCTGCGTCAGAACCCTTCCAGTCGACGGCTTGCAATGCGCTGCTGACGCTGCCTGCACAGCGTAGCCCTGGGAACAAAGAGTGAGCCGCCCTGCTTGTTGTCAGCAGCCAGCCACGCGGCCTGGCACTGCAGCAGCGAAAGCTGGCCAGTCAGCGGTGTGGCGGAGAACACGGGGCAAACCGCACGGCAGTGCTGGCAGTGGCGTGTGTTCAGGCCCAAGAATATCCCACTTTCTTACCGATGACCCATCATGCAGTCGACATCCACGCTCCGAACTTCATGTTCCAGTCGCTGAGCCTGTCGGGCCAGGAAACAATGGCCGCCGCCCCGTGAGCTGCTGCTGCTGGGCCTGCTGCAATCCCTGCACCGCCCTGCTGCCGCAGGGCCCTCAACGCCCTTGCTCTCTGCCTGCCGGCTCACCAATGCTCCCTTGCATGGCCCTCCCTACCTGCCGCAGCATGTTCCCTGGGTCGATGCACAGCTTTGACCTGGTGGCAGCCAATCCCGGTCCCGCGCTGCTGCAGTGCCGCGTGGCCGCGCATGTGGCTGCAGGTGGGCACTGCTGCTTGCGGCTGGGATGGGTCGCTTGCAGCAGGGTGCCTGTGCTTGAGCAAGCGTGCTAGGCTGACTCAGTGTGACATAACGCGAGCAGGCGCGGCTGACCATATGACTCTTAAGTTTCTCATTTTGTCCAGGCATGCGCGCCCTGGTGGAGGTGAAGGAAAGCTTCTCAATCGCGGAGGAGGGCAAGTCGACAGCGGGGGCAGCCACCACGGCGGGGCCCTACTACATCACAGGTGGGCTCAGAACTAGCACAGGCAGAGGAGCTCAGGGGGGGCCTGCGTGGGAGGGCTTTGTGGGCAGGATGCTCCTCTCAAGCCGTTGCAGGGTATTTGGCGATTCACTCCAATCTCACGCTTGCACACTGATATAGCGCATGAGTCATGCCTGACAGGCTTCTGCCCCGCCGTTGCCTTTCCCTCTTTGCTGCAGCGGAGCAGCAGCAGTGGAACTACGCTCCCCAGGGCATCGACGCCTGCGCCAACACCGACTATGGCGATGCCGCCTCTGTGTTCCTCAACCGCTCTAATGCCACGATTGGCAGCGTGTACACCAAAGCGGTGAGGGGGGAGGCTGCCTGTCCCTTGCAACGGCAGGCATGCAGCAGCTGCTGCATCGGCCCACTGCCTCCACAACTCCAAATGCTGCTGGCTGCCGGTGGAAGGTATTGATTTTGCCGCCATCCCAAACCACTCCGACTGATGACGGAATGAGGCACAATGATTATCTGTCGCTCAAACAATATGGATCACACACATGCAGGTGTATGTCGAGTACACAGACGCCTCGTTCACCACCCCAAAATTCAAGGCCGGCAGCCGCGGCCTGCTGGGCCCCACGCTGCGGGTGGAGGTGGGGCAGGTGCTGGAGATTGTGTTCCAGGTGAGAACTGTTGAGAGTCCGTCCGCGGCTGTCACGGCCAGAATGATGCTGGCTGGCTGGCTGGCTTCGTCACGGCAGCACGTTGCCACATGGCGGGGGCTCACGTGGCCATGGCGGCTGTTTGCGCAACGGCTCTGCCCTTCGTGTGCACTCGCTGCAGAACCGGCTGCCATTTGAGGTCAACCTGATGCTGGATGGCGGCCTAGAGCTGCTGAGCGCGGTTGACGACAAGAACGCCAGGTGCGCATGCATGGTTGGACTGACAGCGAATTGGCTGGCCGGTGGTTGTGTCACAGGTGGTCGTCGCACGCAGAACGCAGTTGCGACTTTGAAGGCATGGCCCGTGCCCAGCGTGCGGCTCGAAAGCAATCAATTCACTGCCACCTTGTCCTGCCGTCCCTGCAGCCTGGCTCATGGCGCACCGGTGGCGGCACGCCCTGAGGGCGGCATGGCCGGCGGCACCGTCACGTATCGCTACCTTTCGCTGAACACGTGAGGCTCCTTGTTTGTTGCTTTGTTTGCTGGCTTATCGAAGGAAGGTTGCTGCGCTGAACAATTGAGCTGCCTGCTCCTTTAGAAATTTGGCCGCCACATGAGCTCAGCCTTTGTCTGCATGCCGCACTAACTTTCCTGCCAGGCAGGACGGGTCCCGGCTCCGAAGACCTGCCAGTCGTGCCCTACGTCTCCACCTCTTCTTTTGCTTCCCGCTTACTCTACTGGACAATTACTTCCCTGCATGCAGCACTGGCCCGGGTACAGAAGACCTTTCAGTGGTTCCCTACGTCTACACCTCATCGATCGACCCGGCAGCACACTCCAACGCGGGACTGGTGGGAGTGCTGGCGGTTGGCGCACCTGGTGCCTTCTCTGGGTGAGAGCCTCTGGGGCTGTGCACACTGGACATTAACGTGGCTTGCAGGCGACCTGTTTTGGAGGCCTGCCTGACATGGTCCCCCTGATGCTGACAATCCATAACCTCATTCTCTTCCACCCGACATGCCCCCCTGCTGCAGGCCCAGCGGGCTGCCCGAAGGCATCAAGGACATGGCCCCCCTGCTGTTCACCATCTTTGACGAAAACGCCTCGCCCTTCCTCAAGGCCAACATGGCGGGCGTGGCGGAGACTGCCACAGAGGAGGCCAAAGGTGCGTGGGCTGTCCTTTCTTTCTTATCTCTCCGCCCCTTCTGTGTGTGGGGGGGTGTGGCAGGCAGTTTTGCGCGGCGTTTTGTAGGTACTTAACAAGCAGCCGCTGCTGTGCGCTGTGGTGTCCCGGAGCCCGCCACAGAGAGGCCAAGGGTGAGCGGTTGTTTCACACATGTGCAGAGACTTGGCTGGCACCAGCGCTGGTGACTAGCTGGCGCCGTTGCGGCCGGGGTGTGGCAGGGCCAAACGCTGCCGCTTGAAAAAGAACAAGAGAAAAGAAAGCAACTGCTGCTTGCAACGGCGCTGCTGTTTAACCACCCTTCCCGGCCCGGAGCAGGCCTCAGCGTGCCTCAGCGTGCAGCTTTCCATACTGCACCCACATAAACCCCGCCCGCTTGCAACTGCCCCAACTGCAGCCGCGTTTGAGGAGAGCAACCTGAAGCACAGCATCAACGGGCTCATGTATTGCAACCTGCCAGGTGGGTGCACCAGTGCTGGCGCCTTGCAAGCCAACCTGCGGCGTGGAGGTGCTGCCTCCTGAACCTCGCTCGTCCTGCCTGCCTGCCGCACTCTCCTTCCCGAGCAAATCCACACCCACGGCCGCCTGCAACTGTCAACCAAAACTGCCGCAGGCCTGTCCTACCTGAGCGGCAGCACCGTGCGCTTCCTGCTGCTGGGCATGGGATCGCAGGTGGGCCTCGTTTGGCAGGTTTTGAAGTGGCTTGGTTTGTCACATTAATGCCCCAGCCGCAATATTGCCCAGCCGCCACCTGGGAAATGCGCTGTGGATTGATAGTGCAGCGGCCCAATCAGTCCTTCGTTGGCCGCGTGAGGATGCAGCAGTGCACTTGCCTACACTCTTACCCTCACCCACTCTTTACCGCACCCCCAGGTGGACCTGCACTCGGTTGTGTTTGACGGCCAGCTGCTGAGGAGCGGGCGCGGCGCCGGCAGGTGGGCGGCTGTGTGTAATGGGTTGCGAAAGCCGGCAATGGCTGACAAGCGGATACATACAGCTCCACCGCTCTACGAAAGGTAGTACCTCTGCTGCTCTGCCACAACACTTTTGCCTCACTGCTCTGCCCGGGCTGCCTTCCCGCAGCGTGGAGCTCATTCCCACGGTTGCACGTGCCGCCGACGTGACGATGCAGCAGGCCGGCACCTCGGGCATTTATTGCGCGGTGAGAACTGGTTGGCATGTAGTCAGCTTGAAATTTGAAGGCCGCAAAGTGCCTTTGCACCTCGGGCATCTACTGCGCGGTGAGGCTGCTGCCGATCGGCGTTGTGTGTGCTGCATGCTGTGCGCTGTGCGCTGTGAAGTTGTCCCGTACGCTTGCTGCCTGTCTAGAAAGCACAATGTCACTCATCCGGCCGCCGCTGTGCTGTCAACAACCCGCCGCAGGTGCACGACCATTATGTGGCCGGCATGCACGCCACGCTGGAAGTCAAGTAGGCACTCTACAGCCACCATACCATGCCATCCATCCATGAGCAACAACCGACGACCAACAGACTCGGGCTGCACACCCGCCCATACGACACCACAGCCCCATTGGAACAAACTTACAGTTTGAGCACGTAGGCAGCTAGGCAGTGCACTCCGCCTCCCTCCCCTTGATCCGCGCGTGCGGCCCCTGCGAAGGGAGCCGCCAAGAGCACCTTGTGTGAACACTCCCTGCCACTGGCGGCAGCTCACACACCACGACTCCGCCCCGCTTTTATTGCTTATTGATCGCTAGGCCCGCCCAGATTCTTAGGTAGATGAGCAGGTTTTGGCCTGCTGTACTTCTTCATCGATTTACTGATTCGATGCATCGCTTCACTGCTGTTTGCCCAGCCATGTTTGCTGCCTGCAGGCGCAAGCCTCACACTTGTCTCTCTTGACCCTCTCTTCACGAGCATATCTACGCACGTCGCGCATCGTCAACTGCTGTGACAACTCAAATTTTCGAGCTTCCTCTGTGCACGCTGCACACTGTAATGTTTGCCCAGCTGAGGGAGGCGGTGGCCGGGAGGCCAGCCAGACTTGGGAGGATTCGAGAGATTACAGCCCCTGGTGCAGGTCTGCTTGGGCATGGAACCTTGCGCCACGTGGCAACGCGCGGTGCTGGGATGAAAGCGGTGCCGAAATGATAGAAGGAAAGGGCCACATGTCATCACGGGCATCACACGGGTTTGCACACAACCTTCGCTACGCCTGCCCTAGCAAATTCCTGGCCTACCACTATCCTTTCTTTGGCTTCTGTTGCTGCTGCTGCTGCTGCTGCTTTGCCAGCTGAGCCTCTCGCGCCAGCTGCTGCTGCAGCCACTCCTGCGCCCGCTGCTGTTGCTCCCGGGCCGCTTGCTGTGCCACCTCCTGCTCTCGCTGCACATGCAGCTGCTGCACCAGCGCCCGCAGCTGCTGCACCTGCAGCTGTTCTTGCTGCYGCTGCTGGCCCTGCTGCTGTTGCTGMTGTTGCTGCGMCTGCTGTGCCTGCTGCGCCTGCTGCGGCTGCCGCAGGGCNGTCCCCACAGCCAGCATCTGCTGCAGCTGCTCAGGAGTCAGCTGGCTGGCCAGATTGGCCACCTGCGCCGGCTGCAGCTGCCCCTTGCTCTGCTGGCTCAAAGCGTGCATCGCCTGCAGCTGCGCCACAGTCAAGCCCCCAAGTAAAGCAGATGCAGCCACCGCCTGCTGCGGCGGCGGGGCGACTGGCTGGCCGGCGCCCGGCGCTGCTGCCGCCTTGGCCTGCCGAGGCTTGGGCTCAGGTTCGACAACCACCACACTGTCATCCTCCGATTCGCTGTCGCTGTAAGCGTTGGGCTCTGCATTCTCACCTCCCACCGCGAAACCTGCGGAGTTGATGGAAACAGGCGCAGGCAGTGGCCGGCGTGGGACGATGGTAGGTGGGGGTATGGAGGGTGGTGCATGAACAACAGAGGTGGCCACAGTAAGCGAACAATGGTCTCAACTGCTCTGTTTGATAAACAAGCCCGCACACCTGGCAAGTGGGTGGGGTCATACTCATCATCTCCATCATCAACCATTGAATGTGTTTAGCCATCTTAGCCATCAGAACAACAAAGGGCATTCTGTTGCTGCACAGGCCGCACACCTGGCGAGCGCGCCGGGTCATACTCTTCGTCTTCATCCACATCGCGTCTGAATACAAACAGAACGAAACACCAAAAAGCTAGTATTGAATGAACACGCACCTGGCGAGCGCGCCGGGTCATACTCGTCATCTTCGTCGCTGGCGGCCGCCCGCCGCTTGGCCTTGCCGCCCTTGCCGCTGCCCTTGCCGGGCTCCTTGTCTGCACATTTTGGCGTGGGAGCAGTGAATGGGTGAGTTCGTTTGCTCTCTCCGATGGCACTAGGCCCTTTGTCTACAGATGCCGCCTTCCTTGCCGGGCTCCTTGTCTGCATGAACAGTTGAGTTGATACATGCGCTCAGGTGTGCAGCATCGCAGGCAGCTTCACAGGGCCCTTTGGTGCGCAGGGCAAGCCCCGCCTTGCGCCGACCCACCCACTGGAGCAGTGCATGCCAGCCAATGAAATGCAGTTATCCCCCCCACCACCTCGTTCAAGCCATCATCCCCGCCCTCAGCAATCCCACCCAAGCCCCAGCCAATCCAGACCAAACAGTGCCCACCTGGCGAATCGTCCCCTAGCAGTTCATTCAAGCCATCATCGCCGCCCTCTGCGTAGTTCATCGACACGCCGCGCGAGCGTCGCCCCCGGCCCAGCTCCTCCTTTGCCTGCAGAGAAACAAAACATTTCGCAACGCACACATACCGGCTATGGGTAGCACATAAATCTGAGGCGGCGGCAAAGGTGCAAGTCGAGCCCCCGGCTTGTGCATATTTGCGCACGATTATGCACAAGGCCACTCTGCTCACCGCTCGGTCCGCTTCATATTTGCGCGCCCGCTCCTCAATCAGGCGCAGCATAGCCACCTCCATGGCCCGATCCGCCGGAGCTGCCTCCGCCTCTGCACAGTGCAAGGGGGGATTGCGCCGTCATTGTGAGGGTGAAATAGTTTTTGTGCCAGCGCGAGTGCAGCATGGCCGCCATGGATGGCCGCCATGGATGGCCTGATCTGCCAGCGCTGCCTCCACATGTTGCAAGTAGCCCGTGTGTGCAGCAGGGAGTGTTTGTTTGCTTACCTGCAGCCTCCTCAGGTTTGGCCCCTTCAAAGGTCATGTGGGCGGCGTTGCCCGCCCGCACCTCGCCCAGCAGTGTTGCTGCAGGGAGTGGGAGCAAAGGAAGCGTGGGGAGGCGTGAGAGAGGGGAACGCGAGAGCGGATCAGGGCATGCCCATTTCCATGGGCCTCGATGGTTGACATCCACGCATATGTGGCTGCACAGCTGCCGCCGCAAGAGAGCATGCTAACACCTGGACCCACCTGCGTCTGCCCCTGATGCCAGGTCGTCAGCAAATACGTGGCTGCGGTCCAGCAGCTGCTCCAGCTCCCCCTCACTCAGCAGCTGCAGGACGAGGTGCCAAAAGTTGGCAGCAGTTCAGGTATTATAACGGAGGTGGGATGCCTAAACAAAGGGCAAACATAGCTGCTCCAGCTCGCCCTCGCTCAGCAGCTGCAAGCAGCAATGTGACAGGGCAGCCAAGGATTTGTTCTGCTGGTGGACAGCCAGGCCATCCCAGCGGCAGCTTGCAAGCCTGCCGTCAGTGACACGACTTGCCTGCACGCTGCCCGCCTGCCGCTGCGCCTCCTGGGCCCGCATCAGGTTGCCCCAGCCTGCAAGAAAGGCAAAACAGTGGGTGACTCGGTGTTCTTGCCAATGGCAATCTGCCGAAGCAGCCTGCCGGCACTCCGCCCATCCCACGAATGAAACGGCACATGCCCCACGTCTGCACTGACTGCCACGCAGCCAACGCTTGAACGCACCATGGAACACCGACGACTTGACGCCTTTATCTGTGGCGCCTACGCGAACCAACGCAAAAAACGAAGAGAGCAGCTCTGGCACGCACCATGGAACACCGACGACTTGACGTCTTCGTCGGTCACGCCGCCGCCGCGGCCCAGGTGGCGCGTCACCAGCTCCTCCAGCTTGCGCTTGCGGGCCGCCAGCTGCAGAATCCGCTCCTCCACACAGTCCTGCAATGAGTACGGAAGCAACTGGATGGCCAGCTGGCGGGCGCCGCAGGTGCAGGTGATGGATTGGCCCGGCTGTCGAGGGGCACTACTGAGCTCTTCGTTGCAGAGCGTGACAAACCACAGGAACAACATCAGCCTATTGCTTGCAATTGAAACAATAAGGTTGATCACACAGGGTGCACAACAGGCCCCACTTGCCTTCGGTGCACAGCTGGTACACCATGACCCTCTCCTCGCACTGCTCCTATATTAGAACCCAACCGAAAACCAACACATCCGACCGCTTGCCTTTGTGTACAGCTGGTAAACCATGACCGTGGACTCCTGGCCCAGCCGGTGCGCCCGCCCCTCCGCCTGCAGTGGAGGTTAGCGGCAAGGGAGCCGGGATGGAGTGCCGTGCAGCTGCCCCTAGGGGCAGGACATACACACTCGATGCCGACGAGCATAGTCACTGCGCAGCTGAGCTTGGAGCGCCCGGCCTGTAGCCAGCCAATAGCACCTCTGTGCTTCTACACCAGGGTAGCTGACGGTGCTACAGCCAACAGGTCCCACACAATCTGCAGACAACAAGCTCGCCTGTGCGTCCACAAATGGGTTGAAGTCTGGGTCGTACAGGATGACCGTGTCCGCAGACTGCATGGGATTGGCGGCGCAGCAATGAGAACGCAAGCAGAGTGTAGGTTGCGCCGCAGCTGCGCAGGCCGCTACGGCCGATGCACACACCGGCGCTGTCGCCGACTGAAGGCTGCACACCGTCGGCCGTCAACACAGGGCGCTTGTTTTGCAGTGCAGCCAATCACCTGCAGGTTGATACCCAGGCTGCCGGCTCGTGTGGAGATGAGGAACATCTTGACCTGTGCACATGAAAAATGGGGCAAGACACGCCTCCCTTCAGCACTAGATCAGGCAGACGATGCCACGAAACAGAGGAACTGGGGTCTGCCAACTCCATCTTGCCCTGTGCTATTCACTGGTGCCATGCACCGATCCAACCCGACTGATATCAGAGCCAGCAGCTCCTTCCGGGTTGGATTGTAAAAGTCCAAAGCTTGTCCTCACCCGGCAGTCGTCAGAGTTGAACGAGTCCATCATCGCCTGCCGCTGCCAACTCTTGGTGCTGCCGTCCAGCCGGAAGTAGCGGATCTGTTAAAATTTTGTGGTGGACAAGAGTGGGCAAGAGTGGGCCAGCATGGAGGGGAGCAGGATTGACGCAAAGTCAAGAGTTGCTCCGCCACTGCAGTAATTAGTTTTCGGCGCTGCCATCCAGCATGCGTGTGCAGCTGTGGCAGGTGGTCGGCAACGGGCAGCAGAAAACACACGAGAAGCAGCCGAGGCGCACCACTGAGCCGCGGCGGCCGCGAGTGAACTCCTCCTCCTCGTCAAGAGTGTGCGGCTCCTCCAGCACTTGCTCCCCGCTCTCCAGCTCGCCGCTGCATGAGAAAAAACCGAGGTCCTAGATCAGACAGAACTTGTGGCTGGCGATGAATACGGCAAGCAAGGCCCCTCACCACCCTTCAGGGCCCAAGAATGCACAGCAGCCCTCGCCTCCCCAGCTGCCACTGCAGCTGTGTGCTGCATGCACACCTGTCCTGCGCTCCACTGGCGGTCGGCGCCTTGCTGGGGTCCTCTTCCGCCTTTGGCAGCAGCCCACTGGCGTCCTGGAAGTCGTGCAGGAAATCTTCCAGGATGTCCAGCATCTGCAGGGGAGAAGCAGGCGATACTTCATAATAAACAGCACACACCAGTGCATCAGCGGCTCGTGCATCCAGTCCTCCATACGCCGCTGCACAGCGCATCAGCAGCATGCCAGCACGCAGCAGCTTCCCGGCCGGCTGAGAGGAACCACCCACCTCCACAAACTGGGAGAAGATGAGGACGCAGTGGCATGCGGCAAGGCTGAAAAGCACCAACCGCAAAAAGGATGGCAGCCCCATCCTCAACGCCAAAAAGAATCGCTTGATCAACCAATCCCCACCTCCACAAACTGGGAGAAGATGAGCACTCGGTGGCCACGGGCCAGCAGGCGCGGCAGCAGCTGCTGCAGCAGCGTCAGCTTGCCTGCGGCGGGGTGGGTGTATGGAAGGGTGGGGTGGGGTGGGTGGGCAGGTGAGGGTGGGGTGGGGAGAAAGCGGGAGCAAGAGGGCAGGCAGCGGTTTGCCCTGACTGCAGGCTGGCAAGCCCGGACATGAGCACGCAAGCCTAACACAAGCCCCATCAACAGTATGAAATTGCCTCACGCACCGCTGGCGGCCACCATGAGGCGCCAGCCCTGCTCGGCAACATGTGTCGACTCGGGGTCCTTGTACTCCTGCCATTTCGATGGGAGAAGAATGAAAACGGTTGTACTTGATCAGACAATGATCTGCAAAAGGTGCACAAACGACTACAAAGCAAGGGCGCCGGAAGCCGCCTAGCAGCACTTCGCGCAAGTTGCATGTCCAGCCCCCGGCGGCAAAGCCACTTGCAACCAGCACGCTCTGGCCGGCTGGCAGCCGCACACAGCGATCCTGCCGTCCTCACCTCCGGCTCCTGTCCGGGCAGCAGGTACTGCGCAGCAGGCAAAGCAGCAGGTGGAAAGATGATTAGGGGGTACGCTGCCTGTGGCGAAGCATCAGGCAGGAGAGCAGCAGCAGCAGCTGCTGCTCTCCTGCCTAGAGAGACTCTGCCCCCCAGCAAGGTGGGGCAGAGCTGTGTTTACCAGCACATCACACGTGAACGAACGCACAAAATTGCGCAAGCATGCACGCATCGAGTTGGCCAGCTCATGCCCACCGGGTGGTTGCACGCCTGGCGCAGCCGGATGAGCACGTTGTTCATCGACTTGCGCTCCAGCCGGTTGCGCACTGCANGGGAAAAAAACGGAAGATCTGATTGACTGGTTCAATCAATGGATGTTTGCTGATGGCTGGCAGTCACACGGCAAAGGGACTGCATTCTCCTTGCTGCCGACAGCTGAGCCCACCCATGGCGTTGATCTTGTCCCACTCCTTGGCCAGGATCTCGTTGTACAGGGTGAACTGCGGTTGCCAAACATAAAGAAGGCCAACTGACTGTGAAACAACGACCTGCAGTACAGCGCAGCCATGCAGGGCACACGCAACATGCTAACCAGCTGTCAGGGGGGTGGTTTCTCAGGCAAAGCAGGACAGCACAGACATGCGCCCACCTGCAGCGGCGGCATGGTGCAGGCCACGCGGCGCGTGATCTGCATTTGGGCATGTATGGCTTTTCAATGATTGGGGGGAATAGTTCTGGCTTGCAGGCGACCCTGAGCAAACGGTTGATACCGGCAGGCCGCACCTTGGGCGGCATCTGTCCTGCCAGGCACACCGCCTTCATCCGGCGCAGCATGCGCGGCTCCAGGTACGCGTGCAGCTTCCTGTGCGAAGTAAAGGAGGAAGGATTTGCAGTGTTCAGTGAGAGCAGCAGCACACGCGGCTCCAGGTATGCGTGCAGGAATCTTCCTGCGCAACAAGCGTGTTGCAACACAAGATCCAGCATGTTGAAGGGAAGGTGGCCTGCAGCTTGTGTAGCTTGAGCAGCAGCAGTAGCACAAGCGGCAATAGCCGCAGCAGCGGCGGCGGGTGGCACAAGTAGTACTCTTCACCTGATGTAGACCTACACGGCAGCTAAAACCTTGCCTACAACGACAGCTGTCATGCCAGCAGCAAAACAGTACTCTATTAACCTGATGTAGGCCTGCGCCTGAGCCAGCTCCTCATCCGCCTCCTCCTGCCCGCCAGGCGAGCCCGGCACCGGTGGATTGGGGTCTTCCAGCTCCTGGAGTGGAATCAGGATGTTCGGAGGGTGCAAAATTGTGGGGTTTGCCTGAGGTTGCGGGGCACCTGCTCGCGCCTGTTGGGCTGTTGCACCTGCACTGCCAAGGCATGGGGGCATTCCAACGCCCCTGCCACCCCCTTGCGAACATGACACYAGTCCAATCTGCCATAATCAGCCCAGAATTGATTTCTTCCCAGCGCTCACATTCACGCGCTCCTCGATCTTGGCGATGGTTGTGTCCGCCATGAAGGCCAGCAGCGCCAGCAGCTCCCGCAGGTTGTTCTGCAGAGGGGATTGCAACGTGGATAGAGACATGATTGTTTCAATCAAAGTTTACAGTGTGCGCGGCATGAGCAGTGCGCACACCTTGAGCGATGCTGCACAAGTCCAGCCCGCCGTCCAGCCAGCGCCTGCAGTGCCGTCCAGCACACCCTACCCAGCCCACCTGCAGCGGCGTGCCGGTGAGCAGGAGGCGCCAGGGTGCGCCCAGCTCCCGCAGCTTCTGGCCCCGCTGGCTGCCCTCGCCTGAAAGCAGGGGGAGGAGAGGGCAGCAGGCTGGAAATACGGCTCATGTGGCGCCATGCGGACGTCGGCGCCAGCATGCGCACGTGAGTGCTGCCCAAACAGGCACAACAGGCCGTCCTCATGGCCCAGCAATGGCAGCTGTTCACTCACCCTTCAGGCTGTGCCCCTCGTCGATCACCAGCCCGCTCCAGGCAAAGCGCCGCAGCACGGCGGTGTCCCGCAGGCACACGTCGTAGGTGGTCTGCAGCGGTAGGAATAATCCAGAAGATCTCCAAGTGGGCAATTTGGTGGTTGTGCAGCGCACAAACCCTTGCTGCAGTGCCCCGCCCCCAGCACATCAGCAGGACACGATAGCGCTGCTCCCTGACTGTGACAACACAAAGACGGCAATTCCATGATGCCCTAGCTGCCCCCAGCAGCGCACCAGCATGACGTGGAAGCGAGGCGTGAGAGCTGTGGCCTTGCGCCGCACAGCGTCCATGTCGTCCTCTTCACTGCCCAACTCGTATCTGCATGTTCAAACAAGCTAGCATGGAGGCGTTCAGCCTGAACGAAACACCTTGCGTGGGTACTCAAGTGCGGGTACTCAACTGCCGATGTTGCTACACATGCTGAGCGCAACCAACCCAACCTCCTTACTTGCGGATGATGGCCCGGGACTCCTGATGGCCCGAGTAGGACAGCGCCTCCAGGCCNGGGGCCCACCTGCAAGCGTGGAAATGGAGAGAGCGGTAGCGGGGCATGAGAGATGCATGGATGTGCAGGTGCGGCTGGGGGAGGGCATGGCCGCACATGGCATGGTAGCATGGATACACATGGCATACCATGTGCGTGGCACAGTGCGACACAGCATGGCATGGCATGAGAACAGCATGTAACATGGAGGGCGGCGCGCGATCATGCCGTGAAAACACATGGCATGGCATGGCGTGGCATGGCGTGGCATGGCGTGGCATGGCGTGGCATGGCGTGGCATGTGTGAGCATGAATGCACAGTCCGCCCGATCGACCAAGGCATTCAAAAATAGTCTGAGCACTCACTTGGCCATCTCGCGCTCCCAGCTGCCAAAGGTGCTCAGCGGCACCACCACCGCCACCGGCCCGCTGGTCAGGCCCAGGCTGCGTGCCACCTGCACACAGAGAGGGGGCGGCTGTGCCATGCTGGTGAGATGGTGAGGTGTGATTATGCGTGCATGTTGTGGTAGCAGCAGAGCATTGGGTTCTGGTCAGGCTTTGTGCACGTCTTAAACCACCAGAATGAACCACAACAACAGCTCAGGACAGCAAGCCAGCACAGCAAGCGCAGGTGCTGCCCGCCTGCAGGAACACGGCTGTCTGAATCGTCTTGCCCAGCCCCTGCACGGTGAAGGGGAAGACGGCATTGCTAATGCCAATGTTGCTGCTTGAGGCACAGCAGCGTACATGTGGCACGTGCAATGCACAGTGCACCATTCCAATTTCAACCCTCACCATTTCGTCGCCCAGGATCGCCCCCATGTTCTTCTGCAGCTTGGACAGCATCCAGCTGATGCCTGCGGGTTGCAGAGTAAAAGTCGCAAAGTAATAAAGTGCAACAATGGCAGTGTGACTGAGTATGAGATTCAGCTTGGACAGCATCAAGCTGATGCCTGCGGGTCGCAAAGTATTAAAATGCATCAATGCCTTCTGGTACAGTGCGAAACAGACTCAGGCTGCCGTCACATGTGCAAGTCAGGCAGGGCGATTGCCCCCTCCCCCTCTTATCAGCAACACCTCCCCTCCGCCCACCTTCCAGCTGATAATCCTTCAGCGTGCCAGCGGCATCCACAAAGAAAGCCATGCCATGCCGGGCCAGCGTACAACTAAGCCACCAGCCAAACACATGTTGCAGCAAATGCAAGTGCGCTACTAAGCAACACTCCCTGCCCCGCCCACCTTCCAGCTGATAGTCCTTGAGCGTGCCAGCCGCATCCACAAACGCCGGCTGCTTGACCAGCGGCGCCAGCTCTTGCCGCCTCGCCTTTTTCTCGCCGCATTCGTCCCGCTCCACTCGCAGTGCCATGCGCCGCTCAAACTGCGCATAAAAATCGGAAGGGGCAGCCCCTGGCTATGGCCCAGGGCCCAGCTGCAGCATGTCAGGCTGGCCCAGCCGCAACAGCTATTCACTTGACCATGCACCTGCTGCCCACGTGCTCACCTGTTCCAGAGCCTCCCGCTCTCCCTCCATGTCGGCGGCAGGCTCCCACGTGGCCTTCACAAAGAAGGAGGGTTGTCTATTGTAAAGAAGACCTCACATAACTGGCCAGCACACAACCAACCCAAGCCAGGCACAGCTTGCCTCGTCGTAATCCAAGCCACGCCTTGACCAACAGGACAAGCATATATTGCTGAATGCCCCATGGCTTCGGGGAGGGAAGCGTAGGCAAATCAACACAAACAAAGTGCTTGCCTTGTCGTAATCCAATCCCCGCCACTTGACCAGCACGGTGGGCTGGCCGGTCACCTCGTCTGTGCCTCGCGCCACAATTCGCTCGACCTAAAAGAGTGGCGATGCACATAGGTACAATGATGCTTCTTAATAAGCCCAGTGCGAATCATGCCTGTGCTTCGTGCTCCGATTCGCTCGGTTTCAGATGCAGTCGGCAACCACAAAGGAGGAAGGGCAAGAGGGAAGGAAGGATAGCCCCCCTTTGAGAATCCGCGCATGCCTGGCCTCCCCCACACCTGCAGCCACTGCTCCTGCACGTTGGGCTCCATCGCCTGTGCGCCGCGGCTGTCGCGCTGGAAGCGCTGCAACACGAAGAGGGGACATTGGAGGGGCAACAGCTGGCAGAGGGTCTTCAGGCTGGCGGTTCATTGATTCATGCCCTGGCGGGCGGACAATTCACTTGGGCAAAGGAGCAGTAGTCGCAACCAGGCATGCGCTGCCGAGCATGCAGGTGGCACCCCTGCTAGGAACAGATGCGTGGCAGCCCTACCTGCAGCTGAGAGGGAGCCATGCGGGCGGCCGCGCGCTCCGTCACCCAGCGGCAGCGCCTGCATAGCATGCGGCAAACTTGCGAGACGTTGGCAGGCATTTGCCGAAAAGGGCTGTCGTTGAGGGCGGCAGCAGCAGCATGGGATTCTGGCGTTTCAAGACCACCACAATGCGAACCGGCATCTTTCCCTGAACTTGCAGTAGTATTCGAACGACCTGCCGACACAATTCAGATTTGAACGTGTTTTAAAGTGCGTACCTGTAGCTCTTGCCCTTGAACTTGCAGTAGTACTCGGGCGCTGCCTCCCGCCCCTCGGGCGTGCGGCAGCCCAGGATGTTCTCCACGTTCTAGAAAGTAGTTATTGTGGGGCGACAGCAAGAAAGAAGTTACTAACCATGGGTAGCAACAGGTCGGCAGCCCCAACCATTGCCTTGCTGCTGTGTGCATGTCAATGCAGCAAGTCAGCTCCCAAGAAAGCCTGGGGCTTGCACACATATTGCCACACCAGCGGCAGCTGCCACCTGCCTGCAGGCCCTCCAAGCACAGCGTGCAGCGCAGCTTGCCGCCCTCCTGCTCCTGCTGGGCAGTGAAGAACAAAGAATTCGAAGATTAGGCAGGGGCACGCAGCAGGCAGATAGAGACAGTCACCAGGGGCAGCTATGCAGGTGGCCAAACCCCACAGACCCGGCTGCTGCCAGGGCAGACCAGGCTGCGGATCGCTGCCACACCCCCGCCACCCCGCCACGCACCTGCATGCAGCCGGCGTGGCACAGCCCGCCGCAGGTGGCGCAGTAAGCGAGGTCTGCCGCCTGCCGCTTGTGCCGCCCCTGCTTGCCAGCCACCGCCTGGCCGCACGTCTCGCATGTCTGGGATTGTGAGGAGGGGAGGGCAGGGGAGGGGTCGGCGAGGAATGCAGGTGCGAACTGCAGCACTCGAATCCTGCCAACGGAAAACGAAAGCGAGCCAGGGGCATCATCGCACAGCCCAATGCTTTCCCCATGCGGTCTTGCAAGCTGTCCCATGCACGGTACCCTCACCTGCTCAGTCAGGCAGGCGGGGCAGTACCAAGCCGCTAGCGGGGCGGCCGTCAGCGGCGGGTCCAGGCAGTGCATGTGGAAGCCTCGGTCGCAGCCGTCGCACAGCAGCATGTCCTTGGCGCGGGCCTGCAGCATAAACAAGAATGGTAAGTCAATTTGTCTAGGAGAAAGTGCATGTGGAAGCCTCGGTCGCAGCCGTTGCACAGCAGCATGTCCTTGGCCCGGGCCTGCAACAAAGTAAGTGGGCCATCATGCAGGGAGGCCAAGCTAGATAGGTGGCATGGAGGACGCGGCGGAGAACTGGGCAAATCATGAACCCTTTGCACCCATCCACCCTCACCCTACCTTGGAGGCGCAGACCTCACAGGCGGTGTCCTCGTAACCGTTGCGCTGCGCCTGCTCCGCACGGTACGCCTCCATCTGCAATGCAGAGCATGTTTGGCACACAGCGTGGGGAGCCACCAAGCTGGCAAGGAGGCCATTAGACCAGCGAAGAGGCTGCCTGCTCCATATGCCGGCTGTGCTCTTGCCCGGAAGGTGACAAAACAGGATGCCGGCTTTGCCTCCATCTGCACACCAACTCAACAGTTGTGCATATTTGTGCAACAGCTGTGATGTGCCCGACTGCCCACCTTCAGCTCCAGCTCCTCCTGCTCCTCAGCATAGCTCTTGACCTGCGCGGCATTCGTAACATGGCGCGTTTGCCTTGCCAACTTGATTCTGTCCACTGAGCAAGCAGAAGCGCACAGCACGCTGGTCAAACGTGTGCTGCTCGCCGCTTGCTCTGCATTGCAACCCCCAGAACCGCCACGGACCTTGGTTCGGTCGCGAGTGCCGCGGCGTGAAGGCTCCGGCTGCCGCGCCGCCCTGCCCCTCCCGCCCCCTTGCCGCCGGCCGCGGCCTGCGTGGAGCCAGACAGCAGGGCGAGTGGTCGTCACTAACTTGCTATCTGGGTTGCCAGTGGCAATGTCCAAACCCAATTGACGCTGTGCTACCTGCCCCGCCTGCTTGTCATGTTGTCATGCAGAATGCAACCCCTGCAAACATAGCATGCCAGGCATGCTGGCCACCACAACCTAACCCCCAAATGCGCACCTTGTGCCCCAGAGCGGCCGCTGCCATCGTCATCCGAGACAAAGTCCCCCTCACTGTCGTCGGCATAGTGGATGCGCCCCTCCTCCTCTTCATCTTCCTCCATCAAGTCGCTGCCACCCTCAAAGTCAGAGCTGCAAGGGCGGGGTTGAGAGCGGGCAACACAGGCACTGGAAAGGCAGTGAGCTGGCAGGGCAGCATCGCAACCACATCGCAAGATGCTCCCTGATCAGGAGGCCTACACCCCAAATGCAGTCAACCTGTTTGTCACACTCACTCAGAACCGGCAAAATCCCCAGCACGCAATACCAGCTCGTGCTGCCAACAGCAGTAACGCAGCCAAACAACCCATGCAGTCCCAGGATATTCACACACTCACTCGGAACCGGCATAGTCACGTGCGCGCGCCACCAGCTCGCGCTGCCAGGCGTCGGTGAAGTGATCTTGGTCATACCTGCAGCCAAAACCAAACGTGCAGGCAAGGCAGTGTGTGCCAGAACTGTCTGCGACACACCATTATCGTTGCCGGCAGTAGCTGGCCAGCGTGACAGAGCTATGGCAATGTAATGCATACAGTGGCCTGACAGCAGCCCCAGCGCACCTGACGCGCTTGTCGGCGTTGCGTCCGCTGCGGCGCACCGGTTTCAAATCCAGCCCTCCGCGCTTGCCGCCCGCCCGCCGGCTGCCGTCGCCAGCCAGGCGGCTGTCGCTGCCAGCCAGCCGGCTGCTGCTGCCGCTCAAGCCCATGAGACGGCTGCTGCTACCAGCCAGCCGGCTGCTGCCGCCCAGGCCGCCCAGGCGGCCCGAGTGCTTGACCTTGCCTGCCCTGAGGCTGTCCAGCTCGGCTTGCCTGTTGACAAGAAGCATGGAGCAAAATTGAAAGGGGTCAGGCGGCGATGCACCAAGTCATGATGCGAGATTCAGCAATGCAAGGGCACGTCAGCTGTGTGGCACCTGGGTTGACCTACCAAGCTGCTGGCTGGCGGTCAGCCGGCTGCCGGCTGCAGCCAGCTGTCCGCTCCAGAAACTGGCACAGCACACATTGCAACCAACCCTGCCTCTCGCTTCATCAGCCAGCAGACGGCATGGCATGCCAGCCGACAGTAGGGTTAAAGCAGCAACTAGCCAGGAAAGCGCGCTGACCTGGCCGGGCCGGGCCGAGAGTAGAATGCGCCGGGCTTGACGGCAGGCACGCTGCCCAGCACAGCGTGCGCCGGGCAGCTCAGCTCCCATGCGCCTGCAAGCGGGCGGGGCAGCGGCAAATCCACCAAGAACCATCGGCTGACAGGGCTTAGAAAGCAGCTTCAAAGCTCCTAGCGGTAGGCGGAAAGCATATGGGAAAAGGCCACATCAGCTCGCAATTTCAAACTGCAACCATATCCAACTGCCCTCCCTCCCTCACCGGGGTTGACCTTGCAGGCGGCGGCGCAGTGCAGGTGGAAGTGCTTGCGGCACTGCAGCGCGCAGCACTTGGCGGTGGCGCCGCCCTGCCCGCACTCGGCGCACTTCTTCTCAAGCGTGGCCCTGATGGCGGGCACAAAGGACTGCTGGAAGGCGCCTGTGGGTGGTGCAGACGGAGGGGCAATAAGCGGTGGGCAGCACACACGACTGCTGGAAGGCGCCTGCGGGTGGTGTGAATGGGAAGGTGCGGCAGGCAGGTGGACGGGTGCTGTGGGGGTGTGTCTGCATCAAGCAAGCCTTCAATTTCGTGGCCCATGCAGTGGATCCCTGTCTCACGTCAAAAACGTCATCCTGTCTACCCAAAAGCGCACCATACTGGGCACACACCTGGCATCTTGGATCCCAAGTCTGACTGGCCCACGTACGAGAGCGCTGGGTCAGCATTGTATGCGGCACACCTGCGGCAACAGAAGATATGCAATGATTGCTGATGTCAGCAGCCGTGTGCAGGGGTGCGACAATATGCAGTACGGCGGCGAACGCAGCGATGGGCAATGGCAGCATGAGACACTGGGTTTGCAGCCAGTATCGGCGCCACACATGTGCAGACACATTGCGCTCACTGCGAGCGAGCTGCGTCCGCCTGTGAAGGGTATCGCACTGCGACGCATGCGCTTGCTGTTGTGTATTAAAGGCGCTCACCGCTTGTGCAGCACCCACTCCCGGTGGTAGATGCCCTTGAACTCCAGCTGCTCCTGCTCATCGTAATCCTCCGTATCCACCGGGTCTTCATCCAGCAGCACCCGCAGCTGGCACAGCGCGCAGCGTGGGCCGCTCGCCATGGGCGGCGGCCGCAGCACGTGCCGGCGCCGCGCCGCCGCCGCCGCACCCT
>JADXDR010000106.1:275914-288203 GCA_025026875.1 Chlorella ohadii
GMSGGMMSATGCTGGGTTGGTGGATGGCAGCAAGCAGCTTGCAGGTCGTTTCACTTGAGATCTTGCTCACCATCATTGCTGCCCCGGCTTCACCCTCTGTGCGCACCCCTTTCGTTGCCCTGCAGAGCGCAAGGCCACGGAGCAGTATTGGATTGTGGGCCTGTCTGCCCGAGAGCTGCAGGCCATCGTGTGCGCCAACTCGCCCGAGCCTGCGGTGCCCTCGGGTGCGTGCACGAGCTGCTGATCTGTAGTTGGTTGGTTTATGTGCATCAACAGCAGTAGCAGTTTTAGCTAGGATTATAAACATTCGGTTAGCCCGCAGTGCCCTCGGGTGCGTACAACTCTGTTGGGTTTGTCCTGCTGCTGGATGCCTATTGATGCATGAGTTGCATTCAAGCTAGCAGACGATTCCAAACAAATTTGCCTGAGCCCGCAGTGCCCTCGGGTGTGTGCATTCTCTGCCTCGATCGTGTGGCTACAATGCCATGCATGCATTCCCACTGTTCACCTTGCCAGCCTGCCCGCTTCCGCCTGTATTGGGTGGCGCGAGGAAGCAACCACGGTTCCCGCCCTTGCTCTGTCCGGCAGGCAACCAGCGGCCGGTGGTGACTGCAGTACCGCTGCGGCCGCCGGTGGTGGCTCAGGACGCGGCCCTTGCACCATTTGAGGCGGACCTCATCAGGTGGGTGCCTCAAGAATTTTACACCGTGGTTTGGTTGGCTGGGACTCGCAGGGTGATGCATGGCCTTGAATGCTGCGCTGGCTGTTTGAGGCTGACCTGATCTGGGGGTGGAAAGCTTGAATACATGAGCGAACGCAGTTGGGCTGGCTGTTGAATAGGACGCTGGTGTTTTATCCATGGCCTGCAGCGCTGTGCCCGGCTCGGATGCTCTGCAAGTGTTGCGATCAAGCTGATATCTCTTCCGATCCAACCACCAATGTACCGCAGGCACGGCGCGCTGCTGAGCCACGTGACTGCGGCTGCAGCGGATGCCAAGGACGGGGACGACGCGTCTGAGCTGGAGGGAGCGGTGCACCAGGCGCAGGTGAGGGCTCTGCATCCCAAGGGATGTGTTGCATTGTGCGTCTGAAGGGTCAGGGATAGTAACACAGCTATTTGGGGATCTACAGCAGACTGGGTTGCTTCCACATGACGCACACTTGCTTTGCGGTTTTGCTTTGCCCGCTGTGCAGCTGGAGGCGGACCGCATCAGACCGCCTCACACTGCACTCTGTTGCATGCCTATTGATTTTGATTATCCGCTCAAAGCTGCCCTTTGCTTTCGTTTCCTCCCTTCAACAGCTGGAGGCGGACCGCATCACGCTGCGCCTCATCCAGAAGCTGCTGGCCGCCGACCGCCAGGTAAACAAACGTGCCCTTGGGTCAGCTGGTGGTTGCATGTTGCTTTTTTTCTGCACCCCTTGCCACCCCCTGGCCTGCCCTCCCATTCTCTTCCCCACCTACCAGCTCGCCGTTCAATTGCCCGCCCAATCAACCCCCCACCCCACTTCCGATCCTCCTGCCGCAGGCGCGCGCGCTAGAGGCGGTGGGCACGCTGCACAACATGCCTGCCCTAGAGGGCGCCCTCAAGCTGGCCAACCACCACCGCGCCACTGCCCTGGCGGAGCGCATCTCCGCCTTTATCGAGCAGCGCCTGGCCATGGAGGCGGCGGCTGCCGAGCTGGAGCAAGAGGATGGGTATGGAGACGGCGAGGCGGCGGGCCGGCAGGTGCGCAACTGGGGGCTGCTGTTGATGGCGCGGGAGCTGCTGTGGGTTGCAGCTGCTGTGGCGCATGTGCTGCGCTTTGGCGGGAGCTTGGGGTTCAGGGCCATGCTGCACCCAACATTACTGCCTGCCAAGTCCCTTTAGCCCTCCAGCCCCTGCACACGAAACCCCGATGGACCTAAGCATCCCACCCTCCCCTCTCCCCTCTGCTCCCACCCTTGCAGCACGGCGCCGTCACCCCTGTGCCCGGCCCAGCATTCGACGACGAGCACGCAGCCAGCCCCGCGGGCGGCGCAGCCACCGCAGGCAACATGAGCCGGGCTCCCTCCCCCGCTCCCCGCGCTGTGGTTGGCGGCGGCGGCGGCGGCACCAACCCCTTTGCCCGCAAGCCCGCAGCAGAGGCGCCCGAAAACTCGCCAGGAAACGCCTCCACGGTGGCGGCTGCAGCGGCAGCCAAGCGCAAGGCGCCCAGCAGCAACCCGTTTGCCCGCAAGTCAAAGGCGGCGAAGGCGTAAAGTGCGGCGCATACATTGCCGTGTGCCAGCGGCATGTGTGCCGATGATTTTGACGCTGTGTGAAATGACGAATTTACTGGCATGGACTGTAAGCTACATCACCTGCTCAAAGGCAGCCGGGTGGGATCACTGTGTTCGCCAGTTGCGTTGGTGGGTCAGCATCAGCAAGCCGGTGGGTCGCCCAGTTCGGGTGCGGCAGCTGGGCCGGCTGCCAACAGCTCGGTGTGCCTCACCAATGCATGCGCATGCATAGACCCCCTGTCTGTGTTCAGCAAAGAGCCAGAGCTGTGCCTGGGCTAGGGACGCGTGCCAGTCAGCCCTGATCGCCTCGCCTGCGCTGTGCTCGGCCGGCCCGCCGCTAGCGGCGGCTCCCCCGGTCGCAGCCGGTCAGATCGTTCGTAGATCGCATGTAGTGGCCGCCGACATGACACACGCTGCGGCGGTGCCCACAAGTCGCGCCGGGCTGCACGCGCGGCGCTCAACCTTCAGCCCGGCGCTCGGCAGCTTCACGCGGCCCTTCTGCAGCGGCTCACATGCACCACAAACGCTGCTGCGGCAAGCAAGCAGCGGCGGCTCGCAGCAACAGCGGCGGCGGCGACGGCCGCCATTGACGGCGGTGGGTGGGAGGGTCCGGCGCAGCGCGTCGGTGCGGGCGGCTACCTGTGCCGTTTCAGCCTGTGTTTGATCCCATGCAACTTGATTTTTTCGTGCAGGCTAGCTTGCTGCCGCTAGGGGATCGAGATGAGGACAAGGAGGAGCGGCTGCGCCGCTTCCGTGTGGTGAGCCCGCTGCATTCCGACCGCTGCTTCCCCCCTTCGTTGCTTGCACCTAGCACCCGCTTGCTGCCGCCGTCCTCGGCCCCTGACCTTGCATCTGATCCCGCACCTCTGCACAGATGTACGATTTCGATGCCTGGGCAGCGCACCGCAGCGTGAAGCGCTACTGGCGGCACTTCATTGGCCTGTTCCGCTCGCGCATCGTGGCGGGCATCGCGCTGGTAAGGGGGTCTGGTGGATTTGCTGCTGAGCAGGTTCTGTTGCCAGGGTCAGATTACCCAAGAAGGCCGTGTGGTCGTGCTGTCGGCAGTGGCAGGGCTAGGATTATTATCCAACTCCCCTCGCGCATTCCAACGCAGCCGCCTTCACCTCCTGTGTCCTCCCTCCCTGTGCTGCGCTGCAGCCCATCCTGCTGGTCTTTCTGGAGGCCACCGGGGTGTGCATGTACGAGACGGCAGTCAAGTCGGGGGCGCTGCCTGCCACCTGGCGCAGCATCCAAGGTGGGCGCTCAATCTGGCCAGCAGGCGTCGGGGCAAGTGTTGCTGCTGTAATCGAAGAAAGAAGCAGGCACACGATTGTGTGCAGGACAGGCCAACCGCTATGCCGCGCATGCTCGTGGCCCGCCAAACCGACACCTTTGTTCCGCTTGGCCCCTTTGTCCTCCATGCAGTGCGGGCCCCCATGCTGTTCAGCCTATCCTCGTTTGCGCTGTCGCTGCTACTGGGCTTCCGCACCAACCAGTCCATTGCACGGTGAGGCTGGTGGTTCTGCCAGAGATGTGGAGAGGGGCGGCAGCGGCACGTGCCAACCGCCCAGCATATATTTCACGTGCAGCATGTATCATGTGTGCGACTGCTGGGCACGCCTCGACGCAAACACTGCTTCACAGCCGAGGCATTTTTCCTGCACTCAATCAAGTTGCTGCTTTTGATTTTCTCCTTGCCGCAGGTTTGACGAGGCGCGGCGGCTGTGGAACACGATGATTAACCGCTGCAGGTGAGGAGTGGGCACCAAACCATAAAGTGATCAAAACGTGGAAGTGCGCTCAAGAGAGCTTGCAAGAGGAGGGGGGACATGCTGGGCACGAAAGCCGTGACATGCCACAAGCAACAATTGCAATGGGCTGCATGCGTCTTGACCCTCCTGCCTAATCCGCTGGTCGGCTGGTGCAGGGACGCGATGCGGCAGGCGGTGAGCTACCTGGGTCCGCAGCTGCCGCAGCAGGCCGCGCTGCTGGGCGCGCTCTCCCGCTGGGTCCAGGTGCGCTGTTCAGACATCGATTTGCTGATGTCTTGACGTGCGTGTATGTATTTGTTGCGGCAGGCCGCGCTGCTGGGCGCGCTTTCCCGCTGGGTCCAGGTGGGTGGTTTAGGCCACCAGTGCCACGCTGCTGTCGTAACTGCCGCCTCACATATTGCTGCTGCTGCCAAACACATGTTGCTGCTGCTGTCGCCACTGGCCGTGCTGGTATGCAAGTGGGTGGCTGTGAGCATGCCCAATGCCTGCTCCTCTCTGCTGATTTGCAAGCAGGATGTGAACCAAATGTCATTCTTTGCCGCCCCTGCAGGCCTTCCCCTGGGTGCTGAAGAACCATGTGCGGGAGCACAAGCACTGGGAGGCAGACCTGGGGGTGAGCTTGAATGGAGTTCAACTCTCACAACGTTGCTATATGTTGCTTGTTGGCAGCCATGGACGGACGAGCACGGGGAGGCGGACCCGGTGAGCGGAACAGCTAACTGAACAGCTGATCGCTGCACTGCTTACTTGAACGCTGCACTGCTTACCTTCCAACCGCGTTGGGCTTGGGTTAGAAACTTAACTGCATACACTGCCAAGCTGGCTTTGCTCATCCAGTTCTCGTCACTTGCCACTGCCCCACTGCACAGGGTGTGCTGGAGCCAGCGGAGCTCGAGGCAGTGGTGGCCAGCAAGCACCCGCCGCTGCTAGCCCTGCAGGTGGGCGGGCTGGTTGGGTGGTCGCGAGAGATGGGTGCTGAATACGCGAACGCGTTCAATCAGGAAAATTCACCGCATTGCAACATCCAAGCGGGCGGCTGGGCATTTATGGTGCTCAAGCTCACCCAATCCAAGTTTTATAATTCCATTCTGCCCCAATCCAGGTCATCACGGAGCTGCTGGACCGGTCGCCCATCAGCACCTGAGCATCTTGGACCAGAGTCAACCTAACTTACTGCTTATCATTGCCCATCAATCCAGGTCATTACGGAGCTGCTGGACCGAGCGCCCATCAGCGCCAAGCAGCGCCTGCGCCTGGACGGCTGCATCACCGACCTGAGTGATGTGGTGGGCGGCTGCCAGCGCATCCTCAACACGCCCATCCCAGTCAGCTACACGCGGTGCGTGGATGGTGGGGGCGGGGGGTTTACATGAGTGGCTGCGTCGATGTGCAGTTGTGTAGCGACCGGCCGGCTGGGGTGTGGTTGGCAGCTGTTGACAGACTAGCTGGCCGACTTGTGAGAGGCAGGGCAAGCCCAGTCGTTCAATCTCCGCTCTGATCCGACATTCTTGTTGAGACGCCGTATCGCACCCAATGCCTGCCCTCTCGCCACACCGCTCTCGCAGGCACACGTGCCGGTACCTGACCGTCTGGCTGTTCCTCCTGCCGCTCTCCATTTTCAACCAGTGAGGCGGGGGCGCTGCTTGCTCTGAGAGTTTGGGGCTGGGTCTGCAAGCTAGACACCTCTTGCAAGCGGCGTCGGTTTGAGGTGCCCTGGCGCAGCATAGGCCGCTGCGTGTGGCGAGGCCCTTTCCTCCCCTGCCCCACCTTGAATTGCTGGTGTGCCCGTCTTGCAATGTGCGCCTCCCATTCACATCTGCAGGTGCGGATGGGTGACGGTCTTCTCCTCGGTCGTCCTGGCCTTCTTCCTGCTCACAATCGAGGAGATTGGGGTGGTGAGTGCGCGTATGGTGTCAATATTCAGGCGAATGTGGTTGCAAGTATGCCCCAGCCATGAGTATGATAGGATGGTGACTGATGAAGCGCCTTTCAGAGGATCTTCAAGCGAAAGGAGATGGGCAAGCTGCAGCCAGCCTGTCAGCCCCGCTGGCCTCACGCATCGTGACTCCCTCCTGGAACTCCTTTACTTCCTGCCACTTCTTGCAGACCATTGAGGAGCCGTTCAACATCCTGCCGCTGGCGGTGCGTCCTGCTCAAAGCTGCATTGGGTGGCACTAGTGGGTGGCACTGTTCCTGCTCGCCTCGTGCTGCTCCTGCTTCCCTCCCTGCTGCCCCTGCTTGTCTTGCCCTGCTGCGCGTCTGCGCCAGCTACCCTGGGCCATGCTCTGCACCCCTCCGCCCCTGGCCAACAATGGCAGCGCCTTGACCGCAGCGACTGAAGAACAACAAACCCTGTCCGCCTTTCCACCTGCCCCCTTGCCTCTTCACCCACAGGAGCTGAACCGCGGCGCCGATGTGGCGCAGAACTACACACTGTGTGAAAACATTAACTCCGCGCATCTTTCTGCCTGGTCCGCCTGCCCTCATTTTGCAGGAGCTGAACCGCGGCGCCGACGTGGCGCAAAACTTGGATCGCATCGACGAAGTGGTCGCGCTTGTGGATGCGGCGACCGGCTCCCGCCGCACCGCGATGCAGCTGGCGCCCGCTTACCCCATTGAGTGATGCGTTTGCTGGCTAGGGCCCAAACAGCCCGTGCAGCAGCTCATATCCCGGCTAGTGGCCAATTGACTGGCACGGCGTCTGCTGCTCAGCAACAGCCTGGCTGCTGAGCACTTGGCAGGGCTCAGCTGACGATAGTTCGGGCACCCAACCACACCCGGCCCCGCCTCCCAGTTGCAAAGTGAAAGTGCTTGCAGAAACCCACCCCCTCCAATTTGTTTCGTCCCCCCGAGCGCACAGACCAGTGTTTCCAGTCCGCCACACTTTTTGCCCGCCTTTTGTTTGGGTCCCACCACCAAAGCATGCCGCCGCCCTTTGACGTACGCCTCGCCGCTTGCTGCACAGCACGCCTGTGCCAGCACCCAACAAACGTGAAGCTTTTGATTCTTCTTTTTGTGAACACCACCGCACGTCCAGGACAGCTCTCGTGGCACTCTTCAGCACAGCTGCTGGGAGCTGAGGGTGGGCAGTTGGATAATCCCAGGAGCAGCACGTGCCCGCCCAGCTCCCGGCACCGGTTCCAGGCGCATGCCTTCCCAAGCAACCTCTCGTCTTCACCGGCCAGGCCTCGGGCCAACTTGAGGTCGCAGAGCCTTCAGAGTGGCCCGCAGGACCCCGCCTGTTGCCGACCCTGTTCCTTCTGAGGCTGCTCGGCTTCCGCCCAGCTCACCCACAGCTGCCCAGCAGACTGCGAGGATGCTGCGAGCAGCGGGCAGGGCGTTCGCTCGCGGCGCCCTACTGTACACGGCCTGTGACGCCGCCGCCGCCGCCGCGACGGCCGAGGTGGGCCCTACCTGTGCGCCGTGTCGCTACCTATCCGCTCAAATGCCTCTACCTCATGTGCGCCCGAGCTAAATGCAACCTGCTGCCGAGCTTGGATTGAGCATGTGCACCAGCCTGTCTCATATACCTTTTGCAGAGCGGCCTGCGCGCGCCTGCGTATGCAGCTGCANTTCATGGCGGGCGTNGGCNGACACTAGNCAGCTGGCGGCCCCACCATGCAGCGGCTGGCGCCCCGGCTTGCCGCCGNCTTTGCGCCCCCCGGCGCTGCCTGCCTACGTGCGATTGCCGGCCCAGGCAGCGGCTGCGGCCGCCGTCAGTCTCGCTTCCCCCCAAGTTCTACATGGGCTGAGCTTGTATCCGGTTGTGCGGTCATGGCGAAGAGAGCTTGAGCTGCCGGATCCTGTGCTGCCAATGCTGAGCCAGCACAACATGCACACCCTGGCGCTGCCTCTGCTGCGCCTGAGAAGCATGGACTGGTGGTTCGAGCAGTCGCTGCGGCGCATCGATGCAGGTGCGCAATATAGACAGCACCTGCTTGCCGCTCCCCCGCACTTGGCTGCTGGGCGCCCGCTTTTTCCTCACACAACCTAATTAGGTTATAACCTCTCTTGATGCTGCCTTGCAGAGGCGCGCTTCCTGCCTGCGACCAGCCCAGCGGCACAGCAGGTGGAGCAGATGCGTCGGGACATCCTGGCTGAACTTGCGGAGCAGCAGGGCCCGGGCTCTCCCCTGGCTGCTTGGGTGGAGGCGCAGCAGGCGGAAGACTTCAGCGGCCTGCCGCAGCTGCGGGTGTACCGCTGCGCAGACGGCAAGCCGAATGCATTTGCAGTGCCTGGCGGCCATGCCGTGCGGGCAGCAGAGGACAGGCAGCTGATGGAGGTGGCTGTTTACAACACTGTGCGCAGCACACTGGCTGACAAGGGCTTGCTGCCGCTCAGCACAGTCGTCTCCTTCAAACCGCCCCTGGGCTCTGGGACAGACCGCGCAAACCTGCTGGAACAAGCCGCCGATTTGGGTGCCATTTTCTGGACAAACCACGACCTCAGCCAGTGCGCATTCAACCTCACATCGTTTGCGCTGGCCGTTTGCGCTGCGCCGGGCCTTGGGTCCCTAGCCACCACCGCTACAATGTACTTCGCCTGCCGCAACATGCCTGCTGRGTGGCCCTTTCTTTGACGAACAGGTTGGTGATTTATAGTGCAACATGGGACCGTGCACTCAGAGTGCGGCCGGCAGATACAAGTGGCAAGGCGCAGGCAGGCCCCCCAGTTATCCCGTGGGGCCTGGGCAAGGCCGCTCACAAGATGTGCCATATGGATGAGAGAGATGCATGATGATCAAAGCGGTACGGCGCATGCGATTCGATACACAATTGCAAGGGCGAGGAGATAACATGATGGCTACAGGGCCAGGACAAGGGCAGAAATAAAGAGGGGCATTTGTAAACTCTCGTGGTTTTGAGGGAAGGTTCAGAAGGTTCGGACAGCTGGGTAAGCAATTGCAAACCACAGCACAGCCAGTGCTGCAGTGCTCAGGTGCCGCTACAGTGCTGCGAGCGCTGCGCGAGCGACAGCACCTGCTCCCTGCTGCTGTGCTGCATCACTTGTGCCCGTGGCTGTGGTGGTGGCTGCAGCAGCCGCTGGCACCTGCGTGGCTGCCGCTGAGGCTGTGGCTGTTGCTGTGCTTGGCTGGCGCTGTGGTGCCGTGATCGCAGCAGCCGCTGGCGCTCGCGCCTGCGGGGCTGTGACCATGGCTGTGGCTGTGGCTGTGGCTGCAGTCGCCTCCGCCGTGTGCGTGGCCGTGTGTGTGGCTGTGGCCGCTCTCGCCAGCAGCCTGGCAGCCGCCTCCATGCTTGTGCTCGTGCGCAGCGCCGCAGTGCTTGTGGCCATGGCTGTGGCTGCTGTGGTCGTGGCCGCAGCAGTCCTGGCCGTGCACATGGCTGTCCCCGCCGCTGTGGCTGTGGCTGTGGCTGTGGGCGTGGCCGTGGCTGTGTTCGTGCCCGCAGCCATGGTTGTGGCTCTCATTGCTGTGCTTGTGGCCGTGCTTGTGGCCGTGGCAGTGGTCATGCTGGTCGTGGCAGCCGCTGCCGCAGCAGGAGGGCTTGGCTGCTGCTGTACTGCCCGAACCGCAGGCGCCGTCGCCGCAGCAAGATGGCTTGGCTGCCGGCTTGGCCGCACTGCAGGCGCCGTCGCTGCAGCAAGGGGGCTTGGTTGCTGCCCTGTGGGCGGCGCTCTCACGCGCGTTTTCCACGGGCCAGCGCCACTTGAGCAGCCTGGGTGCAGGGTTGAGCGGGAGGGCAGGCGGGTGGGCGGTTAGGGAAGGTGCACGGCTCAATTGAGCTGTCCATTGCGGCTGTCGCCTGTGCCCAGCAACACAGCGCAAACGGGGGCCCTGATGTACGGGCGCAAGTAAAAACCCCGCTATCAGGCTCACCGCAGGGAGTTGGCCATGACCAACAGCGCTGCACCTACGTCCACCCCACTGCTCAGGTTTATTATGTGCAAACTCAGCAACAAAGACGCCTTGCTACAGACACACCTTAGCGAGTTGGCCATGACGAGCAGCGCGGCACCCACGTCCACCAGGACGGCGCCCCACAGCCGCTCAAAACAAGAATAAAGACCGTACTTCCCAGCCCACAGGCTCACCGCAGGGAGTTGGCCATCACAAGCAGCGCTGCCCCGACGTCCACCAGCACGGCGCCCCACAGAGTGAACTTGCCCATCAGCGCCGGCACCAGCACCGCCACCTGTGCAGAGAACATTGCGAGAATGAGATGGAACAGAAAGGGTAGGAATGGAGCACAAGTGCCTCCATGCACTGCACATGCCTTTGCACTGCCACGAAGCAGCAATCCGCATGGCTTGGCCTAAGACGAGCCCGGGATCAGCCCACAGGCACACACATAGCCTCGCCACGCTTGCCCCAACCAAGCCTGGCGCTTGCAGGCGTTCACCGATCGCAAGGTCACAAACCCTGGCGCTGACCAAGCAGCCATCCCCAGCACACCTTGGTAGCCACGGAGAAGGTGATATTGAGCGCGATGGTGCGCCCCGCTGCGCGCGCCAGCATGACCGCAGCAGGCACAGCGCGCACGTCGCTGGTGAACAGTGCCACTGCAGCATGTGACGAAGATGAGACACGGGGAGGGCCATGAGGCTTCAGATACAGTGCGTGGATGCGCGCAGCAGGCACAGCGCGCACGTCGCTGGTGAACAGCGCCACTGCGGCAGTTGATGAAGATGAGACACGGGTAGGGACATGAGGCTTCAGATGCAGTGCGTGGATGACCGCAGCAGAGCACAGCACGCACATCGCTGGTGAACAGTGCCACTGCAGCGGGCGGTCAAGGTATGTCGCAGGTAGGGCATGCGCATCAGCTACGGCGGCACAGCAGCCAACACCAGCGGCAGAGAGTGAGGTGCCACTTTGGAGAGCGAGGGGGCAACCGCATCGCACCAACCCATGTACCGCCCCCAACCATCTACTCCCATCCTCACAGAAGCGCACCTGAGCCTGCCTCCAGGGCGGCGGCGCTGCCGGCCACACCCATCGCAATGCCCGCATCTGAGGCCGCCAGAGCGGGGGTGTCATTGGCGCCGTCTCCGACATGGGCCACCCACACACGCTTGTGCTTGGTCCGCCGCCCGCCCCCGCCGCCCAGGCAGCAGGCGGCGACGGGCAGCTCGGCGGCGCAGTGGGAGCCGGGGCAGAGGCGGGTGGCAGGCGGTCCAACCTTGTACTCTTGAACCTGAAGAGCAGGCGGAGATGTAGGGTGAAAGGGCGGGAGGGCAGTCAGCACAGCGAGCCCGCAGTGCCTGGCCTCAGGCTGCTGAATGTCTCTCATGAAGGGGGGCCTGCAGGGGCTGGCGCTAAGCTGTTAGACTATACTAAATTAGGCTGCTGAACGCGGCTCTTTCGAACAGCTCTTTTAGAACCGGATCCAGGACGCCCTGCTCAGCACCTGCTCGTGCTGCAGCTGTGTGCGCACAGGGCCTGATGGCAACCAGCCACCGCAATGCTAGGCCAAGGTCTGGACGCCCACCTTGCTCGTTTCTGCTCGGGCACATGGTGTGAATGCCACTTGCAAGCACGCATCAGAGCATAATATATCAATAAACCAAACCGCACCTTGCTCAGCTTTTGTTCCGGCAGCAGCTGCGCATGCACGTGGTCTGCCGGTAGCCCCACCGCCGCGCCCACAGCCTGAGCCGCCGCCGCCGCATCGCCGGTCAGCATGGCGGCGCTGCAGCCCAGCTTGGACAGCAGGGCAACCGCTTCGGCTGCTTCTGGACGGACCACATCACGGGCGCTGCAGATGGGAGCAAATTTGGAAGACAAGAAGCACGCTAGATAAGTGGGCTGGACAGCAGGGCCACCGCTTCGGCTGCTTCCGGGGGCACCACGTCGCGTGCGCTGCGCATGGGCACGGCATTTTCGATACAAAGTGAATAGCTGGGTGGGCAAGGGCGGCGACAGACGCGCGGAATTGTGGCAGCCTCTCCGCATGTGGTATCCGCCAGAGCAAGCTAGCCGTTGGCAGGCATGCAACCCCTGCATGCTATCGGGCTACAGATTTGGGCTTGGAAGAGCATAGGCAGGCGCACCTGAGCCAGCCAGCCAGCTGCCCATCCACGGCCACAAAGCAGGCGGTGCCACCTGTTGCGCGGGCATGAGAAGAGTGGACAGTTGCGATGGGCGGTTGATCAGCGGCAACAGCAGTGCATGGATGAAATTCCCTGCCATGGCTGCGAGCCAGCCAACCGCAACAAGCCCGCTAGCAGCCCACGCTTGTGCTCACACATCCGCCCCACGTCAGCAAACCAGCTCGATCTACATTATAGTACACAC
>JADXDR010000107.1:0-13098 GCA_025026875.1 Chlorella ohadii
CCAACCCAGTCTCCTCACTTCTGCAGGCCACTTTCGCTCTTCCAGGTGGGCTGCCCACTAGCCTCACACAACAAACTAGCAAATGAAAGCGCAAATGAATGCCTCACTTCTGCAGGTCGCTCTCGCTCTTCCAGGTGGAGTTGGCGGCCAGGAACACGTACCTGAGGCGTTGCAGGGGCAGGGGCAAGGCAGAGGAAGTTGGTTGTGGGTGCAGGCAGCGCTTTCCTGCTGGCCCCTGGGGGATATGCATGCCGCCCGCTGCAGCCCCCCCTCCAGCTCGCGCGCTATCAGCAGTCCAGCCAGCTCACTTGTACTCCTTGGTGTTGACGTGGTCACAACGACCCTGCCACACATCAAAAAAATCAACCAGAAACCGATCAGAACCACAGTGAAACTGCACCCACTTGTACTCCTTGGTGTTGACGGGGTCGCGCCAGAAGGCCAGCCAGGTGACGGTGTTGTCGTGCCGCACCTCCTTCCACTGCTGGCCTGCAGGGCAGCACAGTAGCAGGCGCAGAGCTGTGAGTTCAGGTAGCATCGCACAGGGCCAGGTGTAGAGTGCTAGCGTGTGTACCAAGCTGCACCTCCGTCCGCTGCTGGCCGCCAGCTCGGCTGCAGTAGCCACGTGACTGAAGATCCCATGGCACAGCCGCCACTCACCGGGGTAGGGGTGCTTGGGCACGGGCGCGCCCTTGCCGATGTTGATGGTGATGTCCCGCGGGTAGATGCGCTTCTTGATCTTGCCCATCTGCGGGTTGAAACAGGTAGCGCATAGCTAATCTGGTAGCGCAAGCCACGTTGAAAGACAACCCCAGGCACATGCAGCCAGCGCACCACCGCACCGCGAGCAGGCATCAGGTGCACCCAAATTGAGGCGAACGGGCTTCAACAGCCAGGGGCCGACCGGTTCTCTACCCCACACCATCTGACAACTGACCTTGGGGTGCTCGCCGCGGCCGCGGAACAGGCCGGGCGGCTCCACACGGAAGTTGCCCACCTGCATGGTTGAAGTTGGATAGCAACAATGAGGCAATCATGCATGGCAGGAGGATCCCTGGAGAGCAGGACAGCTGCACGCAAGCTGACGCGTGCCTGCACCTGGCACATGCAGCCTGCAAGGCAACCAGTGCCCCAGCCGCACCTGCTCCAGCCGCCCGTCGATGCGCGCAAACTTGTAGCCCGCCTCCGCCTCGTCCTTCTTGCGCTTCAGCTCCGCCTTCTCCTGCAGGGCAGACAACAAGTGCAGCATGCACAGGAGTTTCAGCAACTGCAACGTGTACCGATCCACTGCACCCATGCCTGCGTCAGCCTGCCCAAAGCGCCGCCGCATGCTCAATCTTCCTGAACCCGCCCGTGAGTTTAAAGCAGAAAGCACAACGCAAGCAGGGCGCACCTCCTTGGTCAGGGCCTTCTTGCGCTCCCGCTCCGCCATGTGCCACTCGTAGATGGGCGTGAAGTCGCACCTGGGGAGGGGAGGGGGTGGTCATGCAGAGGAGAAGGTGGTTGTGCAGAGCAACTGTTGGAACNTGGATGCAGCGGGCGGCGGCCCAGCATAGCGGCGACAATGCTACCCCAGACAGACGCCCCCAACATGCGAACCCACAAACACCAAAGCTGCCTCCCCACAGACACCAAAGCTGCCTCCCCTCAGACACCCAAGCCGCCTCACTTCTCCAGCGACTTGATGGTGTGGCGGGGGCCCAGCACCTCGCGGAAGCCCTCCCAGAAGTTGGTCAGGAAGGTGGGCTTGTTCATGTAGTCTGCGGCAGTGGAATAACACGGGCAAAGAAGCGTGAGGGCGGCACAGGATGCACCATGCTGTTGGGATGGTGCGCACGGTGAGTCACATCTGCAGGCGGCAACATGTCCTGCATGGCTTACGAACTGGCTGGCTCAAACTCAGCGCACCCGTCTCCTTCGGGACCGCAACCATGTCGGCCACTTCTTCCTGCTCTCCTCCGCCACCCAAAACACGCAATAAGTTTGCGACAAGGCGCACCCGTCNTCCTTCATGACCGCAAACATGGTGGCCACCTCCTCCTGCTCCGGGGTCAGCTCAATCGGCACGCCGTCGTACAGCATCTTGATGCCGTGCGGCTCGTAGCTGCGAGGGAAGACGCGAGGTGAGCAGCAGCTGGGTCAGGCAGAGGCCCGTGCATGCGCACTCTTGAACCATGAAGTGATCCGACTGCCGCAGCAGCAACAGCCGCACTGGCGGGCGCCGCGCACAGGGCAGCATGCCCCAAAAGCTGTGTCCTCGAACTGCCAAACGCTAAAGAGCCGCAGCAGGCAGCTCACTCTGGCGGGAACAGCACGCCGCCGTGCTCCAGCGTGGTCCAGAATTGCTGCGGCAAAACGGTGTGTGGCACTACTCAGCAGGGCGGCAGGCCATCACGCATGGACCGTTTTTGTCCAGTAGCGGCAAGCTCGCTGTAGCAGAAGCGCCTGCCTGGCAGCAGCTGCCACCTCCTGACCTGACATGGCTGCCTGCGGCAGCGGTGCTTCACAGCCGTTCCCACCGATCGATCGCTCATCTCTGCATCCCCCCTGCCCTTCATATTGTCCTTCGACTCCCCCACTGATTCCCTCACCTTGGTACCCGCGCCGCCCTCACTGGCCTTGCTGCGCTTGGGCCGCTCGCTGCCGCCCTCGCTCTCGCTCGCCGCTCGCCGCCGCTTCTTCTCTGGCCGCTCACCCTCAGCCTTCTTCACCTTCTTGGCCGCCGCCTTGGCAGCTGCAGAACGATAGCAGGAGCAGCGCCATGCAGCAGCTTAGGCAGCAGGCAAGATGGGCGTGCAGCCAGCAGAGCAGGCACAGAAAGCAAGCATGCAGGTGCGCCATGCTGCCCGCACCCCACCAACAGCCCAACTACCGCCGCCGCTGCGGCAGCACCAGCCGCCGCCAGCCGCCGCCATGCTACTACCCCTGCATTGCACCTGACCCCAACCCTCTAAAGCACCTGGGGTGGGCGTGGCCCGCTGCTTGCGCTTGATGAGCGGCATGTCCTCCTCTGAAGAGCTGCCATCATCCTCCTTCTTGGCCGGAGGCGGCGCCGGCTTGGGTGCCGGCTTGGGTGCTGGCTTGGGCCGGGGCGCCGCCGGCAATGCCACCGCATCGTCCAGCAGCCCGGGCCGCTTGGGGATGAGTGGTGGCTTGGCTGCCGCCGGCCGGGCTGCTGCTGCTGCTGCGGGTGCTGCGGGCTTGGGCTTGGGCGGCGCAGCCGCCACCGGCTTGGGCGCGGCGGCTGGCTGTGCGGCGGCCTTGGCCTGCGGCCGAGCTGCTAGGGGCATGTCATCCTCGCTGTCGCTGTCGGACACAATCTGCCGGCCATGCAGGTGGGCGGCGGGCTTGGAGGCACCGTTGGCGGGCGGCGCCGCTGCCGCCGGCTTGGGCGCACCGCCATTCTGCGCCGCCGGAGCGGCAGCGGCGGGCGCAGCGGGCGCTGCTACCTGGGGCACGGCACGCTGAGCCAGCGGGATCTCATCCTCGCTGTCGCTCATGCTGGCTGTGCCCTGCGATGGCAGTGGGGCAGCCAAGTGTGGGGCAGGTGGACCAAGCGGCGGCAGCGGGCGTCGAGCGGCAGCAGCCGGGCGGCAGGAGGCAGGCTGCGCATCGGGGCGCGCTGCCATGGCATGCAGCATGCTTCTGGGAGCAGCAGGCGGGCGGCTGCAAACCAGCAGCGCGTCTGGCGAGCCGACAGTCTCGGCCCAGCCGCTCACCTCCTTGGGTCCTGTGGCCGCACTGGCTGGCCCTGCTGCTCACGTGTAGCGCGATGCGCCAGCGGACGGCCGCTGCAGCGCCCCCAGAGCGCGCCCCGGCACTCGCTTCTTTCGTGCGAACGATAGCTGGACCTTGCGGCTGCAACTAGCTATGCAGGTGATGGACAGCGTAATCTGAAAGCGGTGGGTCGGCCAGCCCACGCCCAGAGACTCCGTCGCCAGCAGGGCGGCCAGCATCCAGCCGAGGGCTGGGCCTCTCCCCTGCGTCTTGGGGACCCTCTGAAGCTATCAGGCAGTGGGCACTGTGCGATCGCTTCACTCACGGGCGCACGGGGGACAGCAGTACCCCGCCGCCTCCGCCCGGCCTTGCGCCTCCAACCCGGCTGTGGGTTAGCCATACTTGCTCGCCCGAGTGCTCCCTTGGTATTGCCTCATGCAGTGAGAAAGCGGTGTTCATCAGCTGCCTGACAGAACGCATCATCCTGGCACTTCGCTTGCTTGTGGCTGCATGCCCAGGCAGGCAGGCGCTGCGCGCTCATCCGCGTCGGTTGGCGGCGGGTGGGCAGGCTTCCTGGCCCAGGGCGGGGGCCAGCATGCACTGGCGCATCGCACATCTAACATATAATGTCAGCTCACTTGCTCACTGCATGGCCCTGTCAAGGCAGGGCGGCACCCAACCGGACGCCATACTTGACCCGCTGGGCCTCAACCGACGCGTGCCTGCCCCTGCAGCGCGGCGCACCGCGCCTGCAGTGCCGCTGCCTCCGCCTGCAGCGCCGCCAGCCGTTCGCGCTGCACAGCCATGTCCTGCAGGCAGCGCCGGTCGGACACGATGCTCCAGTCGTCCGCCAGGCTGTCGCGCTCCCGCCGCAAACGGTCACATGTCGTGCGAGCAGCTGAGAGCTCGGTGCGAGCTGCCGCCATGGCGGCCTCCCGCTGCGCTGCGCGGCCCTCCAGCTCAGCATGCTCCCGCTGGGCGCAGTACAGCTTCTCCCGCACATGCGCCGTGATCTGCGGCGGTGGATGGGCAGCAGGGAGAGGCGGATGGTCAGGGATTGATGGCGGAAAGGGGCACGTGGGGAGGGGCTGCTGAGCGCCACGCTGCAAAGTGCTGTTGGGGATTTTGCTGCACCAGCATGATTCCCCTCAGTATTGCTTGCGCCATTCCCCTCATGCTATAGCTGCCCCAAGGGCCCCTTCCCACCTCAACAATCGCCCCGTCGCACCCGCTCCCCCACCCCACCTGCACAGCGGCAGCCAGCTTGCCCCGCAGCTTCTCCACCTCTGCCGCCCGCGCCTCCCGCTTGGCCGCCAGGCTGGCGGCCTCAATGCGCAGCTGCTCATAGTCCACCAGGTGCAGGCCCTCCCCTGACAGCTGGTCCCCCGCTTTGAGGCGCGCCTCCGCCGCCGACAGCTGGTGCGTCAGGCGATCACATGCTGCCCGCAGCACCCGCCCCTCGGCTGCCTTCACTGGGTGCTGCTCCAAGAAGCGCTGCAGCGAGGCGGGCGGCAGCGCGGCACGAGGCTGGCCGGCCGCCGCCGCCGCCGTGCAGGCAGCAGCCACATCTGTCGCCAGCTGCAGGAAGGCTGAGCGCTGCGCATCGGCCCGTGCCTGTGCGGCGGCTGCACGTGCGGCCTCGGGTGCCAGGGCCGCCTCGGCAGCAGCAGCAGCCTCACGCCGCTGCTCCAGCAGGCGGCCCAGCTGCTGCAGGGCCAGGAGGTAGCGCTGCTCCGCCGCCTCGCCCAGCTGTGCGCCCGCCTCCTGGAACGACTTGCGGCTGGCCTTGCTGATGCCGTCCAGGTACTGCGGCGTAGGGTGGCAGTGGGGTGGGGTTAGATGCCGGACAGGCATTGCCATGAAGGGTGAGATGCAGCCGAGGGAGATGGGGAGGCAGAGGGCATGTTTGAGACGAAGCGTGGCGATGGGTCGCACACGCCGCAGCATCAGCAGCACATTCAATGCGCTGGATTCAGGCCATTGCAGCATCTAAGGGAAGCGCACCTGGCGCACTAAGCCCTGCAGCCGGGCATTCTCATGCAGCAGCTTGGCGTGGCGCAGCTGCAGCGGAGACGGGCCCGCTGCCTCGGATGGAGGGGTTTCCAGCGTTGCAGCGGTGTCTGGAGCGATACAAGACGGTGCTGGCGAGCTGTCCAGGCTGGTCCAGTCCTCCTCTGCTGCCACACTCAGCGCGACAGCAACGGTGCCGTCTGGGCGTTCCGCCAGCAGCAGGCACACGCGTGCCTCCTGGGCGCCGCCGATGGTGCGTTTGCGGCAGTACAGCGAGACGGCTGCGGCGATGGTGCCGTCCTGCTGCACATCCAGGCGCAGCTGTGCCTCCTCCTCCACGACTGCCAGCACGAGGCGGGCACCGGCCGGCTCGCAGGGGAGCAGCCACACTTGGACAGCAGGTGGCGGCGGCGGGTGGGTGGCGGAGGCCGCCTCGGAGTCCATGGTGGCGCCGGGCAGGTTTGTGGGCGTCGCCAAACCCTGCAGAGGGCGCCGCTACGGCCCAATGCGCGCCAAACTGCCGGGAGTGGGCGTCAAAGGTCGGGTGGCGCCCAGCTGCCGGGTGTTCGCCGTCCCGTGCCGGTGCAACTGACGGGCAAAGTGATCTGCAGGAGCGGCGAGCGCTGCAGTCAACGGAGGGCCACACAGCACGGCCCATGCAGGGCAGCCCAAGCGGGGAGCCTTAACCCTGCGCGCGGGGATTCGCATCGCTGCTCGCCTGCACCCCACGATGGCGCCGTTCCTGCCCTCCTCCCTGTACTCCACCAGCCTGCCCCTGGCGGCCGTGGCGGCTGGCCAGCGGGAGCAGCAGCAGGCGGTCGCCTACAGCGTGGCGGAGAGCAGCCTGGCCCAGCGCTTCACGATGGCGCCCGCCCCGGCAGAGAAGAAGATAGCCATGTATTCTAAGGTGCGCATCAGCACCCCCGAGCGGCCTGGGCCCCGGCGGCAGCCCTGGCGCGCTAGGGGTGCCACAATGTGTGTGTCAGASCCCGCGCCGGGGGCCCCAGCGAAAGGGTTTGCCCAGCAGGGGTGTGTTGACACATCGCCGCCGCCGCCGCCGCCAGCCCGCGCCGCCAGCACGCCCGCACCTGCCGCATGCTCCCGCCCACCCTGCCGGCCCCCTGCTGCTTGCCACCCCGCAGGACTTTTACGTGGCGTGCAGCCTGGGCGGCATCGTGGCCTGCGGCGCCACCCACACGGCCGTGACGCKGCTGGATGTCGTCAAGTGCAACATGCAGACCGACCCCAAGAACTACACCSGCATTGTGCAGGTGCGTGCGCTGCTGGGCTGGAGGCAGGGTTTGCAGGGTTTGGGAGGGCTGCTGCAGGCTGCAACCGCCGGAGAATGCAGCCGCATGCCGCAGCACTGCTGGAGAGCCACCGGCGGCGCGTAGCGCATTCAAATGCATGCCCAGCTTTCAGCACGGCAACAATCCCTCAAGGGTTTCTCTCCTGTTTTTTTCTCTGTGCGCAGGGCTTCCGCAAGATTGCGGGCGAGCAGGGCTTCAAGGGCCTGTTCCGCGGCTGGGTGCCCACCGCCTTTGGCTACTCGGCGCAGGGCGCGTTCAAGGTGCGGCGGCGGCAGCTGCGGCAGGGTTTGGGAAGGTCGCTTGCTGTGGCGGCTGGGCTTGGTGGCCACTGGCTGTGGCCTGTCAGCAGCTGGACTGATTGCATGCGTGGCCAGTTGCTGGGGCATGCTCCCCCCCTNGGGGAGGGGGAAGCCAGCTCAGCTGCCCGCCCTGCATGTGTCACCCATCAGCCGCTCTCCCTGCCCAACTGCCCGCTGCCTGCTCATTCCTTTGGCTCCCCTGCCCCCCTCGTGCGCAGTTCGGCCTGTACGAGTACTTCAAGAAGACCTACTCTGACATGGCGGGCCCCGAGGCGGCCAAGAAGTACCAGGTGCGCTCCCTGGGGCTGGCTGCCGCAGCTCGCAGCAGCTGTCCTGGAGTACCAGGAAAGGAGCCTGTCGGCAGATGCCTGCTGCACACCCGGGACCTACCTGGCTCTGTGGTGCAGCTAGCCAGCACCGCGCAACATGCATCGCCTACTGAACTTGCCCAATTGACGCTCCCCCCCTGCAGAACCTGATCTTCCTGGCGGGCTCCGCCTCTGCCGAGTTCTTCGCCGACATTGCGCTCTGCCCCTTCGAGGCCGTNCAAGGTGCGCCTTGGTTGATTCATCGTGCTTCCAGGCGGCTTGTGCTGCAGGCTGCTGTTGCAGTCAATTGCAGACAGTTCCGGCGTGCGCTGGCACGCCTCCCTGCAGTTGCCTCACCCTGCTGTTCTGTGCCGCCCCTATCTTCCCTGTGCAGGTCAAGGTGCAGACGGTGCCCGGCTACGCGCGCGGCATCGCCGACGGCCTGCCCAAGTTTGTGCAGCAGGAGGGCGTGGGCGGCCTGTTCAAGGGCCTGACGCCGCTGTGGGGCCGCCAGATCCCCTACACCATGATGAAGTTCGGTGAGTGAATGGGCCCATCTGTTGCGCTTGCTCCTGCCCACTTGCTGCGGCGACACCAGCTGCTGACTGCTGTGCACTGCACGNTGCACCCGCATGCAACGTGTCCTGTGGCTTACGTAGTATCGTGCAAGCATCTGACGCCCCGCCTGCCTGACTTCTGTCTGCAGGCGCGTTTGAGAACGTGGTGCAGATGCTGTACAAGTACGTGGTGCCCAAGCCCAAGGTGAGAGGCTCTATCAATTTCACAGCAGCCTGCCCAGCAGCTTGCACAGCAGTCCTGCGACACCGCCTGCTTTCCCCTCGCCCTGCGCATCACATCACCTCACCTCCCTGCCCGCCCTCTCCGCCCCGCCCCACCCTGCCCCCCGCAGGCCGAGTGCAACAAGCAGGAGCAGCTGGGCGTGTCGTTTGCGGCGGGSTACATCGCGGGCATCTTCTGCGCGATTGTGTCCCKCCCCGCCGACAACCTGGTGTCCAAGATGAACGCCGCCAAGGGCGTGCCCGCCGGTGAGTGGCCGTGATTCATGCTGGCTTGCTGCTGTATTTAATCAGCCTGCACTGCCCGTTGGTGGGGTGGCATCTGCCCCCCTGCCATAGCTTGCAAGCCCGCTGCTGCCTTCTGCTTCTGAGGAAACTTGGTTGTTCCTGGGGAAACTTGGTTGTCCTTAACATCACATTGACATCAACCCACACTCTCTCCCTCCGCTGGCAGGCGAGATCATCAAGGAGATGGGCTGGGTGGCGCTCTTCACCCGCGGCCTGCCCCTGCGTATCGTCATGATCGGCACCCTCACCGGCCTGCAGTGGGGCATCTACGACGCCGTGAGTGGCTGATGTGGGGCTGTTTGCCAGGGAAGCTGCCGCCGCTGCTGTTGCAGCGGGATGCGGCGGCGGCGGCCGCAGCTGCGGCGGCAACGGCAGCGGAAAACTGCCGCAGAAGCAGCGGTTGGCAGCATGGCGCCTGCAAGCCACAAGCACACCCCTGCTCTGCAAGTTGTGACTAACTCACCTCCACCCTCCCCTGCCGCAGTTCAAGGTGTACGTGGGCCTGCCCACCACCGGCAGCGCCGAGCCCGAGAAGAAGTGAAGCGCTTGCGGCCGCTGAGGCGCCGCTCCGTGGGTGCTCCAAGGCACTGTTGTGTGACCKCCTACAGGCAGCGCCTCACCACTGCTCCACAGCAGCAGCAGCAGCTTCTTTGCAACGCGGGTGTGCGGCGCTCGCCGGCTGACGCCGGCGCGCCGCCGCCCCGCCCCGCCCCCCGAACCAAACCACTCCTGCGCAACACGGCAGCGCGCCTGTTGGCACGACCCTCTGCTCCCACACACACTTCAGCTCCCCACTGCTACTCCCGTCGCCAGTTCTGCTCAGTGCATGATGCACGCCCCTCTCTTCGCTCCTCACAACCCCACCCCACAAGCACTTGCCCCATTCCGATTTGCAACCGGCGCACCTGACGGGCGGCCGGCGCCAATGTTGGCATGTTGTAATACGTCGTTCGCACAGCTGCCAGGCTGGTGAGGGTTGCAGGCTGCTCAGCAGAAGGCTGGAGTAGTTTCAGCATCCTGCTGGGCTGTGCTCCACAACGGGTGCCACCTGGCGCTGGCGGCAGCAGCTGCCCCACCCCCCCCCCCCCCCCTCGCCCCGCGGCCTTGGGCCGCATGGCTGGGGAATTCCGGCAGTGACCGCGAGATTCTGTGAAACGAATAGCACCTGGCCAGCAGACACATACAAGCGACCGAGGCGCACCGCCCTGCCGTCTTCCGGGGTTGTTCCAGGTGCCCTGACAAAGCGTACTCACAGCTGCACAGCCGCCAGGCAGCCTGCAAGCCGCCGCGCTGCTGCTCCCCGCCTTTGCCGCCGCTGCACCCCCCGCCGCCCAGCACGTCCTCCACCTCTTGTCGCCCCTCCAGGCTTGCACCATGGCATCGCTGAACAGTGAGCTGGTCACGCTCAACGTGGGCGGCAAGTAAGCGGCCTAAAGGCACTTGTTACAGCGGCTTGGCAGCCGGCGGCTTTGCAGCCGGGCTTGTTCAGCTGCCGCAAGCGCCGTGCCTACCTCCGGCAACCCCACTGGCCACTCAGCAATTCTTCACATCCATCCCCCTCCCCCCTCCCAGGCTGTTCCACACCACGCGCACCACGCTTACCAAGCACCCCGACTCAATGCTGGCGGCTATTTTTCGTGGGGGCATGCAAGCGACTGCGCTGCGGGACGCGGCGGGGCATCCATTCCTGGACCGGTGAGGGCTGGTGGCTGGTGTGGGATAGGGTGGGATGGGATGGGTGTGATGAGTTGTGTTCGCGTGCATGCAGGCTTGCAGGCGTGGGCACAAACGGCTGGAATGTACGAACCAGTGCGCCAACACAAGCGAAATACCCAGGCTCCTGCCCACCCCTCTTTCCACCCCCTCCCCAGTACGCAGCGACCCCGCCCACTTCCCCTTCATCCTGGCATATCTGAGGGATGGGCACATTCCGCCGCTGCCCCAAGGCCTGCTGGAGCTGCGCCAGCTGCAAGTCGAGGCCGAGTTCTTCGCAATGGCGGAGCTGGCGGCGGCAGTTGCAGAGGCAGTCGCAGCCAACGAGTCGGCAGCAGAGCAGGCGGCGAAAGCCGCGGCATTTGAGCAGACGCATGCCGCCAAGCTGCGGCGGCTGGACGCCAGCCGTGCTGCTGCGGTTGATGCAGCGGAACGTGCAGTGCATGCAGCTTACGATGCGGTGGCAGGCGCGAACCTCAACCCCCTGTTTGGGCGGTACAACGATGCGGCAAACCAGCTGCGAGAAGCGCAGCAGCTGTTGGAGCGCGTGCAGGCACTGCCGCCGGAGGTACAGGCCGGAGAAGTGTGGGACGACGAAATGCGGGCAGCGCTGCAGCAAGGGCTGGCGGAAGCACAGGCGGAGCTGGAAGAGATTCGCAACAACCCAGCGGCAATTGCAGCTGCCAAAGAGGAGGCAGCGGCAGACAAGCAGTTGCGCACCGCGCTGCTGGCCCGCCTGTGTGCCCTGGGTGCAGACCTGCCGGCYGCAGAGGCGCAGCTGCGGGCCACCCATCCTGACTTGGCAGACCGCACTTTTGAGGAGTGACCGTTGCTGTGCCCTGCTGGCGTCCGCTGTTCGAATCTTAGTTGCATTCCCCAGCCGCTGTCGTTTGCGGTTGCTATTCTTCATGCCCTGGCTGCCTTTCCGAGCCTTATCAGGCGCGCTCCATTTGCATCACTGCTGCATCGTTTTGTGTTGCTCTCCATGCTGCTCCCCATGTGTCGCCCGGCTTCATATGTGCACTTGTAATTACATGAGCTGCATGCGGGTGAAAACCGAGAGATGGATGCAGGATTCACATGAGAGGGAAAGGATGGAGTCTTGATGCACACTCGCCGCAGCTACAGCCTGCTGCTAGTCTTGTCCAGTCTAACAGCTTAGCGCCAGCCCCTGAGGGCCCAACTTCATGAGAGAATGAAACCAAGCACTCGTGAATGGTTAAAGGCATGCACCCGGCCCCGACCCGGGGGACACGGTGGCTGTGGATCAATGCAAGAGCCTGCTGCTGCTACAGCCCACACGCCGCCACCTCGCGCATGTAAGTGGTGCGCACACTAAGCGGCGGGCGCTTGTCGCAGAGGCAGGCAGCCAGCTCCTTGCGCCACTCTTTAGGACATCCTTCAGGCCAGGCGTAGAGGCGAGAGGGCAGCCGCGCAAAGAAGTCGGCGGGTGACAAGGTCTCACCGAAACCTTCCATCATATTCAGATGATCAATCAGGCCGTTGGTCTCATATTTGATCTCTTTGCGCTCGACCTTATCAGCATCTGCACTCACTGCTGCGGCATCCCGCTGCCCAGCTGACTGCTGCGGCCCCGTCCTTGCAGCCACGGCCATCCGCCGCTGCTTGGCTTCGTAGCCGGCTGTGACAAGCTCGGGTGGCACGCCTGCTCGCAGCAAGACACGGGCAGCGATTTCGTTGCCTTCCAGCTCCATGCGCCTGCGGTGTGCATGGGACGGTGTCATGAAACAGCAATTCAACGGCTGCATGGCTGGTGTGTGTGCTTCGCTCATGCAATAATGCTCATTGCCAACGGCAGCTGCACCCACACGCACTGGCCGCTGTTTGACCGCCGACGCACCACATCATTTCTTGGGACAGGTGGGCGGCAGCCAGGTGCATGCCCACTTGCTCTCCGGCCGCTTTGGCCAACCAGACCCGGGCAGCAGTGGGGCATGGGCATAGCAGGCCGCTCCACAGCAGGGGCTCCCCCTGCTCAGGAGATGGCGGTGCAGGGTGGCAGCAGGTGCCAGTGGGTGCACCCACGTTGCAACAAATTTCGCCTATCGCATATTGCGCGAATGCATGCCATCAGCAAGTTGAGTCAAGCCGGCTGGATGGCCCATCCAGGATGCTGCTGCTGTGCCTCCGCACATGCAAATGGGCGCTGCTGCTTACCACATGCTGCGCCAGGTGATGCGACATGAGCAGGGCCAGCTGCCCCATCAGCGCCTCTTCGGGATGGCTGCTGTGCCTTTTGTAGGACTGCAGCAGCTGCTGGTTGATGACCAGAGCATTGTGGTACTGCTCCGCGACGTAGTAGCTGGCATCCGGGTCGCTTTCGCTGAGCACAAGCAGGTGCCAGCCCTGGCTCAGCACGTGCTGGCCAAAGCCAGCAGCAGCTGCCTCCTCTGCCACCGCCTGCGCCACTCGCTGTGCGACACGCGTTAGCTGCGAATCTGGCGCAGCAACCATCATTGGACGGCTCTCGAACACCCAGGTCACTTGCACGGTGCTTGGCGGCAGCACAGGTAGTGGCGCACTCCGCTGCAGGAGAAACTCAGGGTTATGCCTCATTCGGTGTGTACAACATTTGGCAATGATCCGCATGCACTGTTAGAAGCAGCAGGTCTGGAGGCTCCGCCGCNTCANNKTG
>JADXDR010000107.1:13103-37764 GCA_025026875.1 Chlorella ohadii
GYKSCSAAGCTCNACCNANGTAGNCNTCACCCCAATANTTNANTTCCNAGCCCRTGTCCAGGGCGTCGCTATAGGTCGGCTACTTATTCGCAGGCCTGGGCGGGCAGCGCCAGCGATCGCCGTCGTACGGCACCCACCCCAGTCCAGCGGCGATGGCGGGTGCTGCAAAGCCGGCGATGGCCACCTCGCTCAGTGCAGCAGCAAACTGCAGCGATGCTGGCTTGGGAACCAGCGGCTCTGCCGCTATGCCCCTGTCTAGATCCAGGGCTGCCACAACAGGGGCGCGAGAGGAGACTCGCAAACCGCGCGCCCGAGCGGCGGCGGTGTGGGGCTGGCTGCCGCCGCCCAGCCGGCGGCCGCTGCTGGGAGGCCAGGGCCGTGCTGCTGCACAGGCGTGCAGCATCGCTGCTGTGGGAGGGTCAAGGTGCGCTGCTCGCAGGGTGTGAGGTGCCCTTGGCCCCTGACCGCGCTCGCGTGCGCCTGGCCGGCCGCTGACCTGAGCAGTCAGGTCGCAGTGTGGTGCTGAAGCGCAGAAGCAACCTTGTGCAGAGCAGCGTGCCCTGTGCCTGTTCGCCTTCAGCGGGCGGCACGCCGCCGGGTCAGCACAGCACAACGCCTCCCCCAAGGCAAGCATGTTCGACCAGCCTATGCGCTTTCTTGGTCGGTTTTACGGTTCACAACTGGGGAGCCCAAGCAGCAGGCCTGGCTGCTCCGCTGGCTTGCTGCTGCCCCCCCGGGTGCAAACTGCTGTGCTGCCGCCACGAGGCCTCGTGCCGGGCAGGGCAGTCACATTTTCAGGATGTGCAGCAGACGGTGGCCAACTCGAGACAGGGACAGTGTAGCATTGCAAGTTTCGCAGGTGCCTCCACAGTGGGATGCATGGCACTGCATCCCGCATGCATGCTGTCCGGACTGCAAGGATGCGAGGGCAGGCGCAGCTGCCACCCGAGGCCTGGGAGGCAACAGTCGGCGCCATGCTTGCTTGCGTTGCTTCTTTTGCGCGCTTCCTGAATGTGCTTCATCGATTTGGCGCACCAGTGGCAGGCTGCCACTGGTGCCCAGCCCAACCAAACTTCATTTGCAGTAACCGACAGGCTTTAGGGCAAATCGCCGGCATGAGCCACGGCAGCGGCAGCGGGCGTGGCACGCCGCGCCAACAGCCTCAACCGCTGGGCCAACTCAACCATTCCTTGCTGCACCAACGCACATTTATCTACTTACTGCGGTTGAAGGCGCAAAGGCGCTGTGCAGCAATCACGTGCTCACGGTGCGAGCCGCCGGCGAGACAGTGCGAGCTACCAAGCGATGCCCGCATGCTGCCATTGTGTCACACGGCGAGCTGCGGCCCCCGCATGCTGCCGCCGCCGCCGCCGCCGCTGGCTGCTACCGCTGGCCACTGCCGCTGCACACCTTGCCTCTGCAGTGCTGCAGGATAGCTGGCGGCCAGCGATGGGCTTGTCACGCTCAACGTTGGCGGCAAGTGAGTGCCCGCTTGCAATGGCACCCTGCCTAGTTACAGCTGCCAAGCCCACTGGTCAGCGGCCGCGGCATGGCTCGGGCTGCCGTGCTGCCACGGATGCAACCCACCCAGCCTGCAAATGCTTCGCTACACCCTTGCCCCGCTGCCCAGGGTGTTCCGCACGACTCGTGCTACGCTGACCAAGCACCCCGACTCCATGCTGGCAGCCATGTTTCGGGGGGACATGCAGGCGACTGCGCTGAAGGACGAGCAGGGGCATCCGTTCCTGGACCGGTGAGGGTTGATGTGGGTTGGTTGAAGTTGGGGCGTGTGATGGGTACGTGTGGCTGTGGTCTCCTTGCGATACGCGGTCGCTAGTGGCATGCATCCGCAGCCGTCTGTTCACATCTGCCCCTCGATAGCAAGCTCGGACAAATCACCAGCCGCTGTCCCCACCCCTCCCCCATTCGCAGCGACCCCACCCACTTTGCCTTCATACTGGCATATCTGAGGGACGGGCACATTCCTCCGCTGCCCCAGGGGCTGCTGGAGCTGCGCCAGCTGCACGTGGAGGCCGAATTTTTTGCAATGCCAGAGCTGGCAGCAGCGGCGGCAGAGGCGGTGGCAGCGATCGAGGCTCGCAGCCAAGCAGCACAGCAGCTGGAGCAGGGGCGGGCAGCAGCACTGCAGACGGCAGAGGCGGCTGTGGCGCAGGCTCAGCAGGAGTATGACGAGGCCACAGCGGCGCTTGCGCCGCTGCGGGCGGCTGAACAGGCACACGGGGCGTTGCTGGAGGAGCTTGGGAGGCAGGTGCATGCCGAGCTTCAACCGGWTGCCCCAGAAGCGGACCCTGAACAGGACCGCCGGTTCATGCAGCAGCTAGATCKAGCAGAGGAGCGGGCCAACCAGCTGCGGCAGCAGATGCSGCTGCAGCTGATGAAGCACGCGGTGAGTGCAGCTCGGCTGCGCACCGCGCTGCTGGCCCGCCTGTGTGCCCTGGGTGCAGKCCTGCCGGCAGCAGAGGCGCAGCTGCGGGRTAGCCARCCGGKCTMGGYGCGGCAGGSCCCCGCCGAAGGMTAGCCTGTGCGTGCTGCCTGCCAGGTTTGCAATCAGTTTTACTGCGTTTTAGAGCGAACCATGTGTATGGCACTGCCGCCACCTGTGCCAAGTGTAGCGTGAAAATCCAATGGGGCCACAACGGGGCCACAGCCCTGGACCGCAGGAGCGGCGGCTGGGCGGCGGGTGGGGCAGTGTGCAGCCAGCAAGCGAGGTCCTGGTTCGGCTGAAAGCGAGCTGCAAACCCCGCCGCAAAGGGCGCCAGCGAAAGCCTCCCACAAACTCACTCACTCGCATAAACTTCACTGCGTGCTGGGCAGCGCAGCACGAGCAGGCTTTGGGAAAAGTCGCTTGCAACTGCGTTGGATCAATCCAGCAGCGGCCATGCAGAGCCTAGGATTGAGGGGGCACGCCCCCACGGCGCTGTGCGCCCGCAGGGCGCCACTGCCGCTGCACCGACCGGGGCGGCGTGGCGCTCGGGCGCAGCCCCTGGCTCGGCGCGTGGTTGCCCAGGCGGCGGAGAACGGCAATGGGGCCAAGCAGTTCCAGCCCGTCTGCGTGAACGAGCGGGGCATCGTGGCAAGTGCCGACTTTGGTGGTCGCACGCCCTGCTCGCCCCTGCACGTGCATCGTAGATCGCATGCATAATGTTTGCAGCCGCACCCTCGTCGCGACGCAGCCCCTGGCCCCGGGTTTGCCGCCGCCGCCGCCGCTCTGCGACAGCGCCGCCAGCGCGAGTCGCGAGCGGCCGCCCTACCCGCCCTAGCCCACCTGCAGGTTGCATGCGATGGGCAGGATGTGCCCTTCAAGAAGCTGATGGCAGCCAACCGCGGCGAGATCGCAGTGCGCATCACTCGTGCAGGCATCGAGCTGGGCCTGACCACGGTGCGCCTGGGCAGCGGCGGCGGCAGCTGCGGCAGCAGTGGCAGCGGGTGCTGCGCGGTCTCTTGCTGGCTGCTATGCAGAGGCTGCAAGGCTCCACCTTCAGCTTGTGTCAGCTGGTGTCTGCTGCTGCTGTTGACATGCCGTGCAAGCTCCAGCTGTTGGCACTTGAGCCACTGGCTGCTGTCGCAAGCTGTGGCCCAAGCTGCGCGCTGCCCTAGGGTCAGGTCCTACGCTGCAATTCCGCCCTGCCAGCCGCTGTTGGCCCGTCAGGCTCATTCTAACTTGCGCCTATGTTCCGCCATGGTATGCCCGCCGCAGCTGGCTATTTACAGCGAGGCCGACCGCCTGCAGCCCCATCGCTTCAAGGCAGATGAGTCGTACCAGGTGCGGCTTCACTGCGACAGGATGCTTTGCTCTGCCCTGCTGTGATTATTGCCACCTGTTGAAGCCAGTCTGCACACACCGTCAGACTTGCCTGTGCATCGCCTTGTAACAAGTGTGCTGCGCTTCTATGGCGCCGCAGGTCGGCAACGCAGACATGACCCCCGTGCAAGCCTACCTGGATGTGCCCGGCATTGTGCGGCTGGCAAAGGAGCAGGGCGTGGATGTGATCCACCCGGGGTGAGGAGTGATTTATGTAGCAGAGCGCTGTATGGATTTGTTGTCACAACGCACAGCAGCTCTGAGTCATTCCCTGTGGCGGCCAAGGGATAGTGGTGGGTGTGTTCGCGAGGGTGAGGATGTCTGAGCTTGCTGCCGCATTGCCCAGCCGATGGCCAAGTCCCACCTGCCTGCCTGGGGCACGTGCGCGCTGTTTGCAATCTGCACAGGGTGTTGCTCACGTGCTGCGCATGGGTGTTCTGCATCTGCCCCGCAGCTACGGCTTCCTGTCGGAGAACGCGTCTTTCGCGCGCGAGTGCCAGAAGGCGGGCATCACGTTTGTGGGGCCCCTGCCCGAGACCATTGAGGCCATGGGCGACAAGACGGCGGCGCGGCGGCTGGCTGTGGTGAGCATTTGTTAGCATTGAGCTTGGTTGCAACATGCCGCTGCTTTTGTGGGCGACAAGATGGCGGCGCGGCGGCTGGCCGTGGTGAGAGGGAGCTGTTAACTGGCAGGTGTTGTTCTGGTGGTGATGTGTTGCGCTGAACTGTGGAGGCCATGGGCGACAGGACGGCGGCGTGGCGGCTGGCACAGCATTGGATGGGGCTGGCTGCACTGCTGCTGCCCAGCCGCCGCCGCCAGGAAAGGAGCCTGCCCGCCCGCTCCCGATCAGAGCAGCCCAACAGCAGTCTTTATCCTGAGCCTGTCCAAGCGGCAGCCTGCTGTTGAGCGTTGTCTCAACTGCCTCCTTTTGCGCCCGCTTCCCTTCAACAGGAGTGCGGCGTGCCTGTGGTGCCCGGCACCAACGATGCCCTGGAGTCGGCTGAGCAGGCCAAGGCCTTTGCTCGGGAGGCGGGATACCCCGTCATCCTGAAGGCCCGCTCCGGCGGCGGCGGCCGCGGCATGCGCGTCGTGCACAGCGGTGGGTGCTGGGGCTGGGCTGGGTTGGTGATGGGTTGAGCGGGTGGTTAGATGCTTGGCCGGTGGGCACTGCACCGTCGGCTGGGTGGATGGGCAGGCGGCGGGTGGGTAATGATTGCACCGCCCGGCTCCTGTCTCCTGTGCTGGCAGCTTTCTGGTACATGGGTGGCTGATCTTCTCGGTGTTGCATCTATTGTTTTGTCCAGAGGATGAGATGGAGGACAACTTCACCCGCGCCTCCAACGAGGCCAAGGCCGCTTTTGGCGACGGCGGCATGTTCATCGAGAAGTACCTGGAGGACCCGCGCCACATCGAGATCCAGGCAAGCAGTTTTCAGCACAAGCGTTTGCCGGTGTTATTTCATTGCTCGAAATCCGCCCAGAGTGGTGACTGAGAAGTCGTGAGTGGTTCAGCAGCCGCCACGTGCGTGCGGGGGCCCACTGCCTGGTGCGGCGCAGGCGTTGGACGCCGCCATCGCTCTCACCCAGTTGCCTTAAATGTGTTGTTCTCAATCTGTTTCCTTGTCCAACCCGCAGATCCTGGCGGACAATCACGGCAACGTGGTGCACCTCTACGAGCGTGACTGCTCAGTGCAGCGCCGCCACCAGAAGGTGGGCTGTGCGGGCTTGTGCCGGTGTGTTGGTGGGCCCGGTGCGATGCGGCCAGCCTGCAGGTTGCAAAGCATTCATGCCTGTGGTGTCGTGTGCGCCAGCCAGCTGCCCGTCTGGGTCATTCCTGCCCTGGACACGAGTGCCCGCCTTGCAAGGCTGCACCCCAGCAGCCCAGTCCAATACAACCACAACTGCGCTCCCTCCCCAGGTGGTGGAGATGGCGCCCGCCCCCGGCCTCGACGCCTCGCTGCGCCAGGCGCTGTTTGACGACGCGGTCAAGCTGGCCAAGCACGTGGGGTACAGGTGCGCTTATCTTGCGTTAGATGCAGCGTAACGTGGTCATATGGGCACAGATGCGGTTGGAGTGCAGTCTGGTAGGCTGCGCCCGCCCAGTTTCGGCCTCGCAGCTGCGCATGGCAGGGTGTGGTGGCATGGAATACGAGGATGCACCGCCCTTACGGTTGTTGTCGCACCTGTTCTGCCCCCTATAATGTGCTCTGCAGCAACGCGGGCACCGTGGAGTTCATCGTGGACAAGCGGTTCACTCTTGACTTTCACAAGCACTGTTCACCACTATCACTAGCACTAATGCTGTGTATCGCGTTGTCCTGCAGGAACGCGGGCACCGTGGAGTTCATTGTGGACAAGCACGGCAAGCACTACTACATGGAGACCAACCCGCGGTGAGCGCCTGTTTTGCTTGCCGCGCCTTCCGTCCCTGCGGCAGCGAGAAAGCAGGCCCGTGTCGAGGCAGCTCTGGTGTCTGACTGTGCACGTTTGTCCATTCCATTGTTCCCCCTTGCAGCATCCAGGTGGAGCACACGGTGACCGAGGAGATTACCGGCATCGACCTGGTGCAGGTAATTTTGGTTGGCTGTTGCTTGTTAGTTGTCAATTTTGAAGTTTGCACCGCGCTGATCATCGGCATCGACCTGGTGCAGGTGAGCAGCGGCTGTGTCTGCTTGAGGCCGGGCATCCCTTAATTGTGGCACTTGGTTTGAATCACAATGTGCACTGGGTGAGCCCGCAGCGCCCCTGCAGTTGCGCTTGCCGCCCACACATGCTTGCCTGCTTGACCCCCACCCTTGACTGTGCAGGCCCAGATCCGCATCGCGGGCGGCGCCACGCTGGCGGAGCTGGGGCTGGGCAGCCAGGCCGATGTGCCCAAGCCCAACGGGTGCGCTTCTGTTCAAGGGCGGTGTAGTGTGCTGCAGGTTGGCTGCGGCAGTGTGCCTGGCAGCTAGGTGCTCCCGATTGCCTGCTGCACCAGGCGCACAGGTGCAGAGAGCTGTCGGCTGCCTACTGCTCACCTACCAACGGCTTGCAATGGGTGTGTCTACAGCCTAGCGAGTGTGCTGCATGAGTGGTGTGAACGGCCTCTCTCCTCTCCTCTGCCGCGCAGCTATGCCATCCAGTGCCGCGTGACCAGCGAGGACCCGGAGCGCAACTTCCAGGTTCGCTTTGGATGCGCCTTGCTCTGTCGATGTGCCGCCCTGTGAATGTGTCGCTGCCCTGTGAATGTGTCGCATAAACGCTGCCATGATTGCTGCTTACGTGCATGCGCCCCATGGCCCTGCATGCTGCCCACCCTTGCTGCCAACTACTCACTTGCTGCCAATTGCTCACCGCAGCCCGACTCTGGGCGCATCACTGCGTACCGCTCCCCCGGCGGCCACGGCATCCGCCTGGACGGCGCCATGGCGGCCGGCAACATTGTGTCGCGCCACTACGACTCCCTGGTGGGTTTTCAGTGATTCTAAGTGTGATTGCGAAGCGCGAGGGCAGCTGGGGTGAAGGATTTGGTGCAATGTCGCGGCACAAGTATGACACCTCCTGCCCCCACCCTTACCTCCCTGGCCCTACAGCTGGTCAAGGTGATCTGCAAGGCGCCCACCTTCATGGCGGCGGTGCAGAAGATGCAGCGCGCGCTGTATGAGTTCCACATCCGCGGCATCAAGGTAAACAGCCACGTAGCTTGCGTGTTGTGCAAACTGAGTGGGGCTCTTGCCAGTTTGGCGTGTGCGGGGGCATGCCACTACAGGTGTAGCAGCTTGCCGAGCTGCTGCTTCATATGCGCCCGACTCCGAATCTGTTGACTCTCTGCAGACCAACATTCTTTTACTGGAGAAAGCGCTGCTGTTTGTTAAATCGGTTTTGCTTCCGAGCGTTCACAGAACCGAATACGCAACCCCCTGCAGACCAACATCCTGTTCCTGGAGAACGTGGTGCTGTTTGTCAAATCGGGTTTGCTTCTGAACATACACAGAACTGAATAAGCACTCCCCTGCAGACCAACATCCTGTTCCTGGAGAACGTGCTGCGCCACCCCGAGTTCCTGTCCGGCGCCGCCACCACCTCCTTCATCGACCGCAACCCCGAGCTGTTCCAGCTGAACCAGAAGGTGCATTTTGGGTGGTGTGTTCTGGTTGTATCTAGTTGATTGTTAGTGACCGCCACCACCTCCTTCATCGACCGCAACCCCGAGCTGTTCCAGCTCAACCAGAAGGCAAGCAGGGGGAATATTGCTGAGTTGCCAACCTTGGGAGTTTGGTCAATCCGTTTGATGCGGTATCAGCTGTGCGGCTTGCCCGGCTGTGTGCCTTGTGTACCGTTTCACTTCCCGTTGCCTCGTTTACTTACCGCAGGAGCTGTCGGAGCTGTGCCGCCTGCTGGAGTACCTGGCTGAGCAGAAGGTCAACGGCCCCAAGGTGTGCCCGCTGTGCCTGCTGCGCCTGCTGTGCCGCCTGCTGTGTGCCAACGCGCTGCCCGGCAACTGTACCTGCTGTGCACAGGTGATGCTGCGGCACCTCCCACCCACCCACCTTCCATTCTCCCCACTGCCTGCCTGCAGCACCCCGGCGCCATCGGCGCTCCTCCTGCCAAGGTTGCGCCTGCGCCCGTGCCGCTGCCGCATGGCGCCGACCCTCACATCGTTCCTTCGGGTCAGTGGACTACAACATAGCGGGGATTGACCTGTGTTTTGCTATCACCAATGCATCCCGCCTTTGGTTCAGCCGGCATCCCTGCTTCCAAGCTTGCTGCTGCAGGGGCAGGCTGCAGCAGCATGGCCCTTCCAGCATGGCCCTTCCAGCATGCATGCCACGGCTGCAGGGGCCCGCTCGCATGCCACTACTCAGTTTGATGGGGCTGGCCTTGGTGTCAATCGCCCATCCAGCTTGTTCCCATCACATCTGCACAAACCATGCGCAGGCTGGAAGGACTGCCTGGACACACCGGGCCTCCTAGAGTCCGGCGCCTGACTCTCACTTCACGTGTTTTCAACGCTGCCCAATCAACCTTGTATACCTGGTTTGCAGGCTGGAAGGACTACCTGGACAAGCAGGGCCCCGAGGCCTGGGCCAAGGCTGTGCGGGAGCACCGCCAGAAGCGGGGTGAGCAAATTATACGAGTTTAGGGGGCAACTCTGTGTGAACTCATTTTTCGCACGGTCTGAGAGCCTGTAGTGAAAGCAAGCCTTGATGCTGCTGCCCGGCGGCGCTGCGCACCTCACATCCCTCTCTGGATTCCATGCCGTTCCCACTTCTTCAGGCGTGCTGATCACGGACACCACGATGCGCGACGCGCACCAGTCGCTGCTGGCCACCCGCATGCGCACACACGACATGCTCAAGGCGGCCCCCGCCACCGCACACATCCTGGCCAACGCGGTGAGTTGAGCCTTGCAATACGTAATACAGAAGGTTGTGCTGAAGCAGGGCTGCCGCCCGTGCATCCTGATGCCACCACCAGCTAATGATGTGCGTAATGCCGCCTAGCTGTGCGCGCAGGGCTCCCTGGAGGTGTGGGGCGGCACACCATGGAAGTTACGTCCCACTGAATCGAATGGCATCGTGCCAACGAATTGTTGTTTGTTTTGTCCCCTGCAGGGCTCCCTGGAGGTGTGGGGCGGCGCCACCTTTGACGTCGCCCTCCGTTTCCTGCACGAGTGCCCCTGGCGCCGGCTGGAGCTGCTGCGGGAGCGGGTGCGTGCTATGCATGCTGTACCTGCTGTGCCTGCGGTGCCTGCCGTGTGGCATGCTGCACGTTGGAGGCAAGCCTGCAGTTTGCCATGAGCTGGCAAGGCCGCCCGGCTGCCGTGTGGCATGTTGCCCAGGGTGGTGCTCCAGAAGATTTGTGCTGCGCAGCTCAGGCAGGAGGCAGCTCAGTCCACACATTTGCGCCCTTGCCCTTTGCAGATCCCCAACATCCCCTTCCAGATNGCTGCTGCGCGGCGCCAACGCGGTGAGCTTGAGGCCATGCATTTTGGGCCTGCTGCAATTCATATGCCTCCCAACTTGCCTTGCCCTGGACCCACTTGCTGCTTGCCCTGCCTGATACCAACTGTCTGGGCTTGCCTGTGCCCTCCCCGCCCCTGCCTGAGCAGTCTGCTGTTATGTTGCATTCCCTGTTGTTCCCTGCTTCTCAACTCAGCGTGTTCCTGCTCCCACACAGGTGGGCTACACGTCCTACCCCGACAACGCCTGCTTCGCGTTTGTGGACGAGGCCAAGAAGGTGGGTTTGGCAGAATCAGGTGGAGGCGTTCGCTGAGCACGGTATGTTCCCCTGAGTCATGCTGCGTCCAGGAGCTGTGCCCCGACTGTGTGCACTCGTGCTGCTCCAGATGATCATAGCCTGATGCAACTTCCTGTTTTGTTTTCACAGGCGGGCGTGGACATCTTCCGCGTGTTTGACTCGCTGAACGACATCGACCAGCTGCGCTTTGGCATTGGTAAGGCGGTTCGCCGGGCAGCACGGCAGCAGGCTGCGTGTGCGGACCACCGCACATGCTGCGTCTGGAACGCCTCCACAACCGCCAAACCTTCCCACTGATGCCGAGCGGCGCCCAAGCTTCTTCTGTTGCCTGCACTTCACCGTGTGGCTCCCTGCTGTTTTGTTCCCCAGACACTGTGGCGCGCGCGGGCGGCGTGGTTGAGGGCACGCTGTGCTACACCGGCGACGTGTCCAACCCCCGCGCCTCCAAGTACACACTTGAGTACTACCTCAACCTTGCGGGTGAGCTGCTTGTGATCTGTTGGGTGCTTTTCTAGCCCATTTAGCAGCCAGCATGCTTACCCGATGGTTCCACGCCTAGCTAACTGCCCTTCCGTTGGTGACCAGCTAGCTCACATTTCCATCCCCCTTTGTCTTCGATCCTGATCGGCTGCAGAGAAGATGGTGGGCCACGGCATCCATGCGCTCGCCCAGCAGGCCCAATCCCATCACTGCCTGGTCAACTTCCCTTTGCCTGCAATCGATCATTCTGCCCTGCAGAGAAGATGGTGGACCACGGCATCCACACTACCTGCCCACCCAGCTGCCATTCAGCACGCTAATATCTTGCTGCCCACATTTTGCTGCTCTGCCCACCTCTCTGTTTACTGTGTTGCAGAGAAGATGGTGGACCACGGCATCCACTCCCTGGCCATCAAGGACATGGCGGGCCTGCTCAAGCCCCGCGCAGCCACCATGCTGGTGCGCTCATTAGCGTCTATATCTGTACCTTGTCGGTTTGACTGGTGTTTGGGCTGCTTGGTGGCGGGCTTCGGGTGGCGGGCCTGCTCAAGCCCTGCGGATAACCTGCTGCTTTGATGCGTTGGATGTTGCGTTTGCATTGCCTGTGGACGCATCGCGGGTCTGCCGCGGGCAGCCACCATGCTGGTGTGTTGCGCACTGGTTGCATGCCCGTTTGGCTGGCTTGTTTGGGCTGCCTGCCAGACCGCCCAAGCGCTGCGGCATGAGCCGTGCCAGCACCCAGCTTTGGCATGCTTCTTCTGACCATCATCATCTCTGCTCACGGAAGCCTCGCCTCACACCTTCCCGTTCCCTTGCCCTGCCCAGGTGGGCGCGCTGCGGGAGCGCTTCCCCGACCTGCCCATCCACGTGCACACCCACGACACCGCGGGTGAGGTGCTTAACATACGGGTTCGCTGCAAGGTTGGAAGGGAAGCTTGGCGGTGCCAAAGGGACCTGCGCTACAAGGGCTGCCCATCCACGTGCACACCCACGACACCGCGGGTGAGCTGGGGCATGCCTGAGGACGCAGTGGTACACGGCTGCAAGGGGCATTGCAGGGCTGCAAAAGGCACTCTCATGGGGCGGACATGCGGCGATGCAAGGTGCATGTCCGGGACCTAGTTCCTGACCTCGCGCCCCCAGCTTCTCCTCGTTCACTCCAGGCACGGGCGTGGCCACGCAGCTTGCAGCGGCCCAGGCGGGCGCCGACATCATCGACTGCGCCATCGGTGGGTGGCTGCCCACGAAACACATGCAGCTGGGCGGGATGCGTCTCGAAAGCGCAGCATAGTCAGTGCCTGCCTTGCAAGCCAAGCCAGATCACAACTTTGAACCAGTCCAGCCAAGTGCATGGCCCACCCTTTGATCCTTGCAGACAGCATGAGCGGCACCACCAGCCAGCCGTCCATGGGCGCCATCGTCAACTCGCTTGCAGGTGGGGAGGTGCAAGAGTCGGGGTGGATTGAATCGCATGATTCCCAGCACCTGAGTCGCGTGCATTTGCAACGCCCCCCTTCCTCCAAACTTGGCTTGGGATTGACTTGACATGCAGCGCCGACCTGGATACTGGCGTGGACCCCGAGGCCATCCAGCCGGCGCCACCCCGCCTCAACAATGACGTGCCAAATCTTACATATTTGGCATGTATCTGTTCTCTCTCAGGCACCGACCTGGACACGGGCGTGGACCCCGAGGCCATCCAGCCGCTGATCGACTACTGGGACCAGGCGCGCCTGCTGTACGCGCCCTTCGAGTCCAACCTCTATTGGTGAGCAAGCGGCTGTTCGTGCTTGGCAGTTTGGGGTTTCATTCACATTCATTCGTAGTTTTCACGGGCTGTATGGGGCCCGATACGCACATGCTGTGCGCGCCCTTCGAGTCCAACCTTTATTGGTGAGCAAGCCTAGGAGTCTAGCACCACAGGCAAACATATAGCTCAGCTTTGTGGGGTTTAAGCAACATGCGCCCTTGGAGTCCAACCTCGTTGCCGGTGAAACTGACTCGTTATCGCAATGGTGTGCCCGCTTTTCCCTCTGCAGCTCCTCCTCCGATGTGTACCGCCAGGGGGTTGCTTTACACACTCCGTTGTAGCGCCCCACACAATGCTTGCTTTACTCACAACCCCTGCGCTTTGCCCGCCCTGCAGCTCCTCCTCCGATGTGTACCGCCACGAGATGCCGGGCGGGCAGTACACCAACCTCAAGTGAGCTAACAGGGGGGACACTGTGCAGCCAGCAGCCTGCGCTTGTTCTGGCTGCAACTATGGCTCACGCTGCAGCACAAAAACTATCGAGAGTGTGGCTGATGAGCCCTTCTGTTCCTGCTCCCCCTGAAACCAAACGCAGGTTCCAGGCCACCACCCTGGGCCTGGGCAGCGAGTGGGAGCGCGTGAAGACCGCGTATGCCGCCGCCAACCGCGCACTGGGCGACATCGTCAAGGCGGGCAACTGTTGTTTGTGGGAGGACGTTGTCTTTGCTGGGTCGGCCGGAAATGCTCGGTGCAGTACAGTTGGAAAAGGGGCAAAGGCACACGCCCGCACTTGGTGTTCCTAAACCGCGCTTCCTCCAAGGTAGTCGGCGACCTGGCCCAGTTCATGGCAGCTCCCACACACCTACACATGCCCCTACACCTCATTTCTGTACCTCATGGTCTGGCTGCTGCAGGTCACCCCTTCCTCCAAGGTGGTGGGTGATCTGGCCCAGTTCATGGTGGCCAACAACCTGGACGAGCACTCGCTGGTGGAGCAGGCAGAGACGCTGTCGCTGCCCAGCAGGTGGGGAGGAGTGCCATGGGTGGTGCAGGTGTGGGGTAGCACTAACACTGTCGCAGCCCTTTGGGTAACCTGTTGTGGAGCAGGCGGAGGCGTTGTTGCTGCCTGGCAGGTGGGGTCAGGGTGGCAAAGTTCTACGCGCATGGCGCCCCTTTCAGTCCATGTTTGCACGGTGTTGCATTGGCCCAGCCACAGCTCACTCCCCTCGTTATTTTTCCTTCTCTCCCCTACTTGCAGCGTGGTGGAGTTCCTGCAGGGCTACCTGGGCACCCCCGTGGGCGGCTTCCCCGAGCCCCTGCGCTCCCGCGTGCTCAAGGGTAAGTGAGAGGCAGTGCCAGCTTGTTCCTGCGCGCTATCCTTGCTCAGCTGCGCGCCTCCACCCGACCTTGGAGCGCAACCCACAGGAAGCAGCAATGCCACCCAGAACCTCCCACCCTGCAACACTCGTGCCATCGTTCACCACTGCTCCACCCTGCCCCCCCTCTNGCCGCTTGCGTGTGCAGACAAGCCGATCGTGCAGGGCCGGCCGGGCGCGAGCATGGCGCCTCTGGACATCCGCGGCCTCGAGTCGCAGGCAAGCGCGTGGTGTGAATTTGCTGGGGCACATTGTGCGGCCTGGCGCATGCAGACAAGTGCAGCTGCAGCTGCAGGTATTTCCTATCGCGTACAGATGCCTGGCCAGCCACCGAACATCTCACGTGCCATTCTTACCGCCCACCCTCTGTACTGCAGCTCAAGGAGAAGCAGGCCTCTGCCTCCTGCCTCATGTGTGCCAGCCCAGCAATTCTAGCCAAGCTCAACACATTCTCTCTCACCCCCTCCCTCTGCTGCAGCTCAAGGAGAAGCATGCAGGCATTTCGTACCGGGACGTGATGTCGGCCGCCATGTACCCCAAGGTCTTCGAGGAGTACAAGTGAGTATCTTTCTTTTAGAATCAGTCGGTATGTTCAGCACTTTTCAGTGCAAGCCGCCATGTACCCCAAGGTGTTCGAGGAGTACACGTGAGTCGCACCTTTGGAAAGCCTTCACCAAGCTGCTCAGCCATGGTGTGGGACAGTCGTGGTGCTGCACATCCCCCTTCGATCCTGCCGCTGAAACACTACACCAGCAGCACTGGCGATGCGCAACATCTTGACGGTTTGCGAGTTCAGCTGGCCGGTGCAGCGGCTGCCACAGCATGGGGAGCCAGTGGGTGGGCTATGTGGGACCTACTGTTCAGTCCCTCGAGTGCCGCCTTCCCCGCCCCGCAGGACCTTCACGGAGCGGTTCAGCAGGCACGTGGAGAAGCTGCCCACCCGCGCCTTCCTGGCGCCCCTGGACATCGACGAGGAGGTCGGCAGGGGGTGTTGCATTTGGTATCTTTTTGTTGTACCGCTGCAGTGTTGCATTCCAGCCTCGCGCCCCTGGACATTGATGGGGAGGTGCGGCATTGTTCCACGAAACTTTTTGCATTCAGGATGTGCATTTTAGGAGGAGGTTCTCAACGTTGCATTCCGATGAGCGCCGAGCTGGCTTCAAGGCGAAATGTCCCCTGTCGTTCGTGCGCGGCTCCAAAATATGTACCTGAGCCCTCCCTTTCTCAGATTGACGTGGAGCTGACCAAGGGCAACAAGGTCAGCATCAAGCTCAAGGCCATTGGCGAGCTGCAGCCCAGCGGCATGCGCGAGGTGAGCGCTGGCGGTTGTCTCGTCCATCACCGAGCCTGCAATGCTTGTTGTGCAGGAGCACATGGAGGCTCAAACCCAACCCTAGCAAATGCTGCTGTCCTTGAAGCCGCTCCAGCTGGCTCAGAAGACGCACACGAATCACCCCAAACTCGTCCCGAAACTGCAAAACCGATCTGTACGCAGGTGTTCTTTGAGTACAACGGCATCCCGCGTGTGGTGGAGGTGCGGGAGGAGTCCAAGGCCGCCTCCGTCAGCAAGAAGGTGCGGGGGAGATTATGCCCCAGCGAGATGCATGGTACTGGGATTGTGAGTGTGGAGGTGTGGGGCGGCCGCCTCCATCAGCAAGAAGGTGAGATGGGGCAACACAACACATCACTGCACTACACAGAAATTAGTAGCCTGCATCGCTGGGCTGCTGGTGCGACCACCGCCTTCAGCGCCGGACAGCAGCAAGCAGCGACGACCCGCACATTCCGTGTGCCCCATCTTCGCTTCCTCACAGCCACCGAAAATTGTTTTCCATCTGCTTCCCTACTGAATTTTAGGCGGCCCGGGACAAGGCGGACAGCAGCGGCCCCGGCAGCTCACACCCTCTGCACCTCTTTCCCAGCAAGTTAACCCACGCTGCCCCTGCTCTCTCCGCTTTCTCAAACCCAGGCGGCCCGCGACAAGGCGGACAGCAGCGACGCCGGCAGCGTGGGCGCGCCCATGGCGGGCGAGATCATCGAGGTCAAGGCCAAGCCCGGCTCGTTTGTCAAGGCCGGCCAGGTGGGCCTCTCTGCGCGTTTGTAGCTAGCTGCTTTATCTGTCAATGTATGCGTGCCAGCCTGCCCTCTCTCTGTCATGACCCCCTGCTCTCACGCTGCATGTACTCAGAGTTTGTTTTTGGACGTCTGAGCCCACGTGTATGGTGTGCTGTGTTTGATTGCCTCCTTGTCTTTCCCTGCTTGCCTGCAGCCCCTGGTGGTCATGTCGGCCATGAAGATGGAGACGACGGTGGCGGCCCCCACCTCGGGCCACGTGTCGCATGTGGCGGTCATCAAGGGAGGTGCGTCCAGCTTGCTATCATGAGGGATGGGTTTCCTGCCTGTTTGTCGTGTGTTACCCCTGCCTTGCGCCGTGTGTCCCACGTGGCGGTCATCAAGGGAGGCGCGTAACCCTGCTGCAACTTGCAGAGAGGACTGCACTTGCGTGCTGTGTCGCGCTGGCTGTGCTGCGCCACCTCCCGGCAGCCAGTGTGCAGCTGCGCCCCTGCCTTGACATCAACCGAACCAATCATCCGCGAAAGATGCAGTCGCCAAATTCCGCCTGAGTTTTCTTTCATGTTTGCTGCCCTTCCCTTCGTTCTGCAGACCAGTGCGACACCGGCGACCTGCTCGTGCTGATCAAGCCCGGAGAGGCCAACGGCAGCGGCAGCAACGGCGCCGGCGCGGCGGAGGGCAAGCCCCTGGCTGGCGCCTCCGCCTGAGCTTCCCTCAACACCAGGCCCTAACCCTGGCAAGCATCACAGCGCCACGGATGCATGCCAGAGGGCCCTGCGTGCGAGGCGCTGAGCTGTACCCCCCAGCCCAGCCCAGCCCAGCCCAGCCAGCCCATTACCGCTGGTTGGGCATCAAAGAGCCGCTGCCCCTGGTTCAGCGCAGCAGGGTGCCGCTGCGCACGACCTACCGCAGCATGTTTTTGCCCTGACGTATATACACCCACCCACTGCACTCCCTCACATCCATCTATCCTAACTGTGGGCCCCGAGCAGCCGCCCCCTGCATGTGGCGGCCTCGGCACCTGCCCAATCGCTCTTTGCCCTTCTTTGCAGTGTGGCGGCGGCACGCACTGGCCGGCCNTGCTTGGGGCCCGCCAGCCGCTGCCGCCGCCGCTCNTTTTCCAGGCTTTATATTGGCAGGGAAGGGGCTGTTTGGCGCCCTCCCTCGCCATGTTGAGTTTTGCCGGGGCAAGAAGAAACCCCCCATGCGGGGCAGAGCCTGCCGCCGTGCCCCGCTATGTATGCCAATTTGCATAGACACCGAGCGCCTGCTTTGCTATTTCGCTGCTGCCCCTATTTTGTTTTTGTTGCGAGACAGGACTGCCAGTGTAAGAGTGCATGTACGTAAGCAGGAGGTGCAGAGGGAGGGCCAAGCACGGACATGTTGAATCGGGCAGCCTTGCCGCCGTTCAGGCCTTCCCGCCGCCCGCCCAACCACCTCTGGCAGCACGCCCCCGAGGCCCCTGCCAATGCGCATTGTTCCCCTGGCATGTGCTGCAAGCCAGCTGCGGTGCAAGCAGGGGCTGCAACCTTCGTCAGACAGTCAGCGGGGGGCTGGCTCATGGGGTGGGTCCCAGCCGCTCGGCCCCACCTTTGTTCTGCGTTCCATGCGCCTCAGCCAATTGGCTCCATGAGAGTTCGCGTGGTCTTGCTGGCTGCAGCGGCAGCGCTGCTGCTCGCAGCCGGCGCCGAGGCCCGCCGCTGCAGGCAGGCCGACTACGAGTGCACCTCGAAAAGGCGAGTTCAGGAGTTGCGAGAGCAGCCGCCGGGGCGGCGCGGGGCCCACATGCGGGGTGCCGCCCTCGAGTCCAGCAGCAGCGCCCGCGGCCCCAGTGCCGCCCGGCGCTCGGAAACTTGCACCGGCGAGGGAGCGCAGCGATCGCAGCCGGCGCAGCCCTCGTCCGCAAAAGGGGGCAGGCGGCGGCCGCCGCCCGGGCAGGGGCGTGAGGACTGCGCGCCGCTGCACCGCACTCAAATTTGCGGGCCCATTGCTGGGGCCCCAGCGCGTCTCGTGGCTGGCACAGCACCATGGAAGCAGCAGCGCTGCAGAACAGCGGCCGAACAGCCTTGGGTGCCGCCCGGTTGCCGCGGCGCTGCTCGCTCGTTTTCGTGCTGCGATTGCCGCCCCTGCTCACCGGTCGTGCTCTTCCGAAATTGTTGCTGCGCAGGGCCTTCTGCCTGGATGGCAAGGAGATGGTGCGTACAGCTTTTTGTTAAATAGCTTGCCGCCTCCCTTCCCAGCCGCTGGTGTATGCGCTGTGCCGCTCTGCCCGCTGTTCTGCGCCGCCGGACTTGCCGCTGCCGCCGCCGCCACCGCTGCCCCTCGCCCTGCTGCACCCTACTGCTGCAACCCACCTGCACCCCATACCGCCGCTGCAGCGCTGCTCCGACGGCACCGAGTGTACCGGCAGCGTGGATGGCGGCAGCCCCTGCACTGAGGGGCAGAGCTGGAAGCGGGAGCGGTGCCACGGCCGCTGGGACGATCGTGGGTGCTGCGACAGCAAGCACTACTGCCATGGAGGGCACAAGGTTCGGTGCCCGGAAAACACAAAGTGCTGGGGCTCCGACGATGGAGAGCAGCCGTGCAAGCACCACCGCCCCAAGCCCGACGGCTGCGGCGATGAGTGCAACAGCGACGATTGGGACAAGGTGGGGGTTGGAGCTTAGGGCACTGGCCTGGGGCTGTGCCTGGGGCTGCTCTGACAGTGCGCCCCGCTGATCAGCCAGGCGACCAGCATGCACTGCGCGGCTGCTGGTGCTGATGCGGAGCATGGGCCTGGCAGGCTAGCGGCTCAGCAGCTGTACCAGCGGGCCAAGCGCAGCAGCTGGTGCATAAGTTGCCGCAACGCCGCTTTGCCTTGCCGCCCTCTGTGGGCCTGGGCTGCACACCTGCCAACTTGTTGATATCTTTTGATTCTGCTGCAGGACCACACTTGCCCCGATGGAGACTGGAAGTGCACTAGTGAAACTACCTACTGCGAGGTGCGGAGCCGACCTGGCCTCTTCCCGGCCCCAAAGCTGTGCTGGTCTTCTTAGGCAGTGCTGGCTGGGCAGACTCCTGTGGGCGCTTCTACAGCTGTGCGTGCCACACGCAGCCCGGCTCAATAGGGCCATGCACAGTCACTCCCGCCAACCCACCCCCCACCGGCTCTCTTGTCATCCCTCCAACAGGGCGGCCGCGAGATCAAGTGCCCTCTGGACTATGTCTGCAAGGACTATGCGCCCTGCGTGAAGCGCAACCCCTGCCCCGGTGAGCGTTGTGCAAACTCAGGGCATTGGGTTTGGGGCGATCGGGTTGCCAGCGGGGGCCCGGCATGAAGCGCAGGTGCCCCGGTGAGCCTTGCGTATGCACGTGGGGTAGCATATTCCGTTAGACACCATGTCTTGTGTCCAGGCTGCTGGTCTGGGAATGCTGGGAGCAAGTGCACGCCGCGCCGGCTCGCCTTCCCAGCGCTGCTTGCCCTCATGCGCCCTGGGTGGGTGCCCTGCGTCTCAGCACGGCTCGCTCGTCGGCGCTGCCCCTCTGTCTGCAGATGATTGGGACTGCCCGGACTGCTCCGGCAAGTCCAACTTCACGTGCATCAACAACCGTGACTACTGCCTGGGTAAGCTGGTGGCCGAACTCCTGCAGTGCAACAGCTGCCACATGCATGTTCACTATGGAGTTAGCGGCATGCCGTGGCCACTGCACTGGACATGCCACGCTGCCGCACTCTCACCCTCCTTCCACGCTCTGCTTCCCCTTCCCGCGCGCAGGCGGCCGCTGCTACATGTGCCCAGAGGGCACTCGCTGCACAGGCACTGATGACCCCGAGAAATCGCCCTGCACCCCGGAGCTGCCGCCCGAGCCGTGCCCGGGAGCCTACTCCGATTTCGAGTGCATCGACTCGCACCGCTACTGCCTGGTGAGCTTTTGGATACCACGCCTCGGCTGGCTGCATGTAAGAGGCAGTGGTTGGCCAATACTTTGCAGTGGCAGCGGTGCTGTCTGCGTGTGGCATGGTGGACCCCGCTTGGCCCTTAATCACCCCAAACTCAACCCAACTTCAACTTTTTGCACCCGCAGGACAATGCCATCATCGAGTGCCCCAACGACGGCTGGTGCCATGGCAACAAGGACGAGGCGCCGTGCAAGTCCGAGAAACCCACGGAACCAACCTGCTCCGGCGACAACTTTGAGTGCTACGACAAGAAGTGAGGGGGTTGGAGAGCTTGAGCTGTGGTTCGTTTTGGGTGCCGCCCAGGAGGGGCGTGGCAGCGCAGCTGGTCGTGCTGTGTGGCACCAGACACGCCTGCCCACTTCCTTCAAACCCACAACCTCATATCATCATGCTGTTCGCGTGACCTCACCAAATCCGGACCAGCCAACTGCTATGAAACTCACTTGAACTCCTGAACAACACACTCCCTGGTGCAGCTCCTTCTGCCACGAGGGGCTGGTGCACAAGTGCCCCTCCGACCTCATCTGCAAGGGCGGCCCCATCCCCTGCGTGCTCGAGGTAGGTTGGTCCAGGGAAAAGGTTGCAGTAGGCACATGGCTGGTCTGGCCTGGGGCTGCTGCTGCCGCTGCTTTTGCTGCTACTGCTGAACAATTGCAGCAATTTACTGGGCAGGAAGTAGAGGGCACCGTGGCGCAGCAGCTTGCAGTGTCCATGGCTCTTCGACTGCGATCTTTCAACCCATGCCTTCCTGTGCAGTACGACGACACCTGCTCCGCCTCCGACAACTCCTGCCTGGACTGGAACGACTTCTGCCTGGGCGGCTGGCGCTACACGTGCCCCGAGGGCTACCGGTGAGTGGGTAGTGAATAGCCTGTTTCTGCCTGACTTACTCTGCCTGGGAGGATGGCGTTACACGTGCCCTGAGGGCTGCCGGTGAGCCGCCTGCTCGTTGTTTCGCTCCGCCTCCCACTGCCCTCCCCGCCAGCCCCTCTTCTGTCTACTGCTGCCATCAGCACATGCCTCCCTCCGTCGCATGCCTTCCCATCCCTCGTGGGTCCTTTGCCTCACTCCTTCCGTCCATTGCCTCCTGCCCACCCGCAGGTGCGTGAAGCCGGAGGAGGAGGGCCAGTCGCCCTGCATCCCCGAGGACTGGGAGGACCGGTGAGCTCGCTTCTGGAAACCCCAACTCCTCAGCATAAGATTGCTGGGCGAATGCAGTACTGCACCAGCCGCCTCTGGATGTTTGAAGACTGGGAAAAGGCCATGCACAGCAGACCCTCAAGCAGAGCCAGCTGCCCCCTCATCTTGATCGACCCTGCACCTTGCCCTCATGCCTCCACCTCCCCCTGACCACCGTCCAGCCATGCCTGATGTGCCCCTGCCCTCCTGCCCCCCTGCCTCCCGCAGCTGGCCCAAGGTGGACAAGCGCTGCTGGACCGACTTTGACGACTACACCTGCTTCGACGCCTCCCACTACTGCCTGGTGAGGGGCTGTTAGCCAAGCCGGCGTATTGCATAACTGTTTGCAAGGGCTGGCAGTGCCTCGACGCCTCTCACCACTGCCTAGTGAGCCTGCTGGGCTGAACAAGAAAGCTCCGCGGGCAGCGAAAGGGTTGGAGTGAAATTGGGCTGTCATGTGTGCCCACAACCCCGCGCTGAAATTTGTGCAGGTGATTGATATTGTAACCTGCTTTCATGCCACAATTGCAGGATGGCATGTCGGTGTGGTGCGGCCGCGACAAGTTCTGCAACCCCAACGCCATCGACGAGGACGAGCCGATCTGCGTTGAGAAGCAGCCGGATCGGAAGACGTGCGACGAGGCGGGCTATGGCGAGTGGACCTGCATCGACGACCGGTGAGCGCTTACGCTGGCTTGCCTGTCTTTCGTTTGTTTTGGCTCACTACGCATGCTGTGTTGTGCGGAACAGCCTGAACCGCCTCACACCTGCCTCTTCCCCCCTGCCCCACCCCCCCTGCAGCAACTTCTGCCACCGCGGCCTGGTGGTGGAGTGCCCCGAAGATTTTGTGTGCAAGGGCGCCTCGCCCTACCCTTGCGTCCAGCGCTGCCCCTGCGACGGTGCGCTGCGCTGCTGCGCCTGCTGTGCCTGCTGTGCCATGCAGCGCACACGCAATTTCTCGCCGTCCACCCACTCAGTGCTGCCCCGCATTGCAACCTGACGGTTGCAAGTAGCGCAGGCTGCAAGGGACGCCAGGAAGAGGGGCAGGCGCCCACCTCCTTGCTTCCTCGCCTGGCAGGCTGATCAACCTTCCACCTTCGGTCTGCAACCTCTTTTGCCGTCTGCAGACTGCGAGGAGTGCTGGAAAGAGGACGATCACGAAAAGGACGATGACTGCGGCGATGAATTCTGCGACCACCCCACGCCCCAGCCGCACCCCTCCCCGGAGCCCTGCCACAACTGCCCGGTGCCCAGCCCCAAGCCCAAGCCGCCCTGCCAGGGCGGCAGCTGCACGGTGGGTGGTGTGCTGGTTGTGCGGGCTGTATGGCGTACCGGTTGCCCCAGCAAGGTCAACACTGTCACCAAAGACGCTGGAGTGCCGGGCTTGTACCCAACTGCACTGCTACTCTGCATCGTTTTCGCTCTTCAGGAGGTGACGGTCATCACCAAGATCATCATCATCAAGAAGTACAAGTGCGAGAGCGACAGCTGGTCCTGCAAGGGCGGAGACTACTGCGACGTGAGGACCACTGCGCGTAATTTGGCATCACTTTGCTGCTGGCTGCTTATGCGCCGCGCTCCCTCCTGCCCGCTCCTCACTGGTCAGCTGCTTGCTCGCTTGCTGAGCAGTGCAAGTCGGTTTAAGACTGCTTATCCACCCTTGACTCTCCTCTGCACCGCAGGGCGGCAAGGTGTGGGGCTGCCCCGAGGGCACCAAGTGCGACCCCAACTGGGATGGAAAAGGTGGTGAGCTTCGCTCTGGAAGCAGTGCTGCCCTGCTTACCTGTGCCTGGTCTGGGAGTTGCTGCAATAACAACCACGGCTGGAGGCGGTGGCAAGCCGCAGCAGTGCAAGCACACTCCTTTGGCCACTCAAGATTGGACGTTTCTGAGCTACTTGGCTGACTGAGCTGTCTGTCCGAACCGTGTAACGCCGTACTCTTTGCGCCGCCCACCTGGCCCTGCGTTTGCTCTGCCCAGCAGGCTCCTGCTGCAAGCCTGCCTCTGTGAGTGTGCGTGTGTGCTGAGTGTCCTGGCTGCCTGCCCTTTGCGCCCCGCAGGCTCTTGCTGCAAGCCAGTCCAGGATCCCTGCCTCTGTGACGGCCCCCGCTACAATTTCGAGTGCATCAACAACCGCCAGTACTGCCAGGTGAGTGCGCTGGGCAGGTTTATGGTGCATGTTTGGTAGGCAGGAGGGCATTTGCGCCGCAGGCAAATGGGCGTCTACCCACCTGCCCTGTTCTGTGCCTACCCTCCCCGCTCTAAGTGCCCGCCTCCTGCGTCTGACCCCTGCCGGGCGGATACGTCTGGTCCTGCCCCACCGATCACCTCCATGATTTATGTTTCATGCTGGCCAACATCTGCAGGGCGGCTACATCCGGTCCTGCCCCGCCGGCACCTACTGCATGGGCAGCACCAACGGCGAGAACCCCTGCAAGGGCCTGCTCGCGCCCTCCAGCCCCTGCCCCAACGGAGAGAACTGGTGAGTTGTTGCCGCTGCTTGGCAGTTCCACCTCTGCATCTGAGATCGGCAATTCGGGGCTTTGGAGGCAATGCCGTCTTGCTGGCTGCAGCTCTGCATTGTGAAACGGCAGAGCCTCACCTCGTGCCCCTCATTGTGTGCCCACACCCACCTGCTTGCAGCTGCACAAGCAAGTACGAGTACTGCTCAGGTGGCAACACCTACAGCTGCCGCGGCGGCCACACGTGCGAGAAGTTTGCGCCCTGCGTCTGGCCCTCCTACGACCCTTGCATCATTGATCCCACCGCCGACGGCTGCTGGAACGACTGCGACAAGTACCCGGGGGCGCCGGGCTGCGCCAACGACCCCTGCACGCGGGTGCGTGGTGTTGGGGTTTTGGTGTCGGGATTTGGGCCATTGGATGAGGTTGACGATCGCTGCCCACCGCTTCATGCGCATGCTCAGCTGCCTTTCAGGCAAAGATGTGCATGTCCCGGTTGGCTGGATATGCGGTGCTTGTAATGTTAACATGTTTCCATCGCTCTCGGCTTCATTCAGGACCCCAAGTCCTGCTGGTGGCGCAGCTGGCCGGAGCGCGACGACTGCAACTGCAAGAACCGAGCGAGCCGGTGCTACGATTACTGCTGCGAGTTCCCCAACGCGCCCCAGGTGCGTTTTTGTGCTGTGATAACTCCTTTGTGTACTGATGTGGGGGAGTTTATAGCGCTGCTATTACAGCTGCTGCGAGTTCCCCAACGCGCCCCAGGTGGGCTTTGTGCCTTGAGCAAATTAATCTTGCCTGCAATGAGTTAGTGGGTCAATCACAGGGCTGTTGCAAGCTGCCTACTGTGGGCGGCAAGGGCTGCCAACGCGCTGCTGTTGGCTGGCAGCTGCACGGCCCTTGCGCAGCACTGCGGTGCGACAGAAAAACCTGCCCGCTCGACAGTTACACGTCAACTTTGCAGCTCGCCATCACCGCCCACCCATTCCCATCCCCTGCCCGTGCAGTGCAACTGGCAGACGGGCGGGCAGGCGACCCTCCAGCAGCCCACCACTCCCACCTGCGACTGCGCCGCTCCAGCCACCGCCGAGTGCGCAGCGCAGTGCAATGCGCAGGCGCTGCAGCAGGCAGCCGGCGCCAGCTGCGACTGCGCAGCACCAGCTACTGGCGAGTGCGCCAGCCAGTGCGCTCTGCAGGCGGAGCAGGCGGCACAGCAGGCGGCACAGCAGCAGGCGGCACAGCAGGCGCAGCAGCAGTCGCCTGAGCAGCTGCAGCCGTCCCCTGAGCAGCAGCAGCCAGCAGTAGCCGCTGCAGTTGCCGGCCAGTCGCCGTCTCC
>JADXDR010000107.1:38033-73058 GCA_025026875.1 Chlorella ohadii
CTCCCCTCCACCAACCCCACTGGCACCTCTGGCAGCCCCGCTGCCAGCCCCTCACCCTCGCCAAGCCCCAGCCCCAGCCCAGCCACTGAGGCGCAGCCGGCAGGCACGGCGGCGGCGCCCACGCCGCCGCCAACCCCAGACACGAGCAGTGGCACCCCGCTGGAGTTGCCGCCCTGCCCAGAGGGTGTGGTCAATGCCACCGACTGTGTGCAGCCCGGCACAACCGACCTGATCAACAGCGGCGAAGGTAGCCTGAATGGCACGGCAGGCAGCAACGTCACTGACGCAGCGGCGGCGCCGGCGGCAGCACCCAGCCCAGCCCCTACCTCTGCCCGGCGGATGGCGCGCCAGCGGCAGCTCACAAACTAAGCAGCCCGCGACTGTTAGCTGCTTGTTTGCGCTCCCTGCTCCTCTCTTTTCGCATCCCTGCATTCCCCGCTTGCTTTTGCCTCGTCGCTGCACACACTCGATTCTTGCCCACTCTGCATGCCGCCGCGAACAGCTGCTGAGGGGCCGGCAGCGCTTGCCGCCGCTGCGGCCCCCACCAGCTGCGCTCATTCCTTACTGATTCCTCCCACCATCCCCTACCTCGGCTATCATTTGCTCGCACAGATGCGCTTCGTGATCCCCTGAGCCCTCTGCTCTCCTNGCCCCGCACTNGTCCCCCCANTCCCCCCGCCTCAAGTGCGCTCTTGGCTGCGCCGCTGTGACAGTGCGCGCTTCCCTGTGCCATGTGTCCTCCCTACCTGCATAACGAGAGCACAGAGACCTCTGTACCCCACCNACAAACCCCCACCGCGAACCACTCGCGCGCGCCCACTCTTGTCTTGCCATACTAAAGCACGTCCAGCAAGCAGCCGCCAGCCAACCCAAGACAACCAACCCCTGCCACCCCAGTACGCCTAGCCATTCTTCTTGCATGCTTGCATCTGCGCTTTATTGTTTCGCTGTAATATGCAGCTTGTGAGGGGAGTGGGATGGAAGGAGAAAGGGGCGCTCTGTGGATGGGTCGGGTTTTGAGTGCGGTTGAACCGGCGCTCGCCGCCGCCAGCGTGGCGGGTGTGCTGCCCACATGCCGTCGCAGAGCCCCGATTCACGCGCATTGCGGCGTACGGCCGGAGCTGACTCCGATTCAGTGGAGGAGGCCGCCCAGGAGGGCTGCCCAGCCCGCCCAGCCTCGAGCGGGCGGCTGTCCAGTTGCGGCGCGCTTGCAGGTGCGTGCATGGATGCAAACCCGACGCTGCGATACCAATGTGGGCACCGTGAAGCCTCTGGCTCTGGCTGCCTCAACCCTGTCTGGCGCGCCGGCGCCACAGCTCGCGCTTGGTTGCAAATATTCGCTCTGCCTCGCACATTGCCATGCAGAGGCCTGAGACCGCACCGCGCCCCAGCCGCAAGTGGCTGCAGCTGCCGCCGGCCGCCGGCGCTCGCTCGCTGCCCAGCCACATCCATTCGTCTGCCTGCCGTGCCGGTCCTGCCACTCTGGTGCAGCCGTTCGCCATGGCTTCGCAGTCCTTCTGGGACTCCAACGTCGTTAGCTACTGGGACTCACAAGTGCTAAGCCATGCCAGCGCTGGGCGGACGGAAGAGCTCCGCGCCGCGCTCACCGCCGGCGGCCGCGCCCGCGCCTGCGACCCAGCTTCTGCCGGCGACACGGCACTGCTGCTGGCAGCCCGCGGCGGCCACCCCGCCTGCTGCCGCCTGCTGCTGGAACATGGAGCAGATGCAGAAGCGCAGGGAAGCTGCGGCGAAACCGCACTAATGGCGGCCATTGTGGCGGGCAGCACASAGCTAGTTMYWCTGCTGCTGCCTGCCACCACTGACCTGGCAGCCAAGACAGACACAGGGCTGTGTGCCCTGGCCCTCGCCTGCCTGCACCGCCGACCCTGGGCCCTCCGCCTGCTGCTGCGTCGCCAGCATGCGCTGCTGACTGGCGCTGCGCCACTTGGCGGCGATGCAGGCGGCAGCGGCAGCCACAGCAGCCACAGCGGCGGCGACAGCGCCAGCACACAGCATGCAGCAGCAGATGACTTCAGTGCAGCGCCGCTCAGCCGGCGACTGGCAGCCGGGCAGCAGCTGCTGCTCGCCATGTACGCAGCTGTGGCATCTGGAGATGCAGCCTGCCTGCAGCAGCTGGCCGGTCATCCGCTGGCAAGGGCCACTTACGATGCGCAGTTTGGTGCGGCGGCGGCCGCAGCGGCTGCCGCCGCCCCGCTGCGCATGCCTGGGCAGGACAGCTGCAGCCTGCAGGACGGCCTGAGCTTTCTGCTGGATGCTTTGGTGGTGGGCCAGCGCAATGTGCGAGCAGCGAGCTTCCTGTGGCAGACAAGTGAGGCTATAGTTGTGCCTTGCAGTTGCTGCGGCTGCTGCAGGCTGTATGCAGGTGGTTGACTGGTAGGTTTAGCAGACGCCACGCCTCCACACTCATGTGAGCCCTGGTAGCGCTCAACTGTTCTCCCATAGCTCTCACACGCTGGTTTGCTGACGCCCCAGCCTCCCCACCTCCTCCCCATTGTGCAGCGGGTGCTCCCACCCACCTGGCGGCCGCAACCGACCGCCCCGACTGCCTCCAAGTGCTGCTTTCCTCCGGCATCGGCTCTCCTGATGAGCGAACAACTTCAGAAGGCTTCACTCCTCTCATGCTGGCTGCCACTGCGGATGCAGCCGCGGCGGCCGCGGTGCTGCTGCAGGCGGGTGCGGCGCTCGAGGCGCGCAACAATGCCAGCAGGTGTGCTGATGACCCGGACAAATGTTTTGCAGGCATGGCCTTGCATGAAGATGCTTGGAATGTTTTTGTTTGTTTTGCTGAGTGTGCCGGGAAGGGCCAGCAATCTGCATGGAATCCAGCACCTGTTGTGCCTGCTGAGCCTGCGTTCCTGTTGATGCCCTCGGGTGTGCGGCGGACATGTCTTGCAGGTCGGTGTTTGTATTGCGGCTGCGCAGCTTGATTCAAGAACAACAGAAAGCCTGGCTGGTCCTCGAAACCACCGAGCATGCAAATCATAAAAACGCTGAGCAGCCTGCTGTGCCTGCTGTGCCTTCTCAGCCTGCCGCGCTGGAATGCGCCCCCCTTTGCAGGACTGCGCTGTTCTTGGCTGCTGTGAGCGGCAGCGCCGGTGTGCTGTCCCTACTTATCACGGCTGGCGCGGAGGTATGTAGTTTGCAGCAGGAAAACATGCCAGGCCAAGCCTCTCGGAGCCTGCTTTGCCCTGCATTTCAAACGCAGCCTGCGAGGTAGATGGTGCAAGGCATGCTGTGCAAGCTGCTCCCTGTGCATTTCTCATGCTTTCCTCAGGTTGATGCAGCGGAGCAGGCGCGCGGCTACTCCCCTCTGACCGCCGCCATTGCTCGAGCGGCCTCCGCCGAAGCGTCCCGCCAGCCTCAAGCGACTGCTCTGGCCGCCTGCGCTGCCCAGCTGCTGGCGGCGGGAGCTGATGTGGCGCACGCTGCGCTGGACGGCAGCACGCCGCTTCACGCAGCTGCCGAAGGCGGCACTGTGGGCTGCATCGACCTGTTGGTTCGCCATGGAGCGCCGGTGAATGCAACAGACTCAGCGGGCCGCACGCCGTTGGCGGGCGCTGTGCTGGGGCGCGCGCCGCGCGTGGCGTGCACGCTGCGCATGCTGGAGCATGGGGCCAGCGTGCCCAGCGGGGAGCTGGTGAGGCCCTCTCGCTTGTATTCGCTTTTGGATATGCAGAACTTCATGGCTGCTGACTCTGTGCAGTCCACGCATGTGTCCTTGAGCCGCAGTTGTACTGCTGTTTAGCCATTTATTGTCAGCAGATTGACTGCCATCCCACCCGCACCTCGCCCCCTTCAGGCCTCCCGCCTGCTGGCCTGCCTGCTGCAAGGCGAGCGGCGGGGCAGCGGCGACCCATACAGCACGCCCGCCAGTGGCCTGGTCACAGTGTGGCGCCTGCTGGCGGCCCTGAACGTGCAGCAGCTGCGGGCGCTGAGCGACTGCCCGCAGTTTTACGACCTGCCGCACACCGACACTCCTGAGGAGCCGCTGCCAACAGCTGCGCTGGCCGCAGTCCTGGAGGTGGGCCGTCTAGGGGCTGGATTTATATGTGGTTGTGCCAGCACCAAGTGCCGACCGCAGATGGGCCCAGCAGGAGGCAGTCTCCGCATGCCTGTGGCGCAGGCACATTCTCCCTTCTGATTCTTCCCACTCCCCGCTCCCGCAGCTGGCCGCTGCTGACTGCTCCAACTTGCTCTACAGCGCCTCGCCATCCGACTGCGCTGCCCAGGGCCGCCGGCCGGCGTACCTTTTTGAGCTGCTGCGCCGGGCCGCGGCACCCGACAGCGGCGATGGCGCGACAGGCGCACAGGCCAGCAGCGGTAGCCGCGCCGGATGGGTGGCGGTGCGCGCAGCAGTGCTGGACTCGCCCCATGTTGCCAAGCTGCTCTCCCTCTGGGCCTCTGCACAGGCAAGAAGTGTTCAGTTGTGGCGCATTGGTTTTGCATGGGTTGTTTGCTGTACGTGCTGCACTGCACTGCAGACAGCGCTGTCGCCCAGACCTGGCCAGTGCGGCTCCTCTCTTCTCTCTCTGATCCCAGCCTACCTAGCGCTGCCTGATTACTCCCACATTGTGTGCTCTCACTCCCCTGTCCACTTGCAGATGATGCTGCAGTACGCCTCCTGCCTGGCGCGCTGCCACGGTGCAGCACCGCCGGCAGACCGCGAGCGCCTGTCCTGCAGGTATGGATCAGTTGGAGGTTAGACTGACTGGTGGCTGCTGGCTGCAATGTCCTGCCTTTAGAACAGCAGTTGCCACAAATGTGCCGAGCCATTTGCCCATCCTCGCCATTGCAGGGTGGGCCATCTGTTCTCTGCCTACCATGCGCTGGCCTGCCTCTGCAGCAGCCTGGGCATCAGCCTGTCGGCTGCGCTGGCCCACCCCAGCCGGCCGCTGGCAGATGCGAGCGCGGCTGTGGCGGCTCCAGAGCAGCCGCTGCTGAGGGAGGCCGTGCTGGGTGCTGGTGCAGCGGCCGCAGCAGTTGCAGATGCAGCTACACAGCCAGTCTCGGTTGCAGCGGCGCCTTGCGCTACTGCAGCGGACTCAGTTGCATTGGCGCCTGGGGTGGACAGCGATGAGTGCGGACCTTCTAGCAGCACCAGCTGCGCCGCGCTTGCTGCGGTGTGCCTGAGCAGCATGGGCGGCAGCAGCAGCAGCAGCAGCANGCANNGCAGTGCCTTGGAAATGGACGATGGGGAGGTGCAGCATGAGGAGCAGACAGACGAGGGCGGWGTTGGTGCAGATGGAAAAGTTGCAGATGAAGCAGGCAGCCCAGAAGCAGGTGCAATGGACGGCATGCTGCAGGATAGCGCTGCCGAGCTTACACCAGCCCCAGCGCCTGGGGCAGCGTTGCCAGCGCCAGGAGGCGTGCAGATGGCTGCTGCCGCACATGCTAGCCCTTGCCAGCCCGGCGCCAGCATCCACTTGCACAGCAGCGCAGCTGCGCAGCCGCAAGCAGAGCCAGCCATCGGCGCTGCGCTGCGGCCGTTTGGGGAGGCAATCGACGATATGGTTGCGGCGGTGGGTGATGCGACGCAGCTGCGGGCCTGGCACTTTGTGCTGGAGTATCGTGAGGTGGGTGCTGCTTTATTCTCGTGCGTTGCTCCTCACTTTGCATGTTGCCAAGAGTAAGCACAACAGTGGGGTTGTTTCCCATGCTGCTTTGGCTTGCTGGCATCTGGCACTCACCTGGCCACAAAACCTCACCCCAACCACTTCCCACGCTCCTCTCCCTGCACAGGTGGCCTCCCTGCCCACCAAGCAGCGCCTGCTGCAGAGCCTGATTGCGGCCTGGCCCCGCCGCACCGAGAGCCAGCTGGGGCTGACCACTCCGCGCACCGGCCTGCTGCAGCGGGCGTGCACAACTGTCGACGAGTGGCGCGCGGCGGCGGAGCGCAGCAGCCGGGCCGGCAGCGCGGGGGACGTGCTGTGGCATGGCATCAAGGTTGCGTTTGAGGAGGTGGGTGGGATGGGGAGCTGAGCTGGTTGCAAGGCTCTGTGGTTTAGTTGCGATTGTCCATGCCATTGTGGGAGGTTGGACGGTTGAAGCCGACTACTTTCATGCCCTCATGCGCGCATGCTGCAGGAAAACGGTGTTGGAGACGGTGTGCGGCGCGAGTGGTTCCGCTTGTTGGCCGAAGAGCTGACCGACCCGCACACAGGTGAACAACTGCATTGCTTGTTTGTAGGGCATTAGTACAGCTGTGGTGTGTCCATCAGGTTATCTCCTCAGGCTGCCCATCTGGCTAGACGCCCCGCAGAGGCCCTGTGGATTCTGCTGCTGCGTGCCTTCTTGTCCATCAAACCGTCAGATGGATGAGATGCCTGCCGATAGACGGGCAGCAATCAGATGCATGCGTTCCCATGGCCCACGCAGGACTGTTCGAGAGCCATGACGGCGGCGCCACCTTCAGCCCGGCGCCGCATGCCAGCCTGCAGTGCGACGGCAACGGCAGCGGCGGCAGCATTGGTGTTGGCAGCGGCAGCCAGCAGGGCACAGGAGAGGGACACCTGCCCAAGTTTGAGCTGATTGGGGCCATGATTGGCCTGGGCATCATGCAGGTGAGGTCGGCACAGTTATGCAGCCTGCTCCCTGCCAGCATGTGTCTCATGCTTGTTTGAATCTGTGAGGTGCCTGCCTTGTGTGCCACTGGTGTGCGCAGCCCCGAAACAGCGCTCATTCGCTCACTTCCTCCGTACACCGNCCCCAACCCNTTCAGGGCTGCACCCTGCCGGGCCTGCGCCTGAGCGCCGCCACCTGGCGCGCCCTGCTGGGCCAACCACAGCAGGCGCAGCGTGACCTGGCAGAAGCTGACCCGCAGCTGCACCGCGGCCTGCAGTACCTGCACCAGCTGGCGGCTGCCGGTACCGCAAGCTCAGCTGCAGCAGCAACAGGGCAGGAGGATGGAGTGGCGTCTATGGGGCTGCATTTTGCTGTGCACGACGCTTTCGGTCGTGAGGTGCGCCGGAGTGCCTTGCAACTGTCCAGCTGCTTTGTCAGCCACGGTGTGTGTCTGCAAGTGCGTGGCGGGACCAAAGGCAGACTGCCACTGCCATGCATGGCTGCTTGGCCCAGCCAGTGGGAGACGCCGCATTCACTCATGCAAATGACAACCCCACATCCATTGCACCCGGTTCAGGTGGAGCTGTGCCAGGGCGGCAGCCAGCAGCTGGTGACAGCTGCCAGCCTGGAGCGATACATTGCCTTGCTGGCCCAATACAAGCAGGTACTGGGGCTCGCGTTGTGCAAAGTGTGATGCATGCCCCTGTGCTGTGCCACTGTCCTGCAGTTGCTGTCCTATGAAGCATGCAGCATGCGGTCACCTGGCCAGCTGCAGCGACCGTTGCCGCTCTCAAATGCCCTCCAATGCATCCCCTCCACTCCTTCCTGCCTCTCCCTTCTGATGCCCCAGGTGGACGCCCTAGCGAGCGCGTGCAGTGCGCTGGGACGCGGCCTGCGGGGCGTGGTCACCCCCAGCGTGCTGGACACCATGGCGCGCTGCTTCTCTCATGAGGTGCATTTTCGGTTCAATAAGATGTGCTTGTTCTTTGCTGTTGGGTTCCCAAGAGGCAGCAGCAACGGCTATTCCCTGCAGTGGCCACTGCGGCAGAATGCCAATTGCCAATGTCATCTGAGTCGTGTGGCGAGCGTGCTTGATTCACTCAGTTTTCCCCACGCCAGGAGCTGAACACCCTGGTGGCCGGCCAGAGCGAGCTTGATGCGGGCGAGTGGCGGGCGGCGGCGCGGCACGAGGGCGGCTGCGAGCGCGCCCCGCAGCTGGCCTGGTTTTGGGCCTTGGTGAGCATGTGAACTTTTCGGCTGAGATGCTGCTGCTGCATTCATTGCCTTACCCGATGAGGGGTTGTGGCCTGCTGTGTACAATATGGCTGCCTGGCTCTGGGCCATGGTGGGAGTGCTGCCGCTTGGCCACAGCGCTGCTGCAACCATTAGGACTGTGGCCCGCTCTGCAGTCACTGTCGGCATGCTGCTCGACTTCGGGTCTAACGCTGCACTCATTCATCCTGCCAACAGCTTCCCCTGCCCTGCCCTGTATTGCCCTGTAACTTCCCAGGTGGACAGCATGTGCCAGTCGCAGCGCCGCCAGCTGCTGGCGTTTGTCACATCCAGCAGCGTGCTGCCAGCGGGCGGCTTTGCCGCGCTGCGCGGCTTCAACGGCGCGCCGCACCCCTTCACTGGTGGGCTGGCTAAGGGCTGCTGGCTGTGCTGGGTTGGGTTGCTGGTGGGGATGCACGCTTTGAACAGCAGGAAACTTCGACCAAACAGGTACCCCAATGCCCTCTCTCCCCACTGCCGCAGTGAGCCTGGTTGTGTGCGAGGGCGACGAGCGCCTGCCACGGGCCTCCACCTGCTTCAACCACCTGTTCCTTCCCGCCTACTCGAATGCCGCTGTGCTGGAGGAGCGGGTGCAGCAGGCCATCGCCGGGGCCCAGGCTTTTGACGAGGGTGAGTGGTTGGTGTGCACTTGAAGAGGGAGACGCGACTCGTTGTGTGCTTGCTGAGTTGCATTGGAAGTTGTGCACCAGCTGTGGCCAGGGCGCGTGGCTTGCTGGTTCTGCTTTGCTGCGGATTGGCAGCGGAGCCTGCAACGTTAACGCGTGAGGGCAGCGTGTGCACACATGCATCAGCACACATTCAATTTGCTCGGCCAAACGGCCCACCATCTGCCACTTCCACGCCTGGACACTTGCATGCACGCCATGCTGCATCCTGCCACTGCACTGTCGACCGGCTGCTGTTGGAATGGCGGACACACCTTGTAGAGCAAGACGTCCCTGCCTGAACTTGAGGCACGACCTTCCTGCCTTGAACTGTGCTGCAGGAGTGATCCGGCGCTGAGCGGAGAGCAAGCGCCCACGCACATTCCTGTATTGTCCGCACCTGGGGTCATACTGGTTTTCGTTATCCCATCCTTCGAGTTGCTTGACCGCACTCACTTTTTATCTCCAATCCCTGCCATGATATTGTGACTGCCCTTGCGAACATGTGTATGCCTCTGTGAGTTCGCACCTCCCTGCCCTGCTATGTATCTACTGCATGCACCTTGTACTTGCCTGCCTGCCATTGTATGCCGTTGCCTCGCGCATCTGGCCTATTTGCTTGCACTGTTTGCCTATTCCTATTCATGCCTGTAAACGCTGCACACCTCGTCTCAAACTGTGGCCACACAACAGCGGGAGCCTGCGTTGTTGCCCATAAGCAGCTTGTTACACCAACTTTAAGGAAGCCTGTGGGTGGGTGAAGTGGTCTGTAAAAGCAGTGCTTTGAAGACGTCAGCCCTCGGAAAAAGCAGCAGCGCAAGGAGTGGGGAGGAGCGGGGCAGAAAACGATTGGTCGCAATGCAATGCGAGCACAACAAGCCTGGGACAGGCGGGGGAATGGAAACAGGGAATCGCAAGCAAACAAAACACAGGAAGCAGGCAGCGAGAGAGGCCGGCGTAGCGCAGCTGCCTAACCACTGGGAAGCGCAGTGCAACCGCTGCATGAGCCGCTCCGCCAACTTGCGACAGAGCAACACGAGTGCTGCCCGGCGCATCTACAACCTTTCCTTTCACTCGGCAGGTGTGGGGGCGGGCGCCGCTGCCGCCGGCGCGCCCTCTGCTGCAGCGCCGTCAGCAGCACCCTCACCACCCCTGCCGCGCCCGCGGCCCCGGCCGCGGCCCCSGCCCCTGCCGCCCCGCCGCGCCCAGCTGACCCAGCGCTTCCCCATGGGCACCACCGTCAACTGCATTGGCCTGTTCAAGACCCCCGTGAGTCGTAGGATCGGAGCCAGACTGGTATCCCGCCTTTTCCACGGGCAGCGTGCAGGGGAGGAGGGCTCATATCCCTCCCTCCCGCCCTGCCCCTTCAACTACCGCAGTTCTGGCGCCAGCGCAACGGCGGCGCCCTGACCGGCGACAACGTGGTTGCCCTGGCCATCCAGCCCGGCACCATTGTGANTGCGCAGGGGGTTGGGTGCTGCCACACAGGTTGTTGTGCAGGCTCTGCTTGCCGACTGCTTGCAAGGGCTTGCCAGCCAAGGAAGCAGAGCATCCACACCAAGTCCCGGCCACAGCAATCCACTGATGACAGCAGATCAGCTGCAGCTGCATAGCAGGTTGCGGCTGCAGGTGCTGCACGCACCTGCCGCGGCCGCCGCGCGAGCGCCGGGGGTGCCCCTCGTCCTCGTCCGCCTCGCCCGCCAGGTGGTCTTCATCCTGCAGCGGCCGCACCTGCATGAGTTCATGAGTTTGGAGAAACTGAGTCAGGAGACAAAGCGGATCAGGGGTCTGTGGTGGCAGCCTGGCGGCCCTCAAACTGCAGCGGCCGCAAACGTTTATGTATCTACAAGCAGCCCACGCCCAGCACCGTCCGCCAGGACTCAGCAGCGAAGCAGGCCAAGACGCGCAATTCCAGCAGCACACTGCCAAAACAACCAGCCCTCGCCTCGCTCTCGGGCAGCGGCGGCTGGTAGCCCGGCGCCGAGGTGTCCAGAGGGTCCTGTCACACCAAAGAAACGCCAGCAGGTAAAACAGGTCAGCAGCGCTGCAGTGCGGGTGTCTGCAGCCGTGCTGCACCACACGACCCAACCGCTGCTCTGCTCACAACTGCGGCGGCTGGTGCTGTGCACACGACAAAGCCCTCACACCGGCAGCTCCCCTAAGCCTGCAGCTGCCATGGCTGTGCAGGTGCACCAACAATGCCTATGCTTGCACAGCAGCAAGTACCACAGCACAGCCACCTTGGAGAGGGTGATGGTGATCACGCTGACGTGGCGCGTCGTGTCAATTGGGTCCAGCCCCTCCTCCTGCGGGGCAGCGATAGAAAACGCAACAGAGCGCGTGAACAAACAGGAGCCGGGGACTGCTGAGGGGGCAAGTCGCGTGTCGATGGGGTCCAGACCATCCTCCTGCGGGGCAGACAAGGCAGACGGCNAAAACAAAGGTGTAAATAGCAGGCAGTCACTTGGCTGCCGCTCGCAGCACACACACACACACACACACACACACACACACACGTGATYGAACTAAACCAACGAAAAGGCGGGCGAGNCACCCTTGGGNCTCCCAGCGCACGATCANGCCCCACGCTGCTCTGCCACTCATTGCAAGTTGAATGGCAGGATGGCGCCACCCACCTTGGGCTCCCAGTGGTCGGTCAGCTCCACGCTGCTTGGAAACACATGCTACTCTTCAATCAGAAAACCAGAAGCATCAAAACAAACAGCTCAGCCACCCACCTTGGGCTCCCAGTGGTCGGTCAGCTCCACGCTGCTGATGGCGGTGTTCTGGTGCAGCCCCGCGATGCGCCGCTTCATGATCTCCGCTGCACAGGGGGAACAGCCAGGGGAGTGCAGTAGCAAGTTGACCGAGTGGCGCAGCAGAGCACGTGCGGCAACAGCCGGCAGGAGGAAGGTCCACTTTCAGGACGGCAGCGAGCGCGCAAGTCCCACCAATCATGCCCATTCTTCAGCCCCTGCGGGTCTGACCTCTTGCCGGCATTTTACGTATGCTGCCGGCTGACATGCTCCAGCGGGAGCGGGAGGCAACCATCAACTCTCCACACGCACCGATTGTGACCGTCTTGTTGATGGCCTTGCCCATCGCTTTGAGCACCACGCTCGAGTGCCCCTTCTCAGTCAGCAGGCTGCGGCAGGCAGAGAGGCGGCGGCAGCAGGGCAGCTCAGAGCAAGCGCAGGGGCTGAGGCTGCTGAGACGGCCTCTAAAACAGCTCGGGCATGGGAGCAGCAACTGCAGCCATGTCGGATCGCTTGGCCTAGTGCACGTGTCCAACAAACAGCAGCAGCACGGCGGCAGCAGGGCAGCAGCATGTGCAGCTGCACCACCGTCCGCTGGTCTAATACCAGCATGTGGCCTGCACCAAAGATGAAGCATGGTAGCACAGCGCACCTAGTGCCGTAGCTGATGTAGCTGCGGCTCTTGCCCTGGCTCGTGATGCGCACCTGCGCAGCGGCAGGGCAGCACCGGAGCTCAGATGGCAGACACGCAGAAGCGCCGCTGAAGATTACAGCAGAGCGCTGGGCTTCCGGGCTGTCAGCGCCCATGTGTCGTGTACGCAGCAGCTGCAGGGAGGAGCAGCACCCGCCGCGCCGCCGCCAGCGCCGGCGCCCTTGCGAGCGCTGCCCGGCACACCTCGTTCTCCGCGTGCTCCTCCGCCTCCCGCGGCACGGGCACTCTCTGGTAGCGATCCATGGTGCCGGGAGGGCCTGTACCCGGCTCTGGGGCAGCTGAGCAGGGGAGTGGCAGCGGCAGGGGTGCGTTCTGGGCGCGGGGACCCAGCCTGTCGGCAATCGGGCGGCACACACACACTGCTGGCGGCTGTTCCGAAAGGGTTGGCTGCAGATTCTGGGCCTGGCACGCCTGGCCGCAGGGTTGGTCTTGCGTGCTGCCTGCCCGGCACTCGGACAGGGGCGGCGCTCCTCTCCCCACGCACATCGGGCGGTGGAACAGCCGACACAAGCGCGACCCACCTGCGAGAGTTCTCCTAGCAGCGGGTTTAGGGGCGCGGCCTCGGGAGCGCGATGCGTCGCCTGCTGGTCCGTTCTGAGTGCGATCTGCGTTGTGCCAAGCTGCCAGGGCGTCGCCACGGGCCTCTGGCAGTCAGCCGCGACCGCAGCATGGGTTTCATGCCGCTCGGGGGTAGGCAATTGGCAACTGCAGCATTCTGGTGCACACTGCGGCGTTAGTAGATCACGAGCACGCGGCCGCCGGCCGAGCCAGCCACGCCTGCTTGACTGGTCGTCAAGGAACTGAATCGCTGGGCTCGCTGGGCGCCCGATCGGCTGCGGCGGCACCATGTCCCTGGCCTTCGATGAGTTCGGCAGGCCCTTCATCATCATACGAGTGCGCCGCGACAAACATGATTGCGAGCTCCTGCCCGCTCTGGCCCCGGAGCCGCTGGCCATACCCCGAATTGGGGCCGGCATGGCTGATCACAGCGCCTGCAAGGGCCCAGCAGCCCGCCGCCGCCCACTAGCCCACCCGCCGCCGCTGCCGCCTTGCCTCCGTTGCGAGTGCCGCCCGTCCCCCTGCCCGCCCCTGCCGCCTGCCGCAGGAGCAGGAGAAGAAGTCTCGGGTGAAGGGCATTGAGGCGGTTAAGTCCAACATTCAGGCAGCCAAGGCGGTGTCGCGGGTGCGCAGGATGGCGGCTGCAGCACCAGCGGCTGTGTGCTCACCCTACGCCGCATGCAAGCGCTGCGCTGCCGCCTGGCCCTTCCCGGACCTGCTCTCCAGCAGCTGCTGTTGCATTTGCACTGCCGCTGCATGCTGGCACTTGTCCCGGCTGCTGACGGCTCATGGAACGTCCTGCCGATGCGTCCGCCCAACCGCCTGCCTGCCATGCCTGTGCCTGCCCTGCCCCCTGCTGATGCCATGCATTCCGCTGACTCATGCGCTGACTCGTGGTCAATTTAGCTGCTCGCTTGTGCAGGTGCTGCGCACGTCGCTGGGCCCCAAGGGCATGGACAAGATGCTGCAGGGGCCGGACGGAGACATTGTGATCAGTGAGCGCACTTTCCGAGTGTCTGCCTGCTGCTTGTTATTGCCCGCTGTTGATGCCGGGCTGCTGTGCTGTGTTGCTGGCACAGTCGGTGGCTGCCTGCACCTGCCTACCCGCTAGCTGCTGTTACGCCTGACCAGGCGCTGCATGGTACCAATTCCATGCTGCCGCCCAGCCTTCGTGGTCGGCTGATTGCTCTGCCCTCNGCTGCCTGCTGCAGCCAACGATGGCGCCACCATCCTGGAGCAGATGGAGGTGGAGAACCAGGTGAGCTCCACATAGGGTTGACTCATTGGCAGTTGCAACTCGCCGCTTGGGCATGCGTCTGGTGTGGGATGCCAGCAGCTGTCGGTGCAAAAATGGACGGAGATCAGCTGCTGTGCCGCACAGAGCAGATGGCGGTGCTGCAGACAAGGCTTCGCATCGGTGCGGTTTCGGATGCTGCCTGCTGCAGATCGGCAAGCCTGCTGGCATTGATCTAGAGTGCGTGCTTGTGAGCTGCCTGGTGCAGATCGGCAAGCTGCTGGTGGAGCTGAGCAAGAGCCAGGACCATGAGATTGGAGATGGCACCACCGGCGTCACGGTCAGTGCTGGGATTGAGGCATGCTCGTGTGTGATTTGCCGGCTGTCTGCGTGCGCACTTGCTGGGTCGCAGCACCCGCATGCCTGCTGGCAAAGAGGTGTGCGACGTCCTTGCATGCGTCGCGCCCTGCAGGTAATGGCTGGGGCACTGCTGGAGCAGGCGGAGCACCTGTTGGACCAGTGCATTCAGTTTAGAGCTGCCTCATGCTGGTTGTTGGGGCTTCTTCTCTGCAGGTCATGGCGGGTGCGCTGCTGGAGCAAGCAGAAGACCTGCTGGACCGGGGCATTCACCCGCTGCGCATTGCAGAGGGGTACGAGATGGCGTGCAAGGTGGCGCTGCAGGTGTGCAAACCGGCGTGGGATGCGGTTGCGTCGTGCCTGCATTACTGGTCAGACGTTGATTGGCAGAGGCTGCAGAGGGCTGCACATGGCCTGCAACCCGGCATGCAATGTGGCTGTTTGCGCTCGGTGCGTTGTGCAGCGGTTGGGTGAGATTCCCACCACCAACGGATTCAGCGTCGAGTAGCATAAGCTGACCCGGCTGCCTGCTTGTCAAACCTTCTCCTCATTTCAGCGGCTGGACGAGATTGCCACCACCTATGTATTTCGCATGTCGCAGCATACGCCGACCATTTCGTGTATGCGCTTATTCTTGTGCAGCGACTGGACGAGATTGCGACCACGTATGAGTTCAGCGTGGAGCAGCACGAGAGCCTGGTGAAGACGTGCATGACCACCCTGTCCTCCAAGATGTGAGAAACGGCAGCAGTGCAATGATGTTTGCGAGAATGTGTGCTTGCAGGCATGGGTGTGTACGCCTTCCTGTATTTTGAAGTCTGAATAAACGCACTCGCATGTGGTACCCTTCCAATCCAAATTCTCCCAACCCCACATCCCAACTGCAGCGTGGGCCGGCACAAGCGGGAGCTGGCAGAGATGTGTGTGCAGGCGGTGCTGGCTGTGGCGGACCTCGAGCGGCGGGACGTCAATCTGGACCTCATCAAGGTTTGATTTGGGGGTCACCAGTGCCACTTGTATCGCAATCCATCAGTGCGCTGGCTTGGACTGACGGGGCTTTGATGTTGTTCAAGTCTGACCGTTTCCTAAAATCCACACTTGCACCTGCGCAGCTGGACGGCAAAGGCAACACTGGGCTGACGGGTTTCTGCTGTGTCGACCGCCATCTGACCGCTCCCAAATCGTGCTTGCATTGACCTGTGCAGCTGGACGGCAAGGTGGGCGGCCGCCTGGAGGACACGGCCCTGGTGAAGGGCATCGTGCTGGACAAGGACATGAGCCACCCGCAGGCAAGCCCATTCAGCCTGTTCAAAGCTGGTCGCGCAGGTGTAGCAGGGCTTGGGTGCTGCGTTAGGCAAGGCCCTGAGCCACCAACAGCAAGCCACTTCAGAACCAGGGCAGTTATTTGCCGCTTCCAGTATCATTGTTGGAACGCTCTGCCACTCTGGAACTGTGCAGATGCCCAAGGAGCTGCACGATGTCAAGATCGCGATCCTGACCTGCCCCTTTGAGCCCCCCAAGCCCAAGACCAAGCACAAGGCAAGCATCGCTTGAAAGCTGGCTGCTGCGTGCCTCTGGCTGTCGCGTGCCTCTGGCTGTCGCGTGCTGCTGGCTGATGCCTGCTGCTGGATTGCAACAGTCTGTGAGCGCCTGTTGAGCACTGGTTAGGGTCGCAGCTCACAGTTATGTCATCCCGTTCCAACATCCATCCTTGCAGGTGGACATCAGCAGCGTGGAGCAGTTTGAGAGCCTGCGGCAGCAGGAGCAGCAGTACTTCCTTGACATGGTGCAGCAGTGCAAGGACAGCGGCGCCACGCTCGTCATCTGCCAGTGGGGTGAGGCTTTGCCTGTTCAGTAGCGTGCTTGGTTGTTGTGTTGATCAAGTGTCGACGGTGTGGTGCAGCAGTGCAAGGACAGCGGGGCAACGCTTGTCATCTGCCAGTGGGGTGAGAGGGGGATCCTCGCTGCAATGTTCAGTATGGTTATGCGTGGTTGCTGCATCGCACTTGCAGGGCCCTGCCACACGGCATGCAGGAGTTGCAACTAGAAGGTGCCGCTTGTCTCACCCATGCAGTCAGTGACGCATGTTGACCGCTTCACTTGCATGCAGGCTTTGCTGACGAGGTCAACCACCTGCTCTAGTCATTTCATCACATGGTCCATTCAAGCTAACCTATTTATTGTGTAATTCACCTGCCCGCAGGCTTTGACGACGAGGCCAACCACCTGCTCACGCATAAACGTTCAAAAAAANGTGAATCCCATTTCGACTTACACATGTGTAATTCACCTGCCCGCAGGCTTTGACGACGAGGCCAACCACCTGCTCATGCACAACGACCTGCCGGCGGTGAGGCGCCCTGCCGGCAGACCATGCACATTGCTTCACTCTTTGCAGTTCATTGGCTGCGAAGACAAGCATAGCTGTGACTAGTCACAGCTGTAGGGGCCTGCGTTGCCAATGCTCGCATGCGCAGCTCTGCCATGGGCCTGCTCATAACCACAGCCGCAACCCTAACATTTGCCGCAGGTGCGCTGGGTGGGTGGCGTGGAGCTGGAGCTGCTGGCGCTGGCCACCGGCGCGCGCATCGTGCCCCGCTTCCAGGTGGGATAAAGTTGTCTGTCTTGTGCATGTGTATGCTCGTGTGCCCGGGCGCGGCAATGGATGGCATCATTGGTGCAATGGCAAATACACGTGCCATTGGCGGTCCTTGCTGGGCTGGCTGGCTTACCATCACAGCAAATGCACTCCTCACCCCGCCAGGCCATTTCTGCTCTCCTTGTCGACCCCTTGCGTTGATTGCGTTGATTGCACGTGCATTCCGCCCTGCTGGCCGCAGGAGCTGGCCGCCTCCAAGCTGGGCTATGCCAAGAGCGTGAAGGAGATCAGCTTTGGCACCACCCGCGATCGCATGCTGCTGATTGAGGGCACGCCCAACAGCCGGGCGGTCACCATCTTTGTGCGCGGCGGCAACAAGATGGTGGGTTAAGGGCTGGGGAATGTGGGCTTTTTTTAGGGCATCTGAGGCTGTTTGAGGGCACGCCCAACAGCCGGGCGGTCACCATCTTTGCAACAAGATGGTGGGTTGGCTGGGCAGTGGAGGCGAAGGAGTGCGGGGTGGGTTTCTTGCGCTGCGCAGTGTCAGCGGCCTGTGCTCGCCCCGGCTACGGGTGGCGCAGCTGCGCGGAGCCAAAGTGCAGTCTGTGCATGCATTGCCACGCGCTCAACGTCTTTTCCTTCGTGCCGCATTCTGTGTTCGCCACCAGATGATTGAGGAGACGAAGCGCAGCCTGCACGACGCGCTGTGCGTGGCGCGCAACTTGGTGCGCGACAACCGCATCGTGTACGGCGGCGGCGCGGCGGAGATGGCGTGCAGGTGTGCTGAGCTGGGAAGTGCCTTTTGTGAATTGTTGTGGGCTGAGCTCAGCATGCCTGCATCTCGCGAGCAGCCCCGCATGGCAGCCAGCGCAGTGACACAGGCCACACAACCTGATGCACGTCGATTGCATGTTGAGCCGTGGCCGCGGCGTGTGCTCAATCTGCACGACTGTGCGGCGCAAACAGCAGCAGGCTTGCAGCCAGGCGCAGGTCAGCATCAGCGTCCATGTTCAGTTTGCCCGCTGCTCCATCCATTGCTGCTTCTGTTTTGCACCCTCCTCCTCTTACACAGCCTTGCGGTGGAGAAGGCGGCAGATGCAGTGCCAGGCGNATACTTGTCTGGCTTTTGATTGGTTGGGAAGTGGGTTGGGGAGTTGTGCGCTCAGCCTGGCGGAGGACAGCGGGCTGCCGCCCATCGAGAGCCTGACCGAGGTGCGYMKSTTMMRTGGCWTTRYAWTGGTTGGGKAGTGGYRWACTGCGTCGGTTCTGTCCTCGCTAGCATGGGTCAABACACGGCAGGTGTGAAGGGCAACCCACGCTCAATTGCTGCACACTCCTAGCTCAGTTTCTGTTCCGTCTTCTATCATCCACCCCGGCAGGTCAAGACGCGGCAGATGCAGGAGGGCAACCCGTACCTGGGCGTGGACTGCAACGACGTGGGCACCAACGACATGCGGGAGCAGGTCAGTCAGCAGCCAGGGAGCTTCGCTTTGGATTGTTCTCAGTCTTGCTAAGGCGCATTGGTGGGGACTGCAATTTGTGGACTGCAAGACTGGGCACCAACGACATGCTGGAGCAGGTTAGCAGCCTGCGTTGTCACCATGCTGCCCAACAGAGCGTGTGCGTGTTGGTGCGCCCTAACCAACCTTGCCTGCCCTGACTCCTCCAACAGAACGTGTTTGAGACGCTGATCGGCAAGAAGCAGCAGCTGATGCTGGCCACGCAAGTCTGCAAAATGATCCTCAAGGTGGGGGACGCAGCGCAGAGCAGCGCAGCACAGCGCAACACAGCATGGCACAGCAGGGTGGCAACCGCGCTTTTAGGCTGGTTGGTGGCTTTTGGCTGGCATTCAGCCCATCCAAGCTTTAAGCACTTTCCAGCTCACGCCTGCCTTCTGGTTGCTCCGTGCTTCCCTTTTGCAGATAGACGATGTGATCAAGCCAGCAGAGTACGAGTAAGGGCAGCGACAAGCTGCGGGGCAGCCGGCAGCTCTCCAGAGCAAGGCTCTTCTGTCTGCGAAGGGCGCCCTTCTCTCCCGCATGTGCAGCACACTGCGACTGTAACACATTTGGGCTGCCGCCAGGTCAATGTCATCCTCAGGCAATCAGGACACAAGGAACACAAATGCCAGCCGCTGCGTGCATGAATCCCGAGCCTTGCTACATCAGCACCCGGCTTCTGAGCTGAAGCGGCTTGTTACAGGCTGCCACAAAAACACATAAGACGGTTGGCAGTGCAGGACAAGGCATGAGCGGCCACAGTGAGGCCAAAGAATGCGGGTTGCGATTGAGCAGTTCGCCTCGAGGGAAATACGCAGTGGAAACAGGCAGGCACTCGAAGCAAGTTGTGAGAAAGCATGCACGACTAATGATCAAGCAGCAGGCATGCGCAGCAGGCATACCAGGCATTAGCACCTAAAGGCCGTTTGAGGTCTGCAGCGGAACCCCTGGCACAAGGTAAGTTATTTAGTAGGAGGTTGCAAGGGCAACCGACTGATGCAGGGCGGCCGCTGGAGAATGGTAGATGGGAGTGAAAAGGGTGGGCAAAAGTGGGCTAGGATTTCAGCAGTGGGCTAGATTTCAGCAGTGGAGTTCCCCTGCGCACAAGCGTGGGGTCCTGGAAACTGCCGGTGGCAAAAGGCCGGCAACACTCGGGCGGCCGCTCAGTAGGCCGACACCGCCACCGACAGGGCCCAGCTGCAGGACACGAGGAGCCACCAAGCCACCAGGCGCTCCCAGCCCTGCAGCCGCATGCGCAGCACACGGCGCGGCTGCTGCCCCGTCAGCTCCCGCCGCAGCGCCACAAGGGCTGCCCGCTCATCATCGCTGGGCAGTGCGGGCGCCAGCCAGGAGCGGCCGCACAACCCTCGCACTGCAGCTTCCACCGCATGCTCCAAATCGGACAGCAGACTGCGCTTCCGCCGCCGCAGCTGCCGGTCGCCGGTGGTCACACCGCCACCGCCGCCGGCGTCATTGCTGCTGCCCGCTGCGCCTAGGTCGCGCGCTGTGCACGCTTCGTCCCATGCGCGCAGCGAGTGTGGCGGCTCGGTTTTAACCAGCACCAGCATGGGCAGCAGCAGGCCCATTGCAAATTGGAACAGAGTGAGGAACGCCTCGCACTCTGCCTCTGGCCGGCTGCTGCGGTCGAGGGCTGGAAACATGCTCTGGCCCACGCCGCCTGCGGGAGGAAGCGGGAACGGCGACAAGTAGGGCATGTGAGGAGCTGCCGGAGCGGGTACGCAGGATTTGCAGGGCCAGAGGGCATACGTGATAGCATAAGCGGAGGCATGTCGCATTTAGCCTCACCTGGGAGCACAAAGGCGAGCAGGTGCATGCCGCTGTGAAACAGGCGGATGCGCCGCCTCATGAGCGGGTGCGTCAGCATGGGCGCCGCGCAAATGGTTGAGTTGGCGCGCACCTGCAGGTGAGAGGCGAGTGCCAGGAAAGGGGGTTGTGGTTCAGGCTAGGCATGGTTTGCTAAATGCACGCCCAGAGTGCGCAGATGCACCGTGGCGGTTGCGGCCGGCCCCGCAGAACGTGCCAAAACTGCATGCAACGCACGTGGCTGCCTGCAGGCGCACACATGCCAAACACAGCTGGGCTCACCATGGCAACTGAATACACTTGCAGCAGCAGGTGCGGCACCAGCGGCAGCAGCGGCAGCGGGTTGAGCATGGTCGCCATCAGGACCGCAACCAGGCGGCTGCCTGCAAGCCGAACCGTGGGCAGTTGAGGTGGGCGGGTAGATTAGCATGAGGGCGCGGCGGTGCTCGCTTTCTGGGATTTTGGGCGGCAGGCCCGGCAGACGGCAGCTGGCATGCCGCCAAGGCGCAACTGCTGCTCCCCCAGGCCCGTGACACGTTGCTCCTAATCCGGTCGCTCACTCCAGCAAGCAATCGATCGCTCACCCCACGTCAGCTTGAGCACGTCCTTGGACCGCCCTACCCTAAGTGCAGACAACTTCCATCTTTCCAACTTGTGCGTTCCAACTTTGTGCACCCGTGTCCCTCTTGATTTGGCAAGTGCTCACCCCACGTCAGCTTGAGCACGTCTTTGATGAGCCCGCGCGCGCCCGGCTGCGGTGCATCATCCAGCACCTTTTGGATGCCGCGCGCCTTGCGCAGCAGCGGGAAGGCGAAGAACACAAACCTGCACGGGGGAGGAAGACGAACGCAAGGAGTGGAGGCATGGCTAGGCAACTGCCGGCAGCTGGGCGCTCTCAGCGGGAAGGCGAAGGACACACCCCTGCAGCGGGCAAAATTGTTGGGGTGAGGGATGGGCAACGGGACTTGCACAGGGGCGTAGCAGGACAGCAGGCAGAGAGGAGTGGCCGCATAGGTGGCGGCATCGAAATGGCTGACGCAAAAAGCAGCTACTTTGCTCTTTCCGCCGGCCACTACTTGGTGCGAGCTGGTGGCTGCCATCCACCCATCAAGCATCCACAGCATCAGATGGCTCCCCGCCGACAGCAACTAGAGCATGCGGCTCCCACCCAACGGTCAGACACCAGCAAGCCCTTCCCATCCACCTACCCACCCAGCACCCACCTAAAGCCCACGAGCACGGTGCGCCGCCAGCGATCGTACCAGGCTGGCGCGCAGCAGGGCATGAGGAAGAGGCCCAGGCACACAATGATGGACAGCACTCGCTGGAACCGCTCGTTGCCGGGCAGGCTGCTCCAGGCCAGCAGCGACGCCAGCTGGGTGACGCCGTGCAGCGCCAGGCACGCGCTGCAGGGAGCGGCGGGCAGAGAGAGATGCACTGGTTTGGTTGGCTACATTGGCATTGTGCGGGACAAACGACAACAGCTGTAGCGCTGCTGAGGGGCGGCATGCAGCAGGCGACCAGACCAGGACGACGAGGCGGCGGTCTCGAGGGGGGGAATTAAGACGGCAGGCAGGAAGCAGCACTGTCCCCTCACCCATTGAGCATGCGGTCAAAGGAGCAGGTCAGCCAGGCCTTGCGGGCGGGCGCAGGGTCGTCGCTCCAGCAGCCGGGCAGCAGGGGCCAGCGGCAGCTCGTCCGCCGCTCGGGCGAGGCGGCGGCGGCACCGGTGCTTGGCGCGGTAGGAGTAGGGCGCCCGCTGGCGCCGCTGCTGCTGCCATCGGCTGCCACTGGTCTCTGCCGAACGCCACCCATCATCGGGGCCTCCTAACCCTTGCCGTCAGCGCGCTTGGGCGGAGAGCCACCGCGTAGCTGCACCAGCTCTGCGCGACTAGTGCACTCAGCTCAGCGGCGCCAATTTGTGCCGCCGCCCCGGGCTCCGGCAAGCGTAGGCACAAAGGGGCTGCGTGCCCAGGTGCGTGCAGGTGCTGCACACAGCAGAACGCTCCACGAATTCTGAATCGGTCCGGCGTTTTGTAAGTTGCTCCCGCTGCGCGGCGCCCTCAATTGGCGGCGCTGCTCGCCGCCGACCGCGTGGTGCCGCTGGCCGGGGCCGGGGCCCACCTTCCTAATCGCCAAGACTGAGAGTCCATCCCCCGTGGCTTTGTCTCAATGGTGCATGTCCTTACCGCATGCCTCTCAAGGCCGGCAGCAGGCACTGGGCAGCTTGTGTGCAAAAAAGCAGGCGGCATGTGGCCCATGTGGCCCCACCTGCCACAGCTGTGTACCGCTGGGACGAGGGCGCATGGCGAAGGCGCATCAAGGCACCTGGCTCGGCTGGGCCGTGCCTCCCTTCGCTGCGTTGCCAAGTTGGCTCGAGCTGCCGGTGGGCCCCTCGCTGCTCCGCACCGCTCGAGTTGCCACCGTGATGAGCTTGCAGCGGCCGTCCCCCGCATTCCACACCAGCGGCTGCAGCAGGGGAGGAGAAACGCACCAGGCAGTCAGTTAGCCGCTGCCCTGCATGGCTTCTCCAACTTGTGCCTGGCTTGCCAGGCACGTGCCGCCCCAAGTCACATGCAAGCATGGGCCACATGCATGCATGCATTCTGGGTACAAGCAATCCGACCCTACTGCCGGCCATTCTTGAACAAGCTGATTGCCAACTAACCTCACCTGTGATCGCTCCTGCAGGCCGTGAGGGTTGACCACCAGCTCCAGAGGGTCCTTGGGATTCTCCGGGATGCGGTACCAGCCAACCAGCACCTGCGCTTTGGGGATACCACATGGGTGCACTCAGGCATCAATCAGGGCGGCAGGGGCGGCAGCGGTGCTAAGCTGGGAAAGGCGGGGGAGACTGTGCTCCTTGTGACGGACACCTGCGGCAGCGTACTCTCTCTTTGCTCAGGGTCGCACCTGCCGCACCAGCGTCGCCCGCGCCTGCAGCTGCAGGAAGCTAAGCTGCTCGCCCTCAGCAGCAAATGCAGCCGCGTCCTGCACCACCAGGCCCGTCTCCTTGCCTGCGGTTCAGCAGGGGCAACAAATCTAGCAACGTTGCAAATGGGCCGTGTGCAGCAAAGGCAGCCGCATCCTGCACCACAAGGCACGTCTCCTTGCCTGCGCAGCAAGGAGGGCGGCAAGGTGTATAAGTTTGTGGAGGTGGGGTGGGTCACCAGGCAAGTGGAGTGGTGAGCAGCGCACATGCCACAAAGTATGTGAGAATGCACCACAGGCGTTGGGAATAGCATGCCGCTGGCGACTGGCTCCCTGCCGGCTCCCTGTTGGCCCTCCACACCCACCCAGCAGGCTCAGCGGCTTGACAAAGTCGGGCTGCCGTGCTATCTGCGTTGGTGGATGCACACATGCGAGGCAGCAGGTCAGTTGGTGTGCGGTTCATGTACTATCACACTGCCAGTCCTGCAACGGTACCTGCTGCTGCACAGACTGCTCAGTAGCCTGCTAACACCTGCCAAATGTAGAGCACTTGGCTGGGTCACCTGCGTCAGGGCCATCGCTGCATAGTTGTTGCTGTTGACGGCCACGCCGACCGGCAGGCGGGCATTGTCCTCGAACCGAGTGGCGCCCACATACGTCATCTGCATTGGTGGAAGCACAGGGTCGTGCACCCTCATGGCAAAGCCGCGTGGCAAAGCAGCTATACAGGGGTTGGTAATGAGCATAATATTGGTGGCGTTCACATAGGCTGCTCTTCATTGGCACACCTTCTCAGTCAATATGCTCATGCCGGGATGTCCGTTGTCCTGCGGCAAAGCAGGCAGGCAGGCGGGCAGGAGCCAATCAGCAGTTGAAGTGCAGGGAAAGGCTGGGCGCGGCGGCATGCACTGCACAATTCACAAGCTGCCCTGGCGCAAGCACTGCAGGCAGCACTATGGCCAGATCCATGAAGCTGCAAAAGTGCGGCTGCGGCTGTTTCTATAGGGCGGCTGTGCATTTGCGCAAACAGGGCTCACCTCCAGCAGCCGCCGGATGTTGAGCTGTACCATGAGGACCATTGCTGAGAACGGGGTAGAAGGGAACTTTGATAAGAAGTGGAGCACGTGCACAGCACAGCAGCTTGCAGCGATGGGCCTCCGCCTGTTTGAAGATGGTGAGCAGAGGACATTGCAAGTGCTTGGCGCTCTCATACCACCTGCTGCCAGTTGCCGCTGACATGCAGACACCTGCAGGCGGCGCCGCGGCAGCAGCCAGGCAGCACAATCGAGTGTATGGATGCACCTACCATCGAAGCGCAGCATGTCCGCCTGGGTGATGGTCCCGTGCCGGGCGCCGCCATCGTCTCCGGGGCTCAGTCCAGCCGACCATTGAGAGTCTGCACGTTAAAGAATTGAATGGTCGTGCAGCCATGCACCATGCCTTGCTCCAGATGGAATGATGACCAAAAAAGCCCATCTGCTGAGTTGCAGGGTTGGCATTGGTCAAAGTGCCTGCTCTGCGCACCGCACAGCACGATGGCGGCCTTGTGGTCGGTTAGCTCCGCCAGCTGCTGCATGTCCCGCCGGCTGCATCGCAGAGTGTTAGATTGCAYGGGGCAGAAGCGGCGGMTTGATGTGAAGGTTGCGGTGCGTGCCAGGAGAGCCCAACCACCAGCACTCACAAGCCCGCCGGCGGATTGTGGAAGCGCAACAACACAAAGCGGCAATCTGTGGCCCGCCACCCACCTCCGTGGGTCACCCCTCACATGCACCAGCCGCAGGTGCTGGATGCCGTTGCGCGGTGCACGCTCCGCTGCGGTGGCAGGGTGCAAAGCAATGTTCAGTGCTATGCAACTACTGCGGCAGTGTGCGGTGCGGCTGGCCCAGTGGGATGCCTCAGCAGCTCCCGGATCGTAGCACGGCAGCAGAATCAGTGCTGCCGTCGCCGCAGCCGCTGCTGCTGCTGCTGTTGCTGCTGCTGCTGCTGCTGCTGCTGCCGCCCCAGCTTCCACATGTGCATTACCGCCGCACCAAAGGCCTTTTGCTCAAAGTCGTGGCAGTTGAACAGCGTGACACGACTGCCCTCCGGCAAGCTCTGCAACATCGACGAGGTGCAGCGGCAGCGGCAGGTGAAGAATTGGCAGAGCCGGGTGGCGTTGGACCCCTGCTCCTGACCTGCACATGAGGCAACCAACGGCATCGCCTAGCCCTCTGGCGCCGTGTATCGGCAAGCACTGCAGCTAGCTACTTATCATGCACCTGTGGGGAGTGGTCCAGTAGCCGCAGCAGCTCCCACATGAATGTATCGCCCATCCACCTGCAAGAAGGAAACAAAGCAAGCCGACTCCCACATCAGCATGGCACATTGCCTTGCATCACCCTGCAGGGATGTGCGGGTGCATGCACGAGCTCGAGGGGGTGCATGGGCAGATGCATGCAAGGAAAAGGTTGGGATGGCAGAGCGGTGCAAGGCGACAGCGTGGCACAGCATGGCACAGCACAGCGCACAGCGCACCCGCAGATCAGCAGCTCGTGCTTGGCTTTCCAGAACTGCAGGCAAGAAGGGCGCGCAGGCAGGCACAGCTGCCCCACAATAACAAGAAGCAGCACTGCACCGCAGCAGGAGTTGCGGAGCGCCCAGCACGACAGGTGTGCAAAGGAACAGCGCAACATGCACAGCGCCGCACGCACCTTTGCACCAACGGGCGTGAAAAACAGGCCCTGTGCGCTGGCGCCGTTGTCTATTCCCAGCTCGAGGGCAGCCAGCTCTGCTGCATCACCGCCAGCGCTGCCCTTGTCGTTGCCGTTGCCGCCGCTGCTGTTGATGGGCGCTGCGCTGTGTGCTGCCTCGCCAGCGAGCGCAGCATGGCCGTTGTGGTTGTTGGGGCGGCAGCGCCCGCTGATCGCCTCACAACTGTCAAAGTCGAACGATACATTGCCCAAAGGAACCTCGTCGCGGCTCCTGGCGCCGAACAAGTGACGCAGAGCAGGCACAGCAGAGTGGATCAGTTGGCATGCCAGGCAATACAGGGCGCAGCAGGAAGTGGCAGCAGTCGTGTGCACTGCACTGGTGCACTGCACTGCATGCCTGCATGCATGCACGGGTCTGCCCCTCAACATGCTCGTGAGCAACAGCACACGCCCATTCAGAGCCCCTTCAGCAAGGGCGGAACCGGTCTCGATAGCTGGCTGTTTCAACAAATCCGTCATCAAGTCGCACATAGCCCACTTGGCTTCGTCGGCTCTAGAGCACCCGCAGCACAGGCGCGACTTGCCTCAGAGTGTAGGCTTCTGGCGACCAGTTGCCGGCATCCACCGCCACTGGCTGCGGCAGCGGTCGGTAGCCAGAGAAGCCCAGCCTGCAGGGAATGCATATGCAAGTGCAAGCGAAGCGTGGGCGCGCTCCAACCCAAGATGTGTCCGCACATGCTGAACTTGCGTGCTGCACGCCGCAACACAGCCGATTCGACAATGGATCACTCTTACAACTCTTACAACAGACAACAACTGTGTCCCGCAGCCTCACGAGTCAGTACCTATAAGAACTTACCTGCCGGGGTGCAGCAGCACCGCTTCATCGCCCCTCCACAGCCGCCGCTCGGGTGGCGGGTTCATGATGCACTCACCGCTCAGCGAGTTGTGCAGGCCCAGCACAATGCCGTCTGCATGTGTGATGGGTGGGGTGGGCAGAGCACAGCAATAAAGCTCGTGGCAACCTGCAGCTGCGAAGAACAAGGACAAGAATGAGCCCTGCAAAACTCACGCCCCTAACTTCCACACATCGCTTTCCTGGGAAGCAAAAATGCAGGTCCCTGAAGCGCCGTGTACACACTAATTGAAGGCAAGTGCAGCAATGCACGGCAGTCGCCACCTGGGAAGCAAAAGTGCAGGTCCCTGAAGCACGCCGTGCGCCAGAGCTCCGGCACCGGCAGCATGATGCCGTGACCAGGGCCGGTTGCATCCAGCAGCATGTGTGTGCAGACGCTGACGATTGGGTTCTCTAGCAGGCGTGCGTATCTGGCAGGGGCGGGGCGGACGGGATGCATTGGCCGTGACAGACGCAACAACAGGTCAAATCGACAGCAGCACTGTAATCGATATCAGGAGCTAATGAGGGCAGCAGTCTGGCAGTTGAGGGGCGGACTGCGGGGTTGTATCGACCACGCATGCGTGGGGGGACAATTTGTGACAACAGAGTTGGAATATGGGGCTGTTTCCGTTGCAGGCGGGGCAGCTGCCGCCGGTCCCCGAGGCAGACTGCCACCCTTGACAGGTTGACAGCTTGACAACATGCAACCACTTACCGCCTGGCACAGAGAATCGTTGTGTTGACGGGAACCACTCGCTGGGAGCAGGCATACTCCAGCAGGGGGGCGGCGCCATTGGTCTTCAGCTGCAGACGGGAAAAGGTGGCGGCAGCAGCAGCAGCTCAGGCTGAGTAATGAGGTGATGCAAGGGCCATACTCCAGCAGGGGGGCGGCGCCATTGGTCTTCAGCTGCAGGCATGGCAGGGAAGTCACTCAGGCTCACTGAACGATTGGTGCAAGACGGTATACTCGAGCAAGGGGGCGCCGCCATTGGTCGTCAGCTGCAGGGAGGAACAGGCGGCGGGAGCAGCTTAGGCTGAGCACTGGAGTGATGCAAGAGCCCATTGCCCAGCAAGGGGCGGCGCCATGGGTCTTCAGATGCGGGCGGGCTCGAAGCAGCAGCACCTCAACTTCGAGCGGTGCCAGATGGCAAGATGCAATGAGGCACTAGTGTAGCTCATCCTGCGGCAGCTCAGGTTGCGCATCCTATTTCTCCCATCTCACAATGCTGCCACCCTGGCCCCCGTCCTGCGCACCTGCGCCGCCACGGTTGGCCCGCCGCCATCCGGCCGCTCCGCTTCGACCATCTCATCCAGCAGGACCGCTGCCCGCAGGACCAGTGCGTCTGAATCGCGGGACGGCAGGCTGCAGTCGCTGCAGGCGGCAAGGGAAGGGTGGCGAAGAGCAAACGCTTGGAGCGAGGCGAAGGCATGCCTCTTGCGCAAGATGTGGCGCCTGTGGCCACAACAAGTGCCTTTGCGCAAGAGGCGCCCACAATAGCTTGTGAGACGGGAAAGCTGGCAACGTCGGTTCTGCTGGAGCGGAGCGCAGTCGGGAGACGTGCATTGGTCGCCCACACTGCCACTGACCTGCACAGCACCACCGAAGCAGCGTCCGTGGCAGCCACCATGCGCAGGGCTGCTGGGTCGAGAGGGCTGCCGTTGCGGAACACGAACTGCAGATGATGCGGGATGCCGTTTGGACACGCTTGAGGCTTTTGGCGCCGAGACAGGAGCACTGCAAGCACACTGCACTGCCCCGTTGCAGCGGCTCCAGACATGGGGCGGCCTGACGCTTTGCTGCACCATACTAGCGGCACCAGACATGGTGTGACAAGGCAAGAAAATGGGCATCTGGTCCGCCTCACCTGTGTGCCATAGCGGGACGGCTCTGGAATGACCTGCACACAGCAAGCACAGCGTGCACAGCAGGCACACCAGGCATGTCAGTTCTGTGCTGGGCCAGAGCTGCAGACGCATCTGCGCAGCCGGCTGGTCAAACCTGCTCACAAAGGGAGTGGCTGCTAACACGGCCCTGCCCATCCAGCGGCAGGCACGAGCAGGCAACCTGTGATTACGCACGTCAACCTGCCTGCTTGAACAGCTTCTCCATTTCCAACTTGTCTCCCTGCAGCAAGCAAGCAGGCCGCAGCGTGAAAGAGATGGCACCGGGTGACCCGGGACGTGACGGCAGAACTATTTCAGTAAGTTGGTCAACAGATGCCTTGCCTGCTGCGCCAGGACAACGACGACTCCGCCGCCCTCGCCTCGGTTGGCGGCGCACAGCTGCGCCATGGGGGCGGATTTCCAGTGTGGGTGAGTTTGCTGTGAGTGGCGACACTGCCCCTTGTTTGGGGTCACACAGCTGCAGCCCAACCCCTGGTGCACCATGCAGTTTGCAAGCAGTGAATTGACAAGGCACTACCTTCCCTGCTCACACTCACCTGAGCCAGCACCCGGATCAGCTGGCTCAAGTTCCAGCTGGATTCGCTCCAGGCCAGCACCACGGTGTGCCCCTTCTCATAAACCGTGCTGCGGAAGCGGAGGGCAGACGAGGGCAGACGGTGCACATCGATTCACGGGAGTCTCCGCATGAGTCAGTGACAGCGGCCCAGAAATGCAGGTGCAGCAGGCGGAGCGCACAGGGAAGCGGCGGGGCACCTGCCCTGACATCTGTGCGCAATCACAACAGGCATGCCTGCTCAGCTTGTCCAAAAGATTGAGTGGCGCACCTGCCGCGCTTGACATTGCTCTCCAGCATTTCCAGCACCAGCTGCACATATCGAGAAGCAAGTGGCCGCGCGATTTGAGCGGGTCGCGATGTGCCGATCGGCACCTCCGATGCCGCACGGCCAGCACGCTGCATGGCCGCTGCACTAGCTGGAACGCAAACTGCATGGTGCGCCAGGCACCAGTGCTGCCCCTACACCGCAGCTTGCCTGCTCCACAAAGGTGAGAACCAGGGCAAAGGATGCAAGGCCGAATACTGCTGTAAGGACCGCAAACAGCTGGCTGGGGAAGCCGGCATAGTCCTCCGGCAGCTGCTGCCTGCAAGCCGAGAGTTTGGTGCCGGCGGGTGCAAGGCAGGGTGAGCTGCACTGAGCTGGTTGCGGTGGCGTTGCCACCCACTGCGTGCAGCACGGCATAGGCGCAAACAGATGGCAGCTTACCCCAGCACCACTGCAAGCACAGAGTAGAGGGAGTGCCACGCCTGCTCCAGCGGCCCGGTTCCCTGCAAGCGCAGGAACTCCGACACACTCAGCTCGTTCAGAGGCTAAGCCGCTGCAGCAACTGCACTCTTGCGGGCTTCCCAGATACACCATCACCAACGGGCCCGTTGCACAAGGAGACAGCTACCGGGCGCACGGCGCTGCTGTACATGCATCTCCTCCCTGCCGGCAAGGAGCAACATGGCGTGCCGGCGCGCCTGCGGCAGCGGCGGCAGCGTTTCGTCCAGGTTCCGAATGAGGCTGGCCTCCACAAATGCGCCGGTGATGAACACTGTAAACAGCCAGAGAAGCAGGTGGGGTCGGTTGCGGAGGCAGTTGGTGCTGTTGAGGCATTCGGCTGTTCGGCTGTTCGGCTGTTCGGCCCGCAGAGGGCATCTGGCTGCTGTGAAAGAAGGTCTAAAACAGACCCACCTGCAGCGTTGAACACGAGGAACAGCTGCAGGTCGCTCCATGTGTCCTGCCGCCAGTTAACTGCGCCGTGCATGCCGGTGGGAGGGGTGATAGGATTGGGCGGGGTGCCACGAGCGGCGAGCGGCACGAAGGTGCGCATTCGCTGAGCAGATGTGCACAAGCCGTGAATCGTAGCAGCAGTCCGCCAGGTGGTGGGGCGCTCATGCCACTCCAATCACGACGGCACACAGTCCTGGGCACGACCACAGCCCAGCAAGCCGCGGTGGCGCGCCTAGCACAGCCTACGCACAGTAGCGGTACCGTTGGCGGTCCAGCCATCTGTCCAGCCGCTGGCGCCACTCGGGCGGCGGCGGCGACTCTTCAAACTCCTCATGCTTGCGAGGCCGCTGGCTGGGGCTGCAACGCAGCAGCGATTCAAGGAAGGAAGGGCGGGTGGGCAGCATGGCGGGCCCGCAGGGGCCACCCCGGGGGGGGCCCAGGCGGGCCTGGTTTGCTGTCTACGCGCATGCACCCCATCTGCCAGCCCCGCTTGGCATGCTCACTGCACTCGCGAGTCGCCCCAGTCCAGCGAGCCCTGCTGCGACTGCACGTGATGGTGCATGTCCAAGTCTTTGGCCCAGTCATGGCCCGGGCCGGCGCCGCCCATGCCGCCGCCGCCGCTCCCTCGGCCGCCGGGGATGGCGGCCAGGGGTGCCGCTGGCCGTCTCGCCGTCCTCTTCCTGCTGCATGCCGCCGCACGCCGAGCCAGCGACCGGCGGCTCAGCGAGAACCGGGACACGCAGAGAGCTTGCATAGCGGGCCGGTTTGTGAACGGCTGCTCCCGCACGCTGACAGAGCATAGAGTGGGATCTCAAAGGCAACGGAAGTCGCGAGGTGTAATGCGGAAGCGCGAGAAGCCGACATGGAGCGGCGGCGCCGCACAAACCCTACAGTATCCGCGGTGCCCCCTTCCGACATCCTTCCTGTCTGCAGTTTATGATCATGGGAAGCTTGTACAGAGCCTGACGGATGGCAGTTTAGCCATGCATTCACTCGAAAGTCGCCCAACCCTCTTCCGAGGCAGGCGCGGGTGCTGCTGCCGCCGGTGCCACCGCCGGTGCCGCACCCCAACCCAGCAAATCCTGCAGCCCTGCCGCCGGCTGCTGCTGCGGCGCTGCAGCAGCCACGGGCACGCTGCTGCTGCTGGGAACTGCAGCTGCGGCTGCTGCTGCTGGTGGCGNTGGGAGGATGCCAGCTGGCTCTCCCGGTGGCGGTGCCAGCGGCATGAGCCNACCGGGTGCCGCACCGCTGGCTGGTGCTGCAGCTGTGCTGCCGCCCAGGCGAGCCAGGAAGCTGTCCCCATCTGGCTCTGCATGCTCCTTCTTCCTCATTGTGATCCTGTTTGGGGAGTTGTAGGATGCGCAGGAGGCGGGCGGGAAGAGCAGTCAGTGGTTAGGGGCAGTTAAGACCATGCATGGCGGCCAAGCGAAAATGCAGCAGCCAGGCCCAAACCCAAAGCCGCCAGCTACTGCGCCATGCCCGATGCGGCTGGCATGGCACTGTGCCCCCACCACGCCGCTGCATACCCCGTGCACCAATCTCACTTGATCGTCTCCCCCTCCTTCAGCGACAGGTCGCCGGCGCTGCGGTACAGCGCAGCCGCCTCGGGCATCAAAGCTGAGGCTGCCGCCAGCGGGTCTTGCGCCGCGCTGCAAACAAGTAAGTCATGAACAGGTAGGTGGGGTTGGTATGCATCAATGCTGAGGCAGCCGCCAGCGGGTCCTGCGCCGCGCTGCAAACAATAAAAAGGTGGCCCGAGCTTCGTATGCATGAGTAGGCAGATGGGCGTGTGCGGCAGCAGGCGGCCAATCATGACAAATTTACGAAGCATGCTGCTCGACAGTTGGTTCACCCCCATTCCACCTGATTTTGCGCATCTCTTCATCACGCTTCTGCTGGCGCTCGTGGTCTTGAATCGCCCTGCAGCAATGGAAAGATAATTTGCACAGTTGATGGTTCAGCTTGCATATGCTTCGCTGCGCAGCAGCATGCACCGGATCGCATCCGCGGCACGGAAAACACCACTATCTGGCTCGCTGCCTGCGAACTACCCACTCTCTAGCTGTCCACCACACCCATCCGCTGGGCTGTGAGCTTTGAAACCAGCCAGCACTCACACATTGGAATCAAGCAGCCAGCGCACACACATTGAGGTCAACCAGCCAGCACTCACACATTGAAATCAAAGGCGGTGGAGCGCTCCGCGAAGGAGATTCCCACAAAGGCGTGCCGCTTGGAGGCGGCGTCCTGTGGACAGCGGCAGGGTTTGAGCAGGAAATGGGGGGTCAGCAGATTCACATGAGATCAAGCCTCAAGGGTTCAACCGTGAAAACCAAGCAACACAGGCACAGGGTTGCTGTACCAGGCGACCGCCCTCCAATTCCGAACAACAAAAAAACGCACCTCCAGGCGCAGCACAAAGTTGCGGGAGGAGTCGGCCGCCTGCTCCACTGCGATGTGAGCCTGGCCGGGCGGCACGGGCGCCACGCCAAACAGCTCCCCCCTGCAGTTAAATGGGTGAGGAGCAGGGACAGTGAGCAGTTCGCAGCATGCTCCACTGCGCTGTGAGGATAGCGCCCCCAAACAGCTCGCCCCTGCCCATGGTTGGTTGCAACAGGTAGGCGATGAGGGTTCGGCGGCATGCTCAACTGTGATGTGATCATGGCACCGCACAGAATGCAGTGTAACGAGAGGGCGTCAATGGCTGGAGCACAGCCGTGCCAGCATAGCAAACTCACACAGAGGGACTGTTGCCACTCACGTTTGGGGCTTGTTGGCAGGCACTGCTAGTCCAAACACAGGAGGAAGAGAGAGCTAAAACCGATCCTGTGCGCACTCACGTCTGGGGGTCCTCCAGCCGCACCTCAAGCGCCGAGCCTTGGGCCACCACGCGGCAGCGGCCCGTGAAGATCTGCGGGCAGCAGCCGTGCGGCAGGAGTTGTGCGGCGGGCAGCATGGCAGGATACGCCACATTGGTGATCAATCATTCAATCAAAAGCATAACATCAGCTGTACAATGAAATGCGTGCCTTGTCGTTCACGCGCCACTCGCCGCTGCGCCAGCCGCTGGCGCCCACGCGCGGCGGAATCTTGAACACCTGCTCTTGAATGGAGAGAAGCGGTTGTTGGGGTGGATGGTGAGGCAGCTGCATGGTGGCCAGCTCAAGAATGGCAGCAATTGCTCCACGGCAGCAAGGGAATGGCAGCAGCGGAAGGCGGCCCAGGTCAGGCACGCGCAGAGCAGTAGCGCCGTCAAGCCTGTGTTGCTATACAGTTAACTCACGTCAAGCTCCTTGTGCACAAAGAGCACTTGCTCCAGCGCCATGGCTTCGGTTCGCGGCAGTCGAGGCAGACAGACGGCGGCGCAAGTGGCGGCGGTGGGTGCTGACCGAGGGCTGGCGGGCAGGCGCTGCGCAGGTGCGACTCGTACAGGCGTGCTGACACGATCGAGGGCTGCGCGGGGCGCGAGATGGCCGCTGCAGGGAGGTTGGCAGACGCGTTGGTCGTTCCGAAGGGAGGGCTGGCGATCGGGGCTACGCAGCAGCGATATGGATGTCGGAGTGTGTGATCGGCGCAGGAAGCAGCTCTTTTGAGCATGTTGCGACCTGCATTTGTTTCGACCGCCGCTGGGAGCCACGAGCGCATTCCCTTTCACTCCTGAAAAGTGATCTCAAGGTCCCAGAGCAGCTTCGGGGCTATCACGGTTCGGGGCCAGAGAGAACTGACTCTTTCGTCCCCCAGCCTGGTCCACAGGGGCTGGAAGCCCGATCTTGCGATCTAGAGAGGCAAGCGGCACAGCAATGCAGCGCCGGGAGCCCTGATCGCCTGCCCTGTGGGCCCCGCCCGCCGCCGACCGCTGCCGCCACCGCCCCTAGCAGGTGCCGCTCGTCGGCCGCCCTGCATGCAACGAGACACCAGCTGGCAGCCCATCACCAGCGCAGCGCAGTACTTCAGCTTTGTCGAGGCGGCGCCGCTGGCAGTCATCTATTGCACCGCCCCCTGGTGGGTGTTGCTTGACCTGTTGCATTCCGCCCGCCCTTCCGCGCCTGCCCTTGGCAGAATCTGCATGCACGTTCAGCGCCTTGCCCTGCTGTGCTGCCGCCCGCAGGTGCTTCCGCTGCAAGCAAGTGGCCGAGAAGATTGCCGGCTTCCCCGCTGACTATGCGGAAGTGAAATTTTACAGCATTGACCTGCAAGGCTGCGAGGTGGGTGCTGGGGCAGACGGCTGTCGGCTCGACTGCGGTGCGAGACCATGCTGCCTCTGTGCGGCGCTGACGCTTGCGGCTGCAGAGCTCTCACACCAATCCCACAGCAGGCTGCTGGTGCTGATGATCCTGCCACAACACCGGCCAATCTAGCATGCTGCCTCTCAGTGTGGCCAGAGCAGCCTCAAACCTGCTGCTCCTTTGCTTCCCTTGCTGAGCGCAGGAGCTCGGAGACGTGCTGGACATCCGCACGCTGCCCACCTTCCTGCTGCTCAAAAGCGGCACAGAGGTGGCCCGCCTGGAGGGTGTGCCGCAGCAGCGCCCTGCCCGCCGCTTGGCACAGGCCCTTCGGGAGCACCTGCTGGGCGCAGCGGGCGCAGCGGGCGCAGCGGGCGCAGCGGGCGCAGCGGGCGCAGCAGGCGCAGCGGGCGCAGCAGGCGCAGTGGGCGCAGCAGGCGCATCCAGCTCGACTTGATAGCCCGCCGCCACGGCCTCCAGCAGCCAGGCCGGCCCTAGCGAACTTGTCAACTGGTCAACAGTCAAGCAGCAGGCGATAGTAGGCCTGG
>JADXDR010000107.1:85397-127677 GCA_025026875.1 Chlorella ohadii
CAATGGTAAAGTTAAAAGTTAGCAAAAGAATAAGCAGCCGGCCCGTGTCCTGGTTGTACATCAGCAGTGCCACTTGGCCTGCCAATAATGTGCAGCGGGAAGATTCGATTGAGTAGTTTGCCTTGCAAGCTGCAGCAGTGCCCAGCCATGACCGCTCCTCTTCGCTTGTGGGCAGCATGGGCAGAAAAATTGAACCGAGTCAGCAGCCAAATCGACAAACCTACAAGCAGCCTACCTGTGGTGATGACCCCCACTCGCTCCAGGTACATGGTTTGGATGCCAAACTGATCGTCGCCCATCGACAGGTACACGCCCAGCGTCTGTGCAAGGGTCCGGCAGAGGGCGGGTGCGGCGTGAGCAACAGTGCACGCTGCACAGCTCGGGCGAGACACGGCATGGGCTTCGCTGGGTGCCGGCCTGTCGAAAGCTTTGCATGCCCCTTGCTGCCACCAGAACTGCACCTGGGTGCTGGCCTGGATGAGCGGGCCGGACAGGAACTGGCCGAGCAGAGGATCCTCCGCCTCTGCGTGAGCTGCCGCCGCTGCTCCTGCAGCCGCTGCTCCTGCCGCCCCTGCTGCAGGGCCGCCTGGCCTGAACTCGTGGGCAGCCACGCGCAGCCCTGCTGCTGCATTTGCAGCTGCCGCGGCTGCTGCTGCCGTGGCCGCTGCAGAGCCGGTGGGGGGGCTCACAGCCAGCCCAGGGCTTGCAAAGCCGCCTGGCACAAACTCCCGAGCGTTGACCTTCAAGCTGCCGCCCAGGATGCGGCCCAGGCTGCTGCCCGCCGCGCCCACGCCGCCGCTGCCGGGCCCTGCAAAGCCGCCGCTTGCGCCGGCGCTCGCCGCCGCCGTCGCCGCTGCCGAGCCTGGAATGGTGATGCTCATAGACGGCATTCCCGCTGGACTAACCCTGCCGCGCTCCATAAACAGCGGCGCGCGGCCGCCGCTGGCGCTGCTACTGGGGCGGTCCTCGTGTGGTCCTGCTGCTGAGCTCAGGGAACCGGTGGTGGCTGCCTCCTCCTCTTCCCAAGCGCCCTCCTCCGCCCGCCGCTGGTCCTCCGCTAGCATGGCCTGCGCCAGATCCTCCACCTCTGCAGGGGCCGAAGCAGGGTTGGGTGGGCTGGGGATGGGAAGGGCTACNATCATCCATCCTTTCAATGACATTCTCACAGAACCAAGCAAGACGCCAAGGGCACTCATCCAGCTTGGACCACTTGCTTTTGCATTCACATGAGCCATGGCCGCAAGCCATTGCCTACAGGCCATGCTACGGTGAGCTAATACAACGAGTAAGCACACCCACCCTGCTCCTTGGGCCACTTTTTGAGCATGCTGGCCGCCAGCCGGCTGTGCAGCAGCGTCTTCTGGGGCAGCAGCACAAAGGCCTGCACACAAGAGGGGGTTGTGAGTACTGGAAACTGATAAAACAAGGTTCTTCAGCATCTTCTGGGGCAGCAGCACAAAGGCCTGTGTGTGTGGAGGAGAAGGGCGGCAGAAATGAGCTGGTGAACGCATGGACACGATGCAGGCAGGGGGACAACAAGCCAAGTGGTGCCAACCTGTGTAGCACTTGTTGTCGAATCCAGCCCACCTTGTACGCTGCCGTGGAGCGGAAAGACACAGCTGCCGCCCTGCATGCCATCCCCAACAGCACTATCCCATTGCTTTCATAACCCCAGGCTAACAACCAACCCACCTTGTACGCTGCCGCCGTGGAGCGAAAGGACACAGCGGCCGCTCGGCACGCTTCGTACATGCGTAGGTCCTTGACAGGACCATACTCGGCAAACGTGCTCCTGCAAGAGAGTGGGAATGGAGCCATGCTTTTGTGTTTCATTCCATTCCCACATTCGTGTTTGTCTTTCATGCTGCACACACCCCAGCGTCGGCATATGTGCTCCTATGAAACAAAGGAGAAGCGATGCATGCGACAGGCGTAATCAAAACATCACATGGCCTTCCTCCGCATCACCAAAGCAGCGTTCAATTGGTGTAGCTTCCGCCCCACTCTCGCACTGCAGGTGTGCAGTGGACACCCAGCCCTGTGCGCCCCACCCGCACCTTAGGAACATCTCGGGCCGTGTGCCCTCGTCGTCCCGGATCTTCTTGTAGTCGAGATTCTCCACAAGCACAGTTGAGGGGCCGTGCGGGTCGTCTGCAGTGCATACAGAAAAGAGGTGATGGGCGGTGAGGTGTAGGCACGCATCGTTTTGTGATCCAGAGTCTCACTCAGCGCCTGAGAAGAAAACCCAGGCACTGCAACATGTGACATCCTCCAGATCAAGCTGTCTAATCCACAGTACTTCAATGCGTAAGCGCACCCGGTCACAGGTCGCCGGCCTCTGCTCGGAGGCACCACAGTGACATGAAACCTAACAGGCTGACGAAGTGACAAAGCACTGAACCCTGTCCCAACGCACCCGGTCGCAGGTCGTCGGCCTCTGCGCGGAAGGACCGCAGCGCGCCCAGCAGGGCGGCGCTGTACAGCTGGCGCCCCGCGCGCTCCTCGTCCTCCTCCCGCTTCTCCTGTTGATGGGTTCAAGAAATCAAATGCAGGACTCAGTTTAGGGAGTGTGACAGGCTATACAGCTGGTGCCCGGCGCGCTCCTTGTCCTCGTCCCGCTTCTCCTGTGGAATGGCAGTTGTGCGTAAGCGCAAGGTTGGGACAGTTAGGTGTGTGCTGGGCGGCACAGTCGGGCCATTTACCTGCAAGCCTGGAGGCCAACAGCCCTGCTTGCACTGTGCACCCATTTCCTCCCTTGCCTGAACACAAACACTTTAAACCCCAGCATACCTTGGCTAGTTCGGCGGCCTCCTGCAGGTCCGGGAACTCCAGCAGGCTGTCCGCCAGGCGCTGCACATGGGTGAAACACAGCGGAAACCAACATAGGCGATCAGGCGAGGGCTGCCTGGCATGAGTGTCCAAATCAAGATAACGGCGGCAGAGGGCAGGTGGGTGCCACACAAGGTAGAGCAGCAAGGCAGCCGGCAGGTGACAATGCAGCATCAGCAGCAACGTCAACAGAGGAAAACCAAGCTGAACAGAAGGAAACACCAGCACAATCCGCCGCCGCACCTGCGGGCGCTGGCTAGTGTCAGGCATGTCCCAGTTGCCGGCTGCCGCCTGCACACAGTAGGGTGACAGGGAAGGAACCATGTGTCACATGCATCACACAATCCAGGGGGCAGTTGCTACGACCAAGGGTTGCAGTTCACAGGTTCAAAGATCTCAGATGCCGCTGTCTTGCGGAGGCACAGGTGCCTCCCAAGCACTGCGACATCCCTCCTGCCCCAGCAACAAACAGCGCGGCGTGCCTGCTGGTGCTGCAGCCGCCGCTGCTCCGCGATGGACAGGCCGGTGTCCAGCACCAGCTTGATGCCCTTGCCCTTCTTCTTCTGCAGCAGAGGATCGCAAAGAAGAAACGTGAGCAGTGTTCCAGTCACAGAGTCAGCCAGGTGCGTGCACAGTCGATGCTTGTGGGCTGCCAAACCCCGGGCTACCTGATGCCTGGCGTAAAACTGGCCGGCAGTTGCAGCTGCTCACCTTGCCACCTGCCCCATCCTCGTACGCAATGTCTGCCACGTCCTTGGCAGCGGGCTTGCCCTTCTCCTTGCCCTGCGAGTTGGACAGATGTAGGATATCACAAGAAACAGTCAGTGCGCTGTGTCTTCTGGCATGGCTACGAGCCCGCGGCAGGGCGACTCTGTCTGCACGCGAAACTGCAAGCGCCGCACGCGGCAAGGGTGCAGCAGCGCAGCCACAGACAACCCATTGGGGATTCAACATGGAAACATCATCGCGGACCTAGGCCATAGACGACCCCGAAAGATTCTTCAAACGAACCAGAGGCCGAGCCCTCACCTTGCGCGCCTTGGCCAGGCCTAGAAGCTCGTCCTCGCTGCTCTCCCGCTTGAAGGCCTGCAGAATGAGAGGCCGCCTCGGGTCAGTCCCCATTCGGGGATGTGCAGGGCACACAGAAGGGGCAGCAAACAGAGCCACACCATGACAGGCATGCAAAGAAACCACAAACAGGGAAGCAGCAGCTCAGCCCANCCGCAGCAGCATGTCGTCTGGCAGGGCACCAGCCATCGCTGCACGCTGGCTGATCCAGTCACACAATTTAGTCAGCAAATGTCACATGGCAAAGAGGAATAACACACCCACCCGCAGCATCATGTCGTCAGGCAGGGCGGGCGTGGGGTTGGACGGCTCCTCGCTCTCCTCTGCCACGGGTGCGCTGGTGCCTGTGCATGTGGAAAGGGGGCAACCAAAGCTGGGTGGTTAGCAGCGGCAGGGGGCGCACTGGTGCCTGCGAGGGCCTGCGAGGGCCTCTGCCTGCCGCTTTATCTAAACAAACCACCAGGCAGCCACTACAGAAATTCATGCATAACAGCCTCCTCCCGCATTGCTGCCACAGCCAACTAGCGCGCCCCACCACCTGCGTCGCCCGCCTCTGCCTGCCCTGCCCGCTGTTCCCGCTGCGTGCGCTGTGCTGCGGGCGTGCTCTCGTCCAGGCTGTGCCGCGCGTTGCGCTTGGGCGGTTGCGGGGCAGGCTCCTGCAGGAAGGGTGGAGTGTGGGGATCCGCGGGGTTGCAGTGGCAGGCCGGCGCACACTTGCCGCGAGGCACGGTGCACTGGGTGGTAGTCACAGCAGCGTGGGATGGCAGCAATGCTTCCTGCACAAGCTATTGCTTCCCCCATGCTTCCTCCTTGCCTCCTCCTCCTCCTCATCCGCCGCCTTCTTGCCCTTGCCCTTCTTGAAGCGGAAGCGCCGCTCCCGCCGCTCCTGCAAGCTCACGAATGCAACCAAGCACGGCTTGTCAGCTAGCGTTGTGGCTGGCAATGGCGGCGCATGTGTATGTCGCACACTCATGTTGAAGCGGACCGCCGCTTCTGCAGCACACAGTACAATGCCAAGCGGCATCAGCCAACCGCACAGGCATGGCAGGAGCAGTCATCCAATTGACACGTGCGGAGCCCCGCTGCAGCAGTCCCGCCATGTTCTACAGTTCCCAGTCCAACAGCCTGCTCCGCAGACTATGCTGMMAAAAATGAAGTATCAACAACCCACCTGCTGCTTGTACAGCTCCCACTCGGGCAGCTCCTCGGCCGCCGCCTCCTGGCCCGCCTGCTCCTTGCGCACCTCCTCCTCAATCTGCAATAAGACCGCAGATAGCCGAGCAAAGCAAGTGAGATTAAGCAAGAGGGCAGAAGCTGGTACAGAGCGGCCGCCGGTATGGGGGATGTCGGAATGGAGGGGAGTGCAGCCTGCAGACAAAACCAGGCGAGCGCTGCTGCCTCGTCAATGTGGCACGATCCTCTGCACACGGACGCAGGCGGTTGAATAGAAGCGCCACTCACGTTCAGGATGCCGTACTTACTGGGCCCCTCGATGAAGGTTGGATTTAATCATGCACCCNACCGAAAACAGCTTTCTGGTGCCTGGAGAATTGAACAAATTACTCACGTTCAGGATGCCGTACTTGCTGGGCCCCTCAATGAAGGTCACAATGCCCTCGCAGCCGGGCTGGATGCACTTGCGCCGGTGCTCCTGCACACCCAAAAAAGGGGATGAGGGGGGTTGGTGGGTGCAGCTGCTGCGAGCTGCTGCAAACTCATAAATGTTGATGGCACGTGCGTATGCCGGTGGTCCTGTAAACCGAGATAAGGAATCCCCACCCCGGCACACCTTTTTGTACGAGTTGAACTTGAAGTCGCGCCCCTCCTTCTCGTGCTCCTGGCCCTTCAAGTCCACCCAGCGCACTGCAGAACCGCGGAAGAAAGCATTGCCAAGCAGGAACAAGTTACACGGGTCCTGGTTAGTTATACTGGGTTGATCTACGTGCTGTGCTGCGCCCCCATGCACCCTGCCATTCTTGCTTCGTCTCTTTGCCAAGTTGGGCACATGCCAACCAGCACAAATGCACCCGTGGCCTTCAGCCAGCACTTGCGGTGATGGAACAGCCGGCTTGCATAAGGGCAAGTTTGCAAAACCAGTCAAACAGCCAAAACTTAACAAAGCGCACCCGTGGCCTTGAGCCAGCACTCGCGGTGGTAGAACAGCTTGTGGCCGGCGGAGCAGCGGAACTCGTAGCGGTTAGTGTGGGAGGCTGCAGGGGGTGGGGTTGCTTGATTGTGTAGGGTTGCAGCTATTGAGAGTGGTGGTTGGGGAATGTGGGCAGCAACATGGCCGGCAGGGCAGCGATTTTGGGGGGCGACTGTGATTACAGCACACACTGTTCTCAGGAGAACAAAGCCCCGCTCGGCTCACTCTTCACAGCGTGCGCTTCGGGGTCCTTGTTGCACTGCTCGCCGTAGGAGCAGGGGCCCAGCACTGCAGGGGCAAGTCGGAAGGGACATCAGCCTGTCAGCACTTGCAGGTGGAGCAGCTGGCCACTGACAAGAGGTAAATACTGCGTGCACTGACCTGCTCCCCATTTGCCTGCAGTGCAAATGCCAGCGCAAGCAAAGCTGCCCAGGGAAAGTGATATGCAGTGTTAGTCCTGGCCATTTGTTGAAGGATGGAACAATCAAATGGCCGCTCACCCGGATCCTCCACCTCTGCCTCCTCGTCTTCCTCCAGCCCCATCTTCTTGCGCAGCGCCTTGCGCTCCCTGTTGGACGGGAAGCGATTAGAGTGTGGATCAACATGACCCCGCGCTGTGGACTACAGGGCAGGCGGCACGCGACCAGTGCAGCAAGCGACCAGTGCAGCTCAAACTTCCTGGCAAGCAGCAGCAACATCCAGCGCCGCAGCAGGCGCGCATGGCCTGCAGAGCTGGCATCAGCATATGCGGGCCTTACGAAAAGTTACAACTCACTCCTCCTCCAGGCGCAGCGCCTCGCGAATCTTCTCATCCTGCGCCACCTGCGCCTCCACCTGCATGAAATGAAACATGTAAAGCGGTCTTCATTTGCAAGCTGCTGTTAATTGCATGGAGCGAGGCAACCGCAGGTAACTTCTCATCCTGAGCCACCTGCGCCTCCACCTGCATTTCAATAGGCACATTCAGGCAGGGCTTCAGAGGTAGGGCGATTCTGTCTGAAAGCAGCTGGACGATTCCCCTCATCCTGCGCCACCTGCGCCTTCACCTGCAGGCACGGGTGGAAGAGAGGTGTTTATTCAAGAGCGATGCACCTGCAACCCACAGCCCACCCATCACACTTTCAGCCTGGGCTACCACACGGTGCAGCGGCAGCAGTTCCTATCTAGCAGCTCGCCTTCTCAACGACCACAGGAGCCGCCGAAGCCGCTTTGCGCTGCCGCGCGCGCTGCGCTGCCGCCTGCTTGGAAAACAAGTGGAGGCGCGGCGACAGCATGTTACCAAAACACCAACTGCGAGGAGTAAGGAAATGATTGTGGTATTAGCAGAACAAGGGACCAGCGCACAGGACGCGGGACAGCACAGCTGGTGCCTCCAGCCGCAAGCAACCATGCATGCAGGACAGTTGTGCACCTCATTCCACGCCCTGGCTCCTCCCAGCTTGCTCGCTTGGACAGCACTCCCACCGCCCGTCCCTGCCTTGCTCGCTGTGCCAGCACTCCCACCGCCCAAACAGTAACAAGACTAGACTAAGTATACTCCCAGCACCCACCTGCTGCGCCGCCTCAAACTGCTCGGTGGGCCGGGAGGCGCCGCCGCTGCCGGGCTGCGGCCCCCGCAGATCTTCCTTCCGCCCCGCCCCTGCAACGAATGAGGGTACAATGTGATCATGCTCGTATCAGTTCGAAAGCAATTGTAGCCACTGAGAGGCGCCGCGCAGGTCTTCCTTTCGTCCCGCGCCTGCAGCGCTTGTAGGGTTTGAGTTGAACGAATGAGGGGTCCAGGGCGGGCACATGCAGGCAGGGCAGCACACGCTGCTCCGCCTGTGTGGGCAGCTGCACTCTGCCATGGCGACTTTGTTGTTAGCGTTGCACGCCATCCACAAGCACCCTGTCTGTCAGCTGCCGCACCTGCTCCGCCGTAGGCTGTGCCGGAGCGCTCCCCTGCTGCCCCTGTTGCAAAGTAGCCTGCGGGGAGGGAGTGTGCGCAGGAACGGGTAAGGGCACACTCCCACAGGTAGCAGCACATCGATCGGCTGGCCATCGGCACCCAAACCACACGCAACACGGCTCCAAACCAGCTCTGAGCTTGGACGCCGCACCCGCATTGCACAGATTAAGGCCGCACACTCAAACCACACACAGCAAGGCCCCAAGCCAGCCCTTCGCACCCGTGGAGAAGCTGCCAGCTCCCGCCTTGGCAGCCGCGCCCTCCGCTTGTGCCCTGCTGCCACGCACATGGCGCCATCCAGGCAGCGGCGGCTTGCGGAAATCGTCTTCGTCGCCAGAGCTTCCTGCATCGCTGCTGGCCGCGTCTGAAAGCAAGCCGGGGATGTCCCCTGTGTCGTCGCCGGGCTGCATGGAAAAGTGGCGCAGATGGCAGGGCAGTCAAGTCGATGCAGGGAGTGGGTTGGGTGCTACGGACATCAAAATCAGAGCTGAACAGAAAGGGATAGGGATGGGGGTGCTGGGGAGGCAGGCACATTGGTGTATTGTAACATGCACCATGGCTGTGCAGCTGTTGTGAGCAACAGACTACCCAGCGAACACGCCACCCCTGCAACCCAGCCGGCCACATATGAACCAACTCACCACTTTCTTCGGCTTGGGCTTGGGCTTGGCTGCCTTCTTGCCGGCTGGGGCCATCGGGTCCATTGGGACGACATAGGAGCTAGAGCTAATGAGGGTTGACACCAGGCCCTCGGGCAGCGGCGGCGGCTCCGTCTGGAACTGGGCCTGCGGTTCCTTCGGCTTGGGCTTGGGCTTGGCTGCAGCCTTCTTGCCGGCTGGCGCCGCTGCCGCTGCTGCAGGCGCCGTCTTGCTAGGCGCGCGCTGCTGCTGCTGCGTGCGCTGCTGTGGCTGCGCACGCTGCTGCTGTGCGCGCTGCTGCCTGCCAAATGTGGGCTCACCGTCGCTCTCTGCAGCAGCGGTGAGGCAGGGGTGGCTGAAATGGGCGGGCGGGTAAGGCTTGCACGAGACATGGCTGCTGCATGCTGCACACTGGCACACCCCCTGCTTCTCAGGCGGCAGTGCAGGCAAATTTCCAGCTTCTGCATGGGCCCGACTGGCATTCTGTGGTAGCTGGAGCAGGCAGGCACAGCAGTAGGCGGGCCTCAGGGCAGCAAAAGCAAGGGTCTCACCGCTGGCCTCCACGTCCGACTCTAGGCCCGGCATGTCATCGCCGGCTACTTCCACTGGTGGTGGCTCCACATCGCTATCGGAGTGCTCCTCAAAGTACGAGCCTGGACGGGGCAGCGAGGGCCAGCAGCAAGGCGTGAAAGGATGATCAGCAGTGATAGGAGTGCGATGCACAGCCGCAGGGTCCAACGCGCATCAACGCAGCCGCTCACAAGCTAGCCTCAGCGCACTCATGCAGGGGTCCCCTGCTGCAACAGCCAGCACATCCATCCCTAATAAGCCCATGGTGCAGCAGGCTGGAGGTGCCCCATGTGCCCCATGTTGCGCGGCGCCCGCCGTTGCATTCCCACACCCATGTGCCGCCCAGCCGCCCCCAAGGCTTACTGTCTGAGTGGTAAGACTCCACGCCCTCCTGCTCCTCTCCAGCAGAAGCCAGCCCNAGGCGGCCCATCCTCCTCATCCTCTTCTGCAGCCATTTGGGGGGCACCCGCAGCCGCCATGGAATGCAACCTTGCACCAGCGGCGGCAGACAGCAAGGAGGGCATGCCGGCCGGCGTACGCTTGCTGCCTGGGCATGGCATGGCATGGCATGGGCTGTCAGCTAGCAAGCAAGGTACCCAAGCCAAACACAAAAGCAATGTCATCATGGCTCAACAAGCACAGCACACCACCACAGGCACATTTCGCACCTAGGGCCGGCATCCCATCGTCGTCCTTGCCCACCGGCGCAGCAGCAGCTGGCCGCTTGCCGGTGACGCGCCCTGCCGCCGGCCCCCGCGCGCCAGCGCGTGCACCGTTGCTGGCTGGGCGGGCGGCAGGGGCTGGCCTGCCATCCTCTGAGCCGCTGNCTTCATCTTCTGATGCAGATGCCAGGTCGGGCACATCATCCGCATCCTCTGACTCCAAGTCCTGAATGATCTGCTCCTTGCTGAGGGAGTAGCTCATGGTGTTGGTCGCCGCCCCCGGCTCCCCAGCCGCCCTGGCTCAGCAGGGGCTCCGCTGCGGGCAGGGAAGATCAAGCTGAGGGGCGCTTGAGCGGCGGCGCTCGGACGAAGGCGGGCGGGCGGCGGCGGCAGGGAGCGGCTGGCGCGCCCCGAGGCAGGGCCAAATGCTCGGCGCAACTGCAGTCATGCTGCTCGGGCGAGGTGGAGCCCGCCAGAGCGCCCAGGGCCGCTGCTAGCGGGTGGAGCGGCCGGCGAGCTCGCGTCGCGCCGCACAGCTCACCTAACGACTTCTTAAAGGTCCCAGATGTGTTGGTCGCGCCCACAGCTGCCTGCGCGGCGTGCAGACGCCACCGCGACTCCCAGTTTCGCCTGGCCGCCGGATCAGCGCCCTTGGCTGGGTTCAGAAGCCGTGCACGATGCTTGGAACACAGGACAATCCGCCGATGTTGCGCCCGTCACGCTCTCCGCCCGTCACGCTCTCCGCCCCGCCGACCTGGAGCGCGGCACCGCCAGCGCCGCATTTGCTGCCGACCCTTCCTCATGAACTCTCACAACACAGCCATGTCAGAGCTGCTACTCCATCAAAATCCCTGGTTACAAGGCGACGGCTCAGCTGAAGGCTGCGGCACGGGGCGCCAAGCAAGTGGCGCCCGGCGGCGCCCGGCTTGGCAGAGCGGCAAACAGAGGTGGGCTGGAGCAAGTAGATAATGAGTGATAGGCATAGGTTCATTGCAGAGGGCAGTTCAGTGAGGGTGGCAGAGGTTGTCTTCTCGACGTGTTGGGCGCCGACTCCCGATCGGCGCCGCAAGGTTTGTGAGGGGCGGTATGCAGCGGGGTGGTCGGGCGGCAGGCTCATGACGGATGGCACATGAGCTGGCCGGCCGCCGCTGCGCCGCTAGTTGGGTTTTTGCTTGGTTTAGACGTTCACCTCGATCACGCCGCTCTCGCCCACGCGGGACTGGAACACAGGCAGGGGCTTGGGGTCGCCCAGCTTGCCAACCTGCGCACCGGATGGCGGGACATGGGCGGCAGCCACCAGTCAGGGCAGGTCACGGGGCAAGTAAACAACCCGACGGGGCATGGGCAATCATGGCAGATGGCAGGGCGGGGTTGCAGGGATTGCAGCTGCTCCATGCACTGCCTGCATGGCTGGAGGCCCCTGAGCACGCGGACGAATGCAGCGCAGCCCGCCAGCAAGCACCCAGCTCACCAGGGGCAGGTTGGGCATCTGCATGAGAGCAGGGGAAGAGGCAGCACAAGGAAGGGATTAGCGCGGAAACAGCCGTAAAATGCACCCAGCGCAAGCCACACGTGGCTGCCACATGCTGCGTGCATCTCTGTCAGCCATGCAGGCATGCTGATAAGCAGATCCTCCACACACCAACTCGCACCCACATGCCAAAGCCCTGCTTCTGCTCCCACCTTGGGGCACCACTCGCCCACGGGCTGGCCGGTGGTCAGGTCAAACTTGGTCAGGTGGGCGGGGCAGGTCACGCAGCTGCCGCACAGGAGCCGGGTGGGGCGCACATTTGGAACCACCGGGCAGGACGTGACCCACATGGCTGATTCTCAACAGAGCGGCACGATCTGTGTGCTGCCCTGCCAGCTGCCCAGCTGAACAAGAGCATCCTGTCGTGATTTCCTAGCAACAAAACAAGAAAGGCTCACCCGTTGGAGATATCGGCCTGGAACATGGCGGTCTTGCCGACCAGCGGCAGGCCCAGGTGGGAGCACCTGCGGGGGAGTGGCAGCACACCAGCAGTGCCAGGGGTTGAGCAAGCACATGCACCGCATCATGCGCCTGCGGCAGCCCTTGCCGGCAGAGCACGCACCAGCAGCAGCAGCAGCGGCGGCAGCAGCCGTTGCACCGCTGCCACATGCTCGCGTCCCCAAGCCTGCTCCCCGCCCGCAGACGCACTTGTTGGACACCGCCTTGACGGCACCGTCCACCTCAGCCAGCAGGATGCGCTGGCCGTCGATCTCCACAACCTGGGGAGGCGCATTTGCAGCAGGCACGGCAGGGCGGTTTGCGCACAGCACGGCAGCACTGCGACCGACGCTGCAGGGGGCGGCGTCTGGGCTGCGCCTGTGGTACCGCCACAGCCAACTGGCTGGCGGCACAGGCTGCTGGAGCAGCGGTGGCAGGCAGCATGCCTGGTTGGGTTGCATTCAAGCAATGCAGCGAGGCATTGCTGAGCAGCGGACGCCATGGGCGCCGTGCAAGGGCGCCCTCCAGTGCCGCCGCCGCCGCCGGCGGGCAGCCACCCACCTTCTTGCCGCCGTTGGAGGCCAGCTCCGCCTGCTTCACACCGGTGGMGGTCCAGCCAGCCTGTGGAGCGGCAGGGGCGGGCGGGAGTGTTGGGGAGGCTGGGCCGCTGCGGCTGCGCTGGGTCTGGGCTGGCTTGCAGCGTCCCGATGTGCTGCCCAGTGCACCAGCAACGCAATGCACGGGCGCAGCACCTGCACGCGGACACTGCGGCGAGCGGTGCGAGCGGCCAGGGGCCGGGCCTGGGCGGGGGCGAACGCGGTGCACGACATGGCTGTGGATATCGGCTGCGGGCTGCACTGGCGCGGTCTGCAGCGGCGATGACATTCCCTCGACCACCTGCTGTGGTTGCTGTGCTGAAATGCAGGGGCCCTCATGCTCTCACGCTGCTCTCCCTGCCACCATGCCACATTGATCGGTCTGTGGGAGCAATTGCCGGCCCCAGGGAGCCCGCCGGGCACCGCAGCCCGCGGTGTTAGCCACCTCACAAAAATTCGAGCCGGCGGAGCGGCCACAGCTGTCCAGCGAGTCTACAGTTGCCCCTGATCACCGGTGGATTGCCCCGGAGGGCGGCGGCGGCCCCGCTATGCGCAGCCAGGAGCAGGTGCGCTCTGGCGGCCTCAAAGCGCCCTGCCCCTGCCAGCTTGCCGGCCATCGCATGCTCATTGTGGCTGCTCAGAGCCGGCACTCCGCCGCCTACCACTGCCCATCGCCGCCGCCGCCGCCGCCGCCGCGCTGCCGCCTGCAAGCCACATTCAAGCACGTCCCCCCGTCATCGCTTTGCGCAGCTGAGCTTCAAGGCCGCCAAGGCGGCCTACCTTGGCGCCGAAATCGTCAAAGAGTTCGATGCGGGCCCATTCCGCGGCAAGGTGGCCCAGGTACAACGCGCTGCCGCAGCGCCCCACCGCTAGGTGCTGCTACATGACCATGGTGTGCTGCCGCTGGGTGCTGCACTGACAACGACATGCGCTCTCCACACCTGCCACACATCCGCAGGTGGATGCCAACATGCCGGACAAGCAGGGCAGGCGGTGGGACATACTCTATCTCATCAAGTGAGCCCAGCGGTTGACCGAGCGGCGACAAGCGCAGAAATGCAACGCCGTGGCGCCCACGCTGCTGACCGCTTCTTGTGCCCTGATATTGTTGCGTGCTGCCCTCCGGTGTGCAGGTATGAGGACGGAGACGATGAGCACCTCACACTCAAGCAGATGCGGCGGCATCTGGTGGACCCAGAGGGCTGCCAGCAGCGGCTGGAGGCGGCGTTGGCGGCCGAGGACGAAAACGACGAAAACCAGCAAGCCCCAGGCGACGGGCCAGCACCCAAGCGGCAGCGCGCGGGGGCCGTGCTGGGGGACGCCACAGACCGCAGCCGCAATGCGGCGCCTGCGGCAGGGGAGGAGCGGCGCAGCAGGTGGGTGCTGGGCACGCTGGGCGGCGGGGCGCTGGATTGCAACACATGCTGGGAGGGCATGCCTGGCGGCCTGTATGCCCTGCTGCTCAGCTCGCCGCTGCGATCTTTGTGGCCCTGCATGTCACATGCGCGATGCACATATCCCAAAATCTGCCAGGCGGGAGGTGAAGCGGCGGCACGATGAGGAGTTTGAGTATGAAGACCCCCGCACCGCCAAGCGGGCGGCAGCGGCAGCAGGCGCGGCGGGCGCGCGGCCGCGCTTTGGCATCCGCCCGCCAGCGGCCGCTGCCGCGCTGGCTGCCGCCTGCCCCGTGTCAGAGAGCGAGGTGCGTCGGTGCTGGGAGCGTGATTTTTTGCTGGCTGGTGACTGGCTGCTGCGCCTGTTGGCCCAATGTTGCATTGGCAGTCTGCAGCTGGCAGGGTGCAAGCCACTTCTTGAAATTTCATGTCCAGCTGTGCACGGTGGCGTAGCGTCTGTTGCAGTTGCAACAACTGCAAGCCGCATGCTGCTGTGCGCAGGAGCCTGTGCCGACTGGCGCGGACGGCATGCGGCTGGTGGGCCTGCCCGGCCACCTCAAGACGATTGAGGTGCGCTTGCTCATTGTTGACTTTTGCTTCTTGCATCCAGTCCGTCTGTTGCATCTGCCGACAAAGGAAGTAGACTGACACGCTGCTTTCCGCTGCTGCTGCTGTGCTGATTGAGCGGCGCAGCGCATCTGCTACTCACTTGCAATCGGGCAGCTTCACCAAGATTTCATGGGCTCATCGGCACCATGTTCCTCCCTCCTGGCAGGTGACCAACTTCATGTGCCACGAGCACTTCACCATGGAGTATGGGCAGGTGGGTGCTGCATGGGTCTGCTGCAGTAGCCGTCCTGTGGTATTACCGTCTTGCGGCTCGCAGCTGGGCTTTGCACCTGCTTTCTGTCGGCCGTCCCAGCTGTGGGGCTGTCATCTGCTCAGGCGTTAGTGTGACTTGAAGTGCTGTGCACTCAACACCCATTTTTGCTGCAGCACGTCACATTTGTGAGCGGGACCAACGGCAGCGGCAAGAGCGCGGCGCTGCAGGTGGGCCCATGCTGCAGCATGGCTGGTTGATGTTCCATCGGCAGCAAAGTTGCGCAGTGCTTGCACAGCTGGCACTTGAATTTGGTTTGGCTGTGCCGCTGACTGCCAACTTGTTTGTTACTCTTCCGCCTGTGCAGGCGCTGCAGTGCTGCCTGGGCGTGAAGGCCAGCGACACGGGGCGCGCCAACACGTTCAAGAAGCTGATCCGAACGGGCGCGGACGAGGCCATCATCCGCATCACACGTGAGCACTGCCTGCCCTGTGGTTCGCATGCTAATGCCGCACGCCTGCCTCTGCCCTTGGAGCCTAGCTAAGCCTTGACCAGCCTGCGGCAGTGGACTGTTGCCATGTGTTCTGATGCCATGTCCCCTCCCCTGCTCCTCTTCCTCTGTGTGCAGTGTGGAACAAGCCGTACAAGTGAGGCCTAGCAGCAGCAGCAGCAGCAGCGAGCTGGGATGGCTGATGCAGCAGGCCGGTGCATTTCGTGCTCCATCTGTGCTGTATTGTGTATTGACAGCTTACCGCGCACCTGTCAGCAGGTGCTGTGCTGCCTGCTAGCACTCTGACACAGAACGTGCTTGTCGACGCCGCCTTGCTTTGCAGCACACCATAAGTTGCGTGTGTGTGCTCTGCCCTGCTTGATCGCAGGAACCACGATGCGTACCGGCACAGCGTGTTTGGCGACACCATCACCGTGGAGCGCAAGATCTCGGCCAACGGCACCAGCGGCTACGCGCTCAAGGACGCGGTCGGCAGGTGGGCAAGTGGATTGACAGCGGGTAGCTGTGCGATACGGGCATTTTGCGTTGCGACATCAGCAGGTGGTGGGCAGGTGTTTGGCTGCCGATCTGCACCCATGCGTGTGCTGTTGCTGTTCATCGCCTGCAGGGTGCACGGCCGCAAGCGCGACGACCTGGAGATGCTGCTGCAGACGCTGGGCATCAACGCCGCCAACCCGGTGCGAACAGGCGTTCAGTTACTGCTGTGATGGATGCGAATCGCTATTGCTTGGGGTTGTGCTGCTACATTCCATCCACATCCCTTGACACACTCACTCACCACAACTGTTCCTTTCTCTCACCTACCTGTTCCAGGTGTGCGTGATGACCAGGACACGGCCCGCAACTCCCCTCTTCCTAGCTGCTGCTGTACTTGTGCCAACTGACCCACCTCTCTCTTTGGTTTTTTTGTTCCAGGTGTGCGTGATGACCCAGGACACAGCCCGCAACTTCCTGGCCGGCAGCAGCACCAAGTCGGACCAGGAGAAGTTTGCGCTGTAAGACACCTGGCTTGTGTTACCGGCTGGGTTCTGTTGGCTTGGTCAAGTGCCCAGATGTCAGCAGCGGAGCATGCTCCTGCATCCCTGCGGCGCCGCCTCTTGATATATGCGCATCCTCATGTTTGTCGCAGCTACATGGAGGCCACCCAGCTGGAGCAGATCAGCTACAACCTGCAGCAGAGCAAGCTGCAGATCCGGCAGATGGACGAGAGCGTGCAGCAGGTGCGAAGGCGCCTGCCTGCCGCTTGCGGTGCCCGCCTAGGCTGGCCCCGTTGTAAGGAATCGAAAGGTCGCAGCAAGGTGGTTGAGCAAGCCCGGTTTTGTCGCAGAGAAGTCAGACATCGGCAGGCCACCCTACAGGTAAGCATCGCCTTCCCATCTTTGCCCAACTCAACGCAGGTTCCGAAGGAGGGCGACGGCATGAAGGCTCTGGCGAGCTCCCTCTATCTACTGAACATATGCTTCAATTCTGATGCAGATTCGGGAGGAGTACGACGGCATGAAGGCTCAGCTGGATGAGCTTAAAAAGTCGATCGAGGCGCTGCGCGGCATCGAGGGCTGGCGCCAGGAGGTGCAGGAGCGAGAGAAGGCGAGCTGGGGAGGCGGCCCGGCCGGTCATGGAACGCCTTTAGCTTGACATGTCATGCTGCTCTGTGATGGGATTGGTTCGAGGGCGTCAAGCAGCACATGGCAACGGCTGCTGGGCCATCGCTTGCCGCCCTCTCTCATTCTCTGCACGTTTCCACCCCTCTGCAGGTGCTGACCTGGGCAGTAGTGGAGGAGCACGTGGCTGCCGCCGCCCGGCTGTCAGAAGCACTGGCTCCCGGTGGCGAGGCGGCCGCCAGCGTGCAGCAGGCACAGCAGGCAAGACTTGGAATGGGGGTCGGCAATTGTGGAGCGGAAGCGGACATTGTTGGTGTGGTGATGGTTGCAGGTCTTTGCTCATTTGCTCTGGTTTGTTTCCAACCACAGGAGCGGAGGAGCTGGAGCGCGACTTTGCAGGCTGTTTCTTGCAACTGTTTCGACTCTGCCTTATCAAGCTCTGCTACATGCTTGAACCGCAGGAGCTGGAAGAGCTGGAGCGGGAGCACGAGGCGCTGAAGCAGGCGGTGGAGGGCAAGGTGGGTGTTGTTGGAACACGGGCGAGGGCAGGTGTTCCACTGGTTATGTATGCAAATAGACGATCGGCAAGATAGATGGCACCGCCTTTGGGTGAGGCTAAGTTTATGAGACGTTGACCACTTGGGTTCAACCTCCCTGATTGTTGAGGGTGTGGCGTCTTACTGCTCGCTTCACTGCCTCATCGGACACGCAGGCCGCGTTCCTGGCTTCGTTCCAGGAGCGCGCAGAGGCGCTGCGGGCTGAAGCAGACGCGCACAGGGCCGCCCACAAGGAGGTGTGTTCATGCAGTTAACAGCCACTAGGTTTTGAGGCAGCTGGCTTTGGGGTCGTGCAGCAGGGCAGCATTTAGTTTGCTGGAGCGCCTCAGACCAGCAGGCCGCCCAACTGCACAGCACATCATCCCCCCTGCCTGTTTTGGCCCCCTCCCTGCACCCGCTCAGGCGCACAAGGCGGTGCGGCAGGCGGAGAGCAAGATCCGGCAGCTGCGGGAGGCACTGGAGGAAGAGAGCGCTCGCAAGGAGGTCTGTTTCGTCTGTGTTGGGCTGCACAGGCCGACTTGCGCTGAATTAGACGCGAGCTGCATTTTGCCAGACGCAGCTGCTATCTGTTGGACGCGGCAATAAAACTCCAGACAACAATAACAAGCAGGCTGCGCAGGAGGCGGAACGTGATGGCACAGCAGAAAGCTCAATCCATGTGCACCCCTGTCCTGTTGAGTACCACCACGCGCTGCCCCGCTGTTGCTGCTGCCGCGCAGACAATGGAGCAGGCGGCACGGGAGGTGGCCAACGACACAGTTGCCGCCACTCAGGCAGTCATGGCTCAATATCAAGCTGAGCTGGACGCTGCGCGGCGGGAGGATGATGAAGTGGCGGAGCGGGTGGGTACCGGGCAACCAAAGCTCGTCTTTCACCAGTTTGACAGCACACGCGTGATTTGCAGTGGGTCGCTCGCTTGCGGACCAGTCAATTAGTTGCTGCACTGGCAGGCGCACAGTTTTTACAGCATCACGTGCACCCTTCACAGATGTGCCGCGCACTCCCACATTCCCTTGCACAACACTATCATCGCAGGTGGCGGCCCTGGAAGCCGCCCACCGCGAGGCGGCCGAAGCCAACAAGGCGGTGCACGAGCGTTCGATGGGCATCCACGCCAGCCTGGACGCGGCACAGGAGCAGCAGCGGCGGCTGCAGCAGCAGATCGCAGACATCAAGGCGGCGGGGCGCTCCAAGCTGGCGGCCTTTGGCGGGCGAGCCGTGGTGGAGCTGGTGCAGGCAAGTTGCAGTTGTCACGGTGGCAATTGCAGCTTGTCGCGGCATTGCTGGCGGTGGTTTGCAGCTGAATAAGTGCCTTTGTCAGCCCTGCTCCTGCTCCTTTTGCCATGCTGATCGCAGCCTCTGCACGGCTGTTCGGGCTGACCCAATGTGCTGCATGTGCCTCTGCCGCCCTGCCACGGTTGCAGGCGATCAAGCAGGCGGGGTCTCGCTTCAGCCGGCCGCCCATCGGCCCCGTTGGCCAGTACCTGAATCTGGAGGACAGCCAGTGAGTTTTGCATGTTGATGCTGCGTGGTTTTGTCCAGTTCTCAAAGCGTACACAAGCCCCGGCCTGGCGCCAACTTGCCCCCGACCCGTGCACCAGTCCCTTTGTTCTAACTGCTGTCCTGCTGCTGTGTGTTACCCATTGCAGCTGGGGCCTGCCAGTGGAGGCGGCACTTGGTTTCAAGCTGGACGCCTTCATCGTGCACTCCATGGCGGACAGCCACCTGCTGCGCCAGCTGATTGGCCGCTGCTTCCAGGGTGCGTGGCAGTAGCGGGGCTGCGTGAAGTGTGCAGTGCTGTGCTGCATGCCCAGTGGAAGCTGGTTTCAAGGTGCCCGTCCGTGCGCCCTACGTGGCTGTTCAACCGCCCTCCTGCTGCTATTGCAACCAAGCTTCTTTGCTGCTCAAAATCAACCCCCTGTGCAGGCGTGCGCTTCTCGCCCCAGGTCTTCATCTGCAACTTCGACCTGCCGCAGCACAGCATCCCCGCGGCAGCGCAGCCGCCCCCCAACCTGCCCACCATCTACCGCCTGCTCAGCGTCAGCGAGGTGCGCCTGGCGGCGCCCATCCTCAACATGCTGGTCGACACCTCGCACATCGGTGGGTGGCCGCTGCATTGCTTGTGTCATTGACGGGACCGTGGCAGTGCCCAGTATGGGTATCTTTATTGGCTGGCGCCAATGAGCATGTGGGTGTGCATGGGCAACCCGAAGCATGCCCATCTGTGAGACGTGCATATTGGACCGCTATCTCACGTTTGCATGCCTGTATGCCTGTCTCACCCACCCCACCCTGCCACAGAGCAAGTGGCGCTGGGATCGTCCCACAACGAGTGCAAGCAGGCGGCGTACCGCACCCCCAACGTCAAGGAGTGCTACGGCGTGGACGGGTGAGCGAATGCTGCAATTCGTGTGTGCCTTTTTTACTAGTGTTGTGTGCCTTGTCTGTGCAACTGCTTTGCCTGATCAGCGGGATTCGCTTGCTTCTGGATGCACACATGCCTGTTTACCCGCCAACCGCTGGCAGGGTGACCCTCTGCCCTCCCTTCCAGATTCAAATACTGCAAGCATGCAGCAGTGCTGCGCTCCCTCATTGTGTTCACGCATCTTTTGTTTGCATATTTCCCTCCACCCCCTGTCAGCTCCAAGTACTACAAGCGCGGCCGGACCGAGACCATGATGTTCAAGCCGGACTGGCTCAACCGCGTGCGCCTGGGGCACAGCGCGGCGCAGCAGGTGGGTGGCGATCTGGGGTTGGTTGGAAAGAGGGAGCAGTAGGGCGGGAGGGCAGGCAGGGTGAGGCGGCAGAGCCGTGTTGCGGTGCAGCAGGTCGGCACTCTGCGGTTGAACCACACAACAGGGGCATATGTGACAGCTGCAGCTCAACCACTTGCCGCCCACTCCTGCAGACCTCCGAGCTTGAAGTTGAGGTGGCTCAGCTGCAGCAGGAAGTGCAGCAGCTGCGGCAGCAGTACGGAGCGATACAGCAGGAGATGGCAGCCGCCAACGAGGCGGAGCGGCAGGCACGGATCGCGCTCAGAAATGCCAAGTCCAAGCAGGCAAGGCGGGCTGTGTGGTGGGCTGCAGCGCGTGCTTGTGTGAACAGGCATGGGAGTCACGCTCAGAAATGCCAAGTCCAAGCAGGCAAGGCGGGCGGGCTTGATAGGCGGCTGGGCGGCGTGGCGGGTGCTTGGCAAAGGCGGCTTGTGGGCTGGCCGGCTGCGCGGCAGGTGTTGGGCGGGTTGCTGGGTGGGCAATGTGCCAGCACGTCTGGCAGGTTGCAGATGGAGCTCTTTGAAACTCGTGGTTTGTGCTGGTCGTTCGGTCGGTTATGGGTGATGGTCATGCGCACTGCCCCCGCTCCTTTTGTACCCACCACCTTGCAGTGGCAGACCAGCACGGCGCTGACGCAGCTGACGCAGGCGCCGCCGCCTGAGCTGGTGGCCGCCACCCAGGACGAGGATGGGGACGAGTCGCTGCAGGCCGACATTGTGCAGGTGTGTATTGAGGGTAGGGTGCACTGGCTCAACGGCGTATGGCCCCCTGGCTTTGCTGTGCATGATTTGCTCAGCTCTTTATTATTTGCTCTTCTCCTGCTCACAACTATGTTGGCTGCTGCCCACTCCGCCCGACAGGCCACCCAGGCGTGCATCAGCCTGGAGCAGCAGCTGCGTGCTGTTCCTTGCTAAGCACCGCCACTCTCTCACTCGCAATGTGTTACCTTTCATTCCCCGTTCAACAGGCCACCCAGGCGTGCATCAGCCTGGAGCAGCAGCTGCGCGGGCGGCAGCACTCGCTGGAGGAGGCGCAGGCGGCCTTTGAAGAGGCGCAAGCTGCCTGGGAGGAGAAGCGGTGAGTGGATACGGCGAGAGGTGGAAATTTGTTTGCTGTAGGCTGACCAAGCGCATTATTGCTGTGGGTGCTCACGCCGAATCAGTTGCTCAACATTCAGGCTCCAATTTGTGTCACTGTGTCGCCGCTCCCTCCCCGTCTGTGCTGCAGGGCGGCGGTGCAGCGGCTGCACGAGGAGAACGAGCAGGTGGGCAGAGGCGGCCTGGCTGCAGATGGACAGCACGCTCTTTGAGCCGTTGTGTGTGCTGAACTGAAGTTTGTGCTGCGTCGCTGGCCAGTACTGTGCTCTTGACGGCGCTTTCGCACTGCGCATCAACCGCTGTCCCTCCGACCTGCTCATGCGCAGTTCCTGGGATCCTACCACGAGGAGTCGCAGCGCTTTGCAGAGGTGCGCTGCACTGTGCCCTGATGCTGATTTTTGTTGTGCGCCATGCTAGGAGCTGTGATCGTTTATGATATGCATGTTTGTGGTGTGCGGGCCGGCCAGAGGGGCCGATTCATCCAGTCCATTTTCAACCCACCTCAACCAACCTATGCTGAATCAAACTCGCTCCGCTGCCCTGCCCAGGTGGATGCCACCGTGGCGGAGCAGGGCAGAAGCTGGATGATGCGCTTCCTTTTTATTTGACACATAACTCGAAATTGCTACATTGACCTGACCTGCCCAGGTGGAGGCAACTGTGGCGGAGCAGCGGCAGAAGCTGGAGGATGCGCAGAGCTGGCAGGCGCAGCTGGCGGCACGGCTGGAGCAGACGCAGGCGGAGGCGGCGGCGCTGCAGGAGGCGGCGGTGCAGGTATGGACGTGTGTTGCGTGGTTTGATGTTATTGATGGGGTACAGGGGCGTGGTGCAGTCTGACTGTTGGATGGGTTGGAAGGGAGTGACAAGGACGCCGTTTTGCGCTGCGCGGCACAAGCAGGCACCTGATGTGCAGCAAAGCTTGGATGCCTGCCTGCCCCCACGCATGCCTTGTGGCATCGATTGCCGCATTTTTGCGATATTTCTACTGATTTGCAGGCCTGCACCCGCGAGGAGGGGGCTGCGGCCAAGGAGGCGCTGCTGGCTCGGCTGCGGGCCAAGGGCAACCTGTCGGAGGAGGACATCGCCCTCATGCTCACCCCTCAGGTGCGCAGGGAGCCTGCCAGCTGCAGGCTGTGTTAGCACCGATTGGCTGAGATGAAAGCTCAGGTCGGGTGAAGACATCAGCTTCATGTTAGTCCCTCAGGCACGTGCATGTGTGAGCCCTAAGCTGCCCTGAGCTCCCCTCGCTCCCCATCCACGGCAGGTGCTGGCCAAGAAGATCGGGCAGCTGGAGAAGAAGATTGCAACTGCAACATATCCTAAGCTGCTTTGCGTAACCCCCTTTCACCATTCACTGCAGGTGCTGGCCAAGAAGATCGGACAGCTGGAGAAGAAGGTTGCGGAGCACGAGAAGGCCGCGGGCGGCTCCCTGCCCGAGCTGCAGGTGGGCTAAGTGATGAGCATCTGATGGGCCGGTTTGGGTAGTCATTGTGCCGGTGCGGACCAGGGCACGCCGCGGGCCGAACCATGCCCGAGCTGCAGTTCTTATTTTGGGCCCTCATGGTGCGGCCGACCACTCACCTTTCCTTTCCTTGCAGGCGCAGTACGAGTCGAGCCGCGCGCGCATGGCCAGGGACGGGCGCCGCTTCCGGGACGCCATCACGCTGTATGAGGTGGAGGAGCAGGCGCTGAAGCTGCGCCTGAAGAAGCTGAAGGAGGTGAGGTGTGGCTGGGCAGTGGGTTTGGGCAGCTTTGAGGATAGGTGGTGCAGAGATGTGGCGGGGGAGTGCTCTGTGCGATGTGAGGGTGCAGGCGCCCGGGGAAGCTGAAGGAGGTGAGTGGTGTGGGTGGGGATGTGTTGGTAGTGAGCTGCTTGTGTTCCGGCAGACAGTGTTGCCAGGTCCTCGAACTAACTTGCTTTGATTGCTCCTTCGTCTGTCGCACAGCTGGACCACAACCTGGAGCAGGTGGTGAAGGCATGCGCCTGNTTTGTTTCCCAGTCCAGTCAAACTCAATCCGTCTGTTTGCTGTCCTCTGTTTGCGCAGNCTGGACCACAACCTGGAGCAGGTGGTGAAGGCATGCTAGCTGGTCATGCTCCAACCAAANTGCACCNTTTTCCAAGCTAATATATCTTTCCCACCACCACTTTTCCTGCGCAGCTGGACCACAACCTGGAGCAGGTGGTGAACGCCAAGTTCCGGCACTACATGTGGAAGAAGGGGCACACGGNTGGGTGGGGCAAGCTAGTCGTTAGCATACGAGCTAGTTGATGCAGCTGGTTGTTTCAGCCGATCAAAGTTGAGAGGCGCAGCGTGCTCAGCGGGGGGTGGCATGGCCGCTGTGTTGCAAAACTCTTGCACGCGTGTGTTGCGGGGCCTTTGGCAGCTGTTTGCTGCCGCTGTTGTTCTGCTCGTTTCATCCCCGTTGATGCGCTCCTCCCTCCCTGCCGCAGGGCTCCATCAAGCTGGACCGCAAGGCGCGCACGCTGCAGCTCAAGGTGAGAGGCCCTTCCCTCCTCATCTGCGTTTCGTGCATGTGTGCCGCGCTGCGCACGCTGCAACTCAAGATGAGGGGCCGGCTTCCCTCTTGGCTTAGCCGCGCATCCCTGCGGCACTGCGCTGCGGCGCCCTGCTGGCCTGCTTGCCTGGACTGTTGTGCAGCAAACACACGCGCTCAGCCCGCACTGCAAACGCCCTTGCAACACAGGTGGCCGTGAACGCCAAGGGCGCCGCCGGCGGCCAGGGCGGCGAGGCCGGCGCACGCGAGGTGGCGGCGGTGAAGGATTTGAAGCAGGTGGGGGAAGCTATGGCTTTGCAAGCATGTCTGTGGGGGTTGCTTCGGCGACTGCCGGCACACACATCGGCCATGGCTTGCGCCGCATTGTCATGTTTGCTTGCAGCTACTCGCACCACCTTTCTGCACAACTCCCCCACCGCAGCTGTCTGGCGGTGAGCGCTCCTGCACCACTGTGTCCTTCACGCTGCTCGCTCGTGTGGCGCTCTTGTAACCCCTTTCGTGCCTCTCTCCCCCTGCAGCTGTCTGGCGGCGAGCGGTCGTACACCACGGTGGCCTTCACGCTGGCGCTGGGCGGCCAGACCGACATGCCCTTCCGCGCCATGGACGAGTTTGTGAGTGCTATATTACAAGCTTGTTTGGAGTTGTCCCTGCCTGCCAGAGAGGTACCTGCTAGCCCACTGATGCCCGGCTAGCGTTCTTGCTGAAACTGGCTGGCATGGCTTAAAATGCTGCTAACGTACTGTGGTGGCGCCCGCCATTGGCCGACCCACCAATCGCCTCCAGTTTTCTTCAAATGCAGGACGTGTTCATGGACGCCATCAACCGGCGCGTGGCCATGCAGAACCTCTTCTCCTTTGCCAAGGCGAGCTGGCTGGCTGTTCTGCGGTTGCTGTGCACTTGTGCCTGGCAGAGCTTGCGCCGCACCCTGGCAATTGCATGCAAACAACTCAACCAATGCAACACCTCCATGCATGTGCCTCCACTGCAGGACAACCCGGAGCTGCAGTTCATCTTCCTCACGCCCCAGGTGCGGCCCAGGCCAGCCCGTGCAGCGCTGCCAACCGCTTCGTGGAGCGGCGCTTGCTCCGGCTGCGCCTTGCGGACTGTTGTGCGCTGCACTCGCGCCTGTGCAAGCCGGCGAGCTGTTGGACAGCAGCGAATGCCAACCAGCCGACCGGTACCCCTCACCTGTCTCCCCCCGCCCACCTGCTCCCACCCCACAGGACATTTCCGCGGTGGAGGACGCTCGCCAGGCCTGCCAGGCAGCGGGGCAGGTCATCCCAGACGGCTTTGTGCGGGTGGTGCAGATGCGCCCCGCCCGCGCCAACGCCGCCCGCGCATGAGGCGGCCGGAGCAGGTGGAAGCGGCACCACCGCAGTGGCTGTGGGCAGCCTTAGTGCGGCTGTGCGGCTGGCAGGCCTGGAGCCTGCCAATTTTGGTGGGCACAGCGGCTGCCCAGGGGGCTCTGAGCATACAGCGAACATTGCCGCCGGCGGCCTAACGGCTGCTCGGTTCGGCTGGCGGCTGCCTGCGACAGGCCCACACTTCATCCTATCTCTTCTGTACCAGTACCCTTGCCCTTGTATCCCTTTTTGTGACTGCGTGACCAGCTACGTACGACTGCCTTGGCAACAACAACTCGCACTTCCACTTGCAACTGCTCTGAACACTGCATAAACCTGTAACCCTGCCCTTGGACGTGTGCCTAGAAGCCTCAGTCAAGTGCATTACAGTGCGGAGTGTTATTTTCAGTCGGGCTAAAGTACAAGTTGGGCAGGGGCTGAATGTTTTGGGCTGGGGCTGTGCCTGCATGGTTGCCGCCATGCAACAACGCCGTGCCGGCGCTGCTGCGTCCTTCAACCACTGCTCTCAGTCGTTTCTGAAAGTTCTCATTCATCCTTGAAAGGGTAGGTCTCGGTGCTGCTGGACAGCAGCTTGAGGCGCATCTCATTCGCATCGTCCCCCTGCAAGCCAGGAGGTAGAAGAGGAGGAAAGTCAGCACCAGCACATGCGCCGCACTGGGTTTGAGAAGCTTGCAGGGCAGCAGCAGCTTGGGTGGGGTCTGCTTGCAGGTCACAGCCCTGGGCACAAGGGCATGCTATCGAAATACGAGACTGACTACAGAGCCGCGGCCAGCAGCTCCAGAACAAGCGGCAGCTTGCCTGCAGCACGTCCCGCACAAACGTGCACTCCACCTCCATGTTCACCTGGCAACAAGAGAGAAAACGCAGGGAGCAAGGGTATCTGTGCAGTGACATGTCGCAGGTGGGGTAGGACTTGCAACCGCAGCCAACTTGCCGACGCACAACAATTGCGGCAGCAGAGCGGCGGGCGTAGAACAAGCCCACTGCGTCTGGTGTAAGGGCCCGAGAACGTAACAGAAAGTAGCCTGACACCTGCACCATTTTCAGGGCGCCCCAAATTGTGCAGCACAGCAGGCTGGAGTACATGAGCCACACAGGCGCAGCAAAAACAATTCAGCCTGTCTGGCAAGCACGCACCATTTCCAGCGCGCCGCGGATGACGCCGCACAGCAGGTTAGAGTACTTGAGCCCCGCCAGCTGCTCGGGCAGCTCCACAAAATCGGCCAGAGGGTTGTCCTCCAGGATCTGCAGATTTGTTTTTAGAGAAAGATTAGTTCAATAGCGCCCTGTGCCAGTGTCAGCCAGCTGCTTGGGGAGCTCCACAAAGTCAGCAAGGTGTCCTCCAGGAACTGCACAAGTGCAAACGTGTGGGTTGCCGTTGCCGCAAAACGTGCAGATTGTAGCAGGCGTCAGCAGGTTCCATTGTGGTGCTCCAACACACGCCCGCCACTCGTCCCACCCACCGCACCCAGCCCTCTCCCTCATGCCGCACCAGCGAGCACTCGGTGCCCTCCGCATTCCAGCCGGTGACAGCCGCCGTGACGTTGAGGAACATCCGGAAGCCCACTTTTGCAATCTTCTCTGCTGCGTCTCGGAAGTCAGCACACCTGCAAGGCAGGTAAAGTGTAGCAGATCAGTAGGCATCCGGGGCATGTCGCCATATGTGGTCCAGGCGCAGCCTGTCCAATTGGTTGCCAGCAAGCTTGCCCAGCGGCGGCCCCATGTATCCCCTAAATGCAGCCAGCCGGTCGGCCTGCCACACCGCACCGCTGCGTCTTGCTCTTTGCCAGGAACTCGTCTATAAGCCGCTGCCCAATGGAGTAGCCCCTGCGGCAGACCGGAGGCAATATTGGTTGCATTGCACAAGCGGTGGGTTGCGGCGAAGAGCGGCAGCGACTGGGAAGCCCATGGCAACGCTGTGCTGCACATGCAAACAAGCTGGCAGTCCCAGATCTTGCAGTCCTCCTAATCAGAAGAGTAAGTACAAAAGCGCTGCCAAGACATGCCGGGCTGCAGGGGCAAACCAGCAGCCGGGCGGCGGCGGCGGCGGTGACGGCGGCGCCCGCACATCTTGTCTAGCTGCTTGTTCACTTCCTCCACGTCCTCGTAGTCTGCTATGAGCTGCCGCACCATGCTGCCGTACGTGAGCGTGAAAATCTCGGCGTTCTGCGAGGCGGGAGGGGCGGCGACTGAGGGGCGGGCACCTGGCTGCCTGCTGGTGGCGCTGAGCAGTGCTTTGAAGCGATCCACTCACGATCGTCTCCATCCTGGCCGCCGCCGCTGCTGCTCCAGCCAATTCCGGCCAAGCTTGTCGCGTTCAAGCGCTTTGGAGGGCTGACAAGCGGCGCAAACGACAGTGATCACACAGCTGATGTTCGATGGCCGGCTCGCCGCCTGAGCACCTGCATCAGGCTGCACCCATGCCGTGCCGCTTGCGCTTGCGCTTGCCGTTTTTTGGAGCGTGCCCTTTCCAGCACCAACACGTGTTGAGCAGCACGTCTCTATTTACATCACATCGGGCTTGACTGGGGGCCAAGCTAACATCATGCAGTTTTCAGCAGGGCTAAGTTAATAATCTGGCGAGGGCCGCTGTGGGCCACGGTTGGTTGGGGGTGTTGGGGTGTTGGGTTGGGGGTGCGTGTTTGGGGGTGCATGTGTGTGTTGGGAGCATGAGCATGCGCGCGGCATCGGCCGGCGCTGCAGGGCACAAAAAAGCGGGCGGTTGCCCGCACAGCTGTTGGCAAAGAGGTGTTTGGGATGAAAGAAGAGCAGGGGCAGGATGGGGGGCCGTTCGTTGGGAAGGGACCGATCAGATTCGTCTGGAAAAGGGTTGAAAAGCAAAACTGCCCGGCGGTTCGGCCGGGCCCGACCAATCAATTCGGGCGGGAACTGAGAGGGCTAAGCTCAACAGGCTCCACAGCTTGGGAGGGTCAGCTCGGAGGGTCAGCTTGCAGCAGGGCAGCAAGTTGGGAGGGGGTAAGAGTAGTAGTGGGATGGGGGACAGGGGGGCCGATGCATTCACTAACAAAATGGCAAAATGGCCGCCGGGGGCAGGGCGGCAGGCGGTAATGGCGCCTCAGCAGGCACGCCCGCCCCGGCGCCCGTGCCTCTCCTCGTGTTTGCATGCAATAGTCAACGCGGCACTGCTGCCCGCTCCGCACGTTTCGGGGCTGGGGGGCACGGCAAAAGTGTGCTGTACTTTGGGGGGTGGCATGGCTGGGGGCTGGGCTGGCTTTAACGTGATCAGGCTGGACTGGGCTTGCGGCGCTCCGAACGGCGGGGCGGAGGGTGCACTGCGCGTCGCCCGGTCCGCCTGCTAGCATGGCGCCTCACTGCTGCTGGCAGTCAGTAGGCTACGGCAAACAGCATGGGCGCATCAGCTGCTCCCGTTCACTCCCGCTTCTGCTTGTTCTCCACCAGCTGCGGCGCCAGCTGCAGCGCCTCGCAGTCAGCCGCCTCCTCCTGCTCCTCTCGGCCGTTTTTAGGCTCGCTGCCCAGCACTTGGGTGACCAGGGAGGAAGCCAGGATGATGGCTGCGCCTGCAAAGCCCTTGGGACCCAGGCGCTCGCCCAGCATCACCCAGGCAAAGGCTGCAGGCGGGGAGGGAGCACAGGGTGGGAAGGGGTCGTGTTGGGGTAGAGTACAGCAGCATGGGTATTGCATGGAGGCAGAGCAGGACAGGGGCTGCTGAGAGTAGATGCAGACGGGGGTGCGGCCGCAGCGGCGGGCGGCACAGCACCCATGCGCAGTAAATCAAGCAAACCAGGCCATGCAATGCACACAGGAATACGTGCCCACCTGCGCCCAGCACTAGCTCAAATTTAGAAATGATGGCTGCCTCCACGCTGCCCGCAACAAAACCCACTCAACTCGTACAAAGCACACAGAAACATCTACACACCTGCGCCGAGCACTGGCTCCAAGGTGTAGATGATGGCCGCTTCAACGCTGCTCACATCCTGCAGCGCCAGCACCTCCATCAGCAGCGCGAGGTCGGTGGTCAGCAGGCCGCAGTACAACACCTGCAGCGTGGTGGTGTGCAACGAGACTGGTTGGAGCAAGCAAGCGGAGAGCAGCCCCGCTCCAAGGCAGCAGCCGTAAGCCACAGCAGAAATCGTCAGCGCAAGCATGCAGGGAGAGGCAGGGTCCGCCGGAATGCCCACAGCACAGCGCAACAGCACAACACCGCAGCACAAGCGCACGTAGCAGGCCAGCTGTGCTCATGCCCAGCCCAGGGTGCCGCAATCCCCAGCCCGCAACCCGCAGCACCGCCTGCCCGCCCGCACCTGCTGCCACGGGAACTGCCCCGAAGTGAAGATCTGTTCAAAGCCAGCGGGATTCTGCAGCCAGTCCGCCAGGGCGGCCGGGTGCGTGGCGGCGGCCGCCACGCCCGAAAACACCATGGTCGTGGCCAGCACTGCAGGCAGTTGTTTGCGGAAGGTAGAGGCTTGTGGGACATGCTAGACTCGCATGGGTGGGCGTAGGAGTGACCGAGCAGTAGCAGCAGGAGGTACCGCCCGCAGCCCGCAACAGCACACAATCGGGCGCAGCTTGTGCACACTCGCAGAGCTCGTTCATGCCAGCAGCCCAGGCATGCATCCACGTGCTTCCTCCCAGCTCACCCACTGCCATGAGGGACAGGTTGTTGCTGTTGCCCAGGGTGCGCGCGTGGTGCTCGGTGCGGAACACCTGCCAAACAGTGCAACAGAGTGCAGAACTCGATTAGATGTGCCAATTTGGTGGCGTAGGCCGGATGACAGCTCAGCGTAAAGCGTCGCTCCACAGAGTTGGTGTGCGCCTGGTGTGGGGTGTAATCTGGCGCAACATCCACCAGGCATCCAGCGACAGACCAGATGAGTGCCAGCATGCAGACATGCTGTGCCGCTTGCAACACACACACCTGGAGGCCAAAGGCCACAGCTGACAGCATGCTCCAGATGTCTCCCACGCCGGGCGGAGCGCCGCCCTGCTCCAGCAGGCCCACGCCCACCAGCGCTGCAACACAGGAAGCCCAGGTCACCGGGCTGACGCCCTTGCCGCTCAGGCCCGCCAGCAGGGGGACCACCTGCGCAACAAGGGCAGGAGCAGGCAGGGTTGTGAGGGGTGGGTCGAATGGTGCTGGGAAGGGTGGCCCAGGAGAAGTAGGAAGCACATGAGCATCTGGCATTGCAGACCAGCGGCTTGCCGGCCAACAGGCAAGCCCATTCAGCTGCCTGGCAAGTTGCAAAAAAAGGAGCCACCCACCAGCACGGTGAAGGTTGAGAGGAAGGAGGCGCGGGACGCATCCGTGGTCAGCAGGCCCGCCGACTGGAAAATGTAGCCCATGGCCGTCCAGGCGCCGATCTCAACGCCCGCCTTGAGGATGCGGCTGTCCTTGCCGGACGCCTGCAGAGGGGGAGGGCAGAGGGAGTGGGGGTGAAGGGAGGGATGATGGGCAGCTGGGCAGCAGCACCATGCTGGAGCGGCAGCAGCGGCCTGCAGAACAGCGACCAAACGAGTGCCAGCACAAGCAGCACGCCAGCCTGTGCGCACCTTGAGGAAGGGCGAGAAGGCAGCGGCCGCGACGGCAAAGCGCAGGAACGCAAACCCAAAGGCGTCAAAGCTGCCGCCCACGTCCTTCACCACCACCTGCAGTCAGATAAATACAAATCAGAGTGGGGAGATGCAGTTTTAGACAAAGGGATCCAGAGCTATCAGGCGCCCAGCGAGTGCCGGACGGGCATGAACCAGTGGTGGAAAGGATGTAGCGCGTTCAAACGGCAGGCCAGCTGCCGGGGGGNCAGCTGCTGGCAGGCAAAAACCTACTACCGCAACCACCGCGCCACGCTGGCATGCGGGTTTGAACGCGCAGCTGCTGCACAGCTGGCGGCGCCTGGCGTACGAGCAAAGCGGCCGCTGGGTGCTGCCAACCGACCGCCCGTCCAGCACCCAGNCTCCCGCCCCGGCAGCACCCAGCGGTACGCACCCAGTTGGTGGCGACTAGGAGGACGAGCAGGTTGAGCATGATGATGCCACGGGTGCGCTTGGACAGCGGGACTTTGTCCATCAGCTGGGCCAGCCAGGCAGCTGGGCCGGTCAGCGGCACGGCAGGATCTGCCGGCATCTCCGCCCCAGTCGCCTCGTCGATTGTGTGCTCCACGCACACGTGCAGCCCCGCGCCGCTGTGCCCGCACACCTCCAGCTGCTTGCGCCGGTGGTGGCTGGGGCTGCCGGGCGCCTCCGCCTGCTGCTGCGCATCCGCCTGCGGCCGCTGATGGGTTCCCGCCGCTGCCGCCGGCGCCGGCGCGAGCGGCGGCGCTGCTGCATCCACCTCAGCTGCTGCCGACAGGTAAAGGCGCTCTAGGGTCGCCGCGCTGTCATAGAGGGGGTCCGGGGCCGTGCTGCGCTTGGATGGCGCAACGGCACGATGTTTTTGCCGGCGGAAGCGCTTGCCGGCGCTGCTGGCGCTGCAGATCGGCCGTGCATACGCTGCCTGGGGCCTGGCCGGCCCCAACGCCGCGGCTGCGAGCCGCATAAGGCAGGCCGCGTTTGGCGGAGCCCCAGGCGGCGGCACGTGCTGCAAGCACGGGCGCAGGAGAGGGTTTCTGGCACGCTTGCAAGCGCAGAGGAATAGCGCGCGAGCCGCAGAGCGCAGCCATGACGCATCTCCTGTGCTGAGAGCGGCAGCGCGAGCCGCCGCCAGCTCGCCGACCTGCAGGGCAGGGTGGGCGGCCGCATCAAGGCTGGATGTTGTGCCATCGCGCACCAAACCTCAGGTAGATCCAATTGTGACCCGCACAACAGCGGCAGCGGCCTTGCCGGCTGAGCTCGCCCTGCGTTTGGCGCCCTGCCTCTTCCCAACCGCCAGGCAAGCGCGCAGGAGAGTCATTGTTCCAATTGCAGCATCTTATAATCGCGGGATGGCTGCAGGGCGCGCCTCCGGTGCCTGCAGGCCGCCGCCTCCTGCTGTCGACGGCCGACACTCCCCTCTTGCTCTAGCTTTCCTGTGCAGGCAGCCTCAATCACGGCACACCAGCTTACCCTCTCTCAAGATCGGCAGCAGCAGAAGTATGCAGGCGGCGGTGCGGGCGCCGGCGGCACCTTGGCGCGAGGTGCTGCAGCGGGCGCTGCAGGCAAACCAGGCCTGCCGGCACAGCCGCTACGTGCAGCTAGCAACGGTTCGGCCCGACGGCCGCCCCGCCAACCGCACCATTGTCTACCGTGGCCAGCTGGAGGGAGACAGCGATACGCTCACATTTGTGACGGACGCCCGCAGCCGCAAGGTCGAGGAGATTGCGCACTGCCCGTGGGGAGAGGTGCGTTGCGCTGCATTTTTGGGCGAAGCAGCAATGTCTGCTGGCGGTTGTGTGTGCATACAGGCGCTCTGTTTTTACCTGGTCGGCGGCGGGCCTGCATCTCTGTTCCCCCGCTGTATAGGCTACTGCACTTGCATGCCGCCTCCCAAACTGCTGCCACCAACTGCATCTCCGTCCTGGCACCCGCCCAAGCTGGAGCACCTTGCATGTGCGGCTTGCAAGCCATAACAGTTCAAGCACTGAAAGCTGCATTTGCCCAACGCCTTGGCAGGTCGCTGGGGAGTTTCCTGACCACATTTCTGTGAACACATGCTTTTGAGGCGTCCTGTCCTTCTTGTTTTCAGGTTGCCTGGTACTCCCCAGATTACGCGCAAACATGCCGATTTGATCTAAGCACTGAAAAGCTGCATTGCTTCGTGCCTTGCCAGGTGGCCTGGTACTTCCCCGACACACGCGAGCAGTTCCGCCTGCTGGGCCGGCTGACGCTTGTGGACAGCGCTACTGCCGACGAGCGGCTGCAGCAGGTGCGGGCAGCACGTGGGAGGGCAGGGTGAGCGGGACAGGCCCTGGGCTGGCTGACTGTTGTGGATAGCGCTGCTCCGCCCATGAACGGCTGCTGCAGGTGCATTGCCGCTTATTCTGAAGTGCAGCAGGGGCTTGTCAGCAGGGCTTTGGAGCTGGCTTGTGACATACAGTGCAAGCAGCGTGTATCTGTGAAGGAGACCCAGCTGCCTTTTCCGTACATTCCACTCCATATCGCAACCCGTGCCCCAACGCACAGGGGCGGCTAGCGGCGTGGCGTGCTATGAGCGATGCGGGGCGGCTGCAATTCCTGTGGCCTCAGCCTGGGGAGGATCGGGGGGATGACAGCCTGTTTAGCCCAGGTGGGCGGAAATGGGCCGCAGCGTTTCAGAAGGCGAAGGCAGTTCCCTTTTGAAGTGCTTGACGCTGCGCTCTGTGTGCATGAACATGATGCAATGCAGCTGGCTGGCACAGTGCGGGAAAGCTGCAGCCCCTGTGGCAGTCTATCTGCCCTTACCTGTGGGGCACCGGCTGCCTTCCTGCATTCCCTGCGCAGCTGCGCCGACCGCGAGCGACCCAGTGCTCGACACCTTTTGCCTGGTGGGATCTTGATATTCTGAGACCAATCAGAGCTTCCCTGTGCTGTTGATTCATCAATTATATGCCTGGGAATGTCCGGACATTGACATGCAAGCACATGCCTGCACCCAGTCGAGGACCTGCACCTGTCCAGGGCAAGCATGTGCATGCCAGCACCAGCTCAGCTGTTGTTCCTGCAAACCTTTCATGCGTCTCCCCAAACTGGGCGCAGCTGTGCCTGGACGTTGAGGAGGTCGACCACATCCAGCTGGCCCCCACTTTCCTGCGGCACACGTTTGTGCGGCAGCCTGGCGGCAGCAGCAGCGGCGGCGGCTGGGAAGTGCGAAACGTGAACCCGTGATTTGCACTGCGTTGCGAGAGCATTCACCAAGTCATGTATCATATAAATAAACTGCTAGACAGTCTTAAAAACAACCCATCTTCAAAGCACACANTCACTAACGCAGCAAAGTAAGCGGCAGRGGATTCGCCCCGCTGCGCCCGCTTGCCGCAGCAGCTTACCAACGCACAGCTGAGCCGGCTGCTTGTTCCAAAAGCGCATGCGACMCTCGGTCGCTTGTTTCGCCCTCCTGGCRKTGKTTGCGGCGTGCCTGGCAKCYTTTKKCGCCCATGTTGGGGTGCTGCCCGCCGCTCAGGCGCATCTTCGGCGAAGCAGCTGGGGCCAAGGAAGCCTTCGCGCAATCTGCAGGTCGACCCGCAGCTCAAACAGCGGCTGCGCAGCGGCCCATGGCGGCAGCAGCGGCGCCGGCGGCGGACAGCAAGGCATGGCCGACCAAGCCGCCCTTCATTGTGCAGCCGCCCAGCGGTCAGCACAAGTCGACAGTGATCGTGCTGCACGGGCTGGTGAGTGTACGAGGGTTGGCTGCTGCAGGCATGCAACTGCATCAGGCCAGCGCACCCCGCGCGGCGCCTGCTCGCGTTGCCATTGCTGCCGTCACACACCAGGTCTTTCCTGCCTCCCTGGCTCGATATTGCATGTGCAGGGCGACAGCGGCATTGGCTGGGCGTTCCTGCCCAAGCTGCTGGCCGAAGATCTGCCACACACGCAGTGGGTGCTCCCCAATGCCCCTGTGGTGAGGCCGCTGGCTGCCTGCACAACACCACAGCGCTTGCATGCAAATGTAACTGTGCATCCTTGCCCTGCTTCCTGGCAAGCAGTGCCAGCAGCGCTCTTCCCTGGGGGTGATATGTCGGATACTTGCGAGTTGCTGCTCAATCTGGTTCCCTGACTGGATGCACTCGATTGCACACTCCGCCCCAACCCCTGCAGCGCCGCACCTCTCGGTTTAGAAACTAGATAGAACGGCACGTATTGCCATTGCTACACAAACGCATAACAATAGATAAATTATGAATTTATGCCATCCTTGCATCCCCGCAGCGCCGCATCTCTCGGTTTGGCGGCCAGGCCTCCACCGCCTGGTTCGACATCATGCCGGCAGCTGGGGCGCACACGCAGCAGGACGCGGAGGGCATGAAGGACACGCTCAGGTGGGGTGATGGTCGTGGTTAGCAGGCTGCACTGACAGTCTGTGCCTGCTGGGTGGCACAGCTGGCAGCGTGCATGGATGAGTGCGCCCACCGGCACTTGCTTGCGTGGCACCTTGTACCCGCCTGTGCTGCTGGGTCATCTCACGCTTCGTTCCTCCGCCCTCACAANCTCCCCCGCAGCTACGTGGAGCACCTCTTAGAGCAGCAGGCTGCGGCAGGCGTGCCGCCCTCCCAAGTCATAATAGGCGGCTTCAGCCAGGGCGGAGCCATGGCGCTGCTGGCTCTGCGGTCGCACCACCGTTTGGCGGGTGTGCTGGCGCTGTCCGCGTTCATGCCGCTGACCGCGGAGCAGCCGCTGTTTGCAGGTGGGCGGGCTGGAGGCACTTGGTTGAGAAGGATTGGGTGTGAAGGCACGGGCGGTTGGGGCAAGGGCCAGCGGCAGGGGTGGGTCGCCTGCTCTGCTGGACGGTTGGATGGCGTGACCAAATTTGTGCGTGCCAGTGTTCATCACAGTAAGAAAACCACCCAGCCTCAGCACCCTTGCCTTCCTGTGACCAGACGCCAATGACCAGACACCCACCCTGACGACTCACGGCAACGCCGACCAAGTCAGCTTCTTTCAACAGCGCCTTGTTCGCACCCTTTCTCCGGTGCCCCTTTTGCCATGCAGACGCAAACGTGCAGACGCCCACCCTGATGACTCACGGCGACGCCGACCAGGTCATTACGCTGGAGCGTGCGCAGCGCAGCGTGGCGGGGCTCACCAAGCCCAACTTTGAGTTCAGGGTGTACCCTGGCCTAGGTGAGAGGCGGACCGCATAGCAGTCCAGCTCGCCATCAAAACCTGGGCCTCAACAGCAGCCAGGTTGCATTTGGGTGGGCAGCATGAAGAGGTGCTCCTTGGTGGCGTGCACAGCTTGCTCGTGCTGCCCAGCGCCCCTGCCGCCACATCCACCCCTGCTGACTTGGCTGCCGCCCCCGCTGTGTGCGCTGTGCCTGCTGCAGCCCACGCTGTGCGAGATGACCTGCTGGATGACATTCGTGCATTTTTGACGACCCACCTGAGCTCCGAAGCTTGAACTCATCGCTATGCAGACCTAGAACTAATAAGCACGCAACAGATACTTGCAGCAGGCAGCTTGCAGCAGCCCATTGTTGTGCCTCTGCCCCAACCATGCTGTCATTGAATGGAATGCAGGACTGCAGTATTTAGGTTTGACTCACCCCACCTATTTGTAACCGGCAACAACATGGGCAGGCACAGTGCAAAGCAGGGCTTCGACAAGTATGGAGAAGGGCGCGTTCGATGCCATCCCCAAGCCGCACCAGCAAAAGGCGCTGCCGCCGCACAGCATCACCAAGATCCAGCCGAGCGTTGCTGTTGCTGGCCCATACTGGCGAACCTCGACGTGCTGTCATGTCTCTTTACAATGCAAGGGGCTTGACATTGTCTGTCCATAGCACAGCAGTAGCAGGAACAGCAGTGGCCGCCTGGCAGGACGCACTCGAGGAAAACCCAGCAGCCAGAGTCCGCAAAAAAAGCCCGCTGGAAAGCAGGCAGAGAAGGGAACACAAAGGATTATGGCACAATGGTACAAGCTCCAGCAGGACAGACGCAGCTGCCCGCTGCTGCAGCGGCAGCGTGCCCAACTACCGCCGGCTGAGCGCCGCAATCGCGATGGCCGCCACGGCAGCAATGGCCGCGCCTGCGCCCACGCCCACTAGCCCGTCTTTCACGATTTCGTGCTCGCAGGCTTCCAGTAGCGTCTCTGCTTGCCGGAACTCGGGGTGCACCTGCAAGGCAGCAGGTTGCAGCACCGGGGCACTGGGGATGAACGTGCATGTGGCAGTGACACAGCAGCGGGCACAAGGGTGCTATGTGCAACGTGCATGCGCCAGTGCTGCTGCCCCGCAGCGGGGTCGCCAGCAGCGACCACAGCGTGCACGCCGCGCACCTGCATGAGCCCCTTCAGCGTCTTGCGCGCCTCGATGTACTTGCGCTGCCGGAACTTGCCCACCTGCAGGTGAAAGTCAAGGGAAACACAACTGATTAATGCCTAAATGCATTGGGATTACCGAGCCATATGCGCCTCGATGTACTTGCGCTGCCGGAGCTCGCAGGTGAAATAAGCAGCAATGTGAAGGTGAACATGGTTCCAGCATGGGCTTGATTTAACAGCCCAGCCAGAGCCTCTGCCCTCGACAAACAGCAGCAGAAGGGAGACAAAAACCACCATCCCCCTCTCACTGCCACGAGGTACAGCAGATCTACGCTCCTCGAGGCCGCCCGAATCTGTAAGCGCCCCTGCCAGCCCATCAATTATGAACGCCTCGACAGCTAGCGCTAAGCTAAGAACCCACAGCACCTTCCACTCACCGCCACGAGGTACAGCAGGTCTCGCTGCTCGAGGCCGCTGCCGTGCATGCAGCACACAATACAGCGTACATAAACAAAGTCGCATCCTCCACTCACTGCAACGAGGTACAGCAGGTCTCGCTGCTCGAGGCCGCCCGAATCGGTGAGGGCTTCAGCAAGCTCAATGCCGCGCTGCACATCCGCAGGCTCCCGAGAGTGCACCAGCGCCCAGGACAGCCTGCAGCACAGGAGCGACAAAGGCTCTATGATCAAAGAGCAGACCGGCCGGCAGCTGGCCGGCAACAAGAGACGCTGCCTGCAACAGCTGTAGCGGCAGGGTGAGGCAGGCAGCTGTGCGTGGCCGCCAGGCGCCGCCGCAACCCAAACGCAGCGGCGGCAGTGCAAAGGGTGCCCTGGTCTGTGTCAAAGAGCAGGATTCTGCTGCGCCCAACCAACCGCAATCGCCCACCCGCACCTGAAGCATGCATCAAGCGCCTCCTGCCCTCCGTGCGCCGCCGCAGTCTCGTACTCGCGCTGGCACTGCTGAATGAGCTCTCGCTCTGTGAATGGTAGCTCGCTCATCTTGCCGCCGCCGCCTCTGCCGCTGCCGCCCTCGCTGCCGCCGCCGCCGCTGGCCTTCTTACGGGGGAGAAGTTTCTTGAGGTCGAGCTGCAGGTGGGATCGGTGGGAGTGAGGTGAAATTGGAGGGGGAGTTGGCGACCGGAGAGCGGCGGCAGGCGGAGAGGAGCGGCGGCGGAGCGCTGCTGCTCGGTAGTGCTCCTTGCAGAGCTGGTACCGCCCCCACAGCTGCGGCTTGCTCATCCCAGCTGCTGCAGCAGCCCGACAATACCCGCTACACGCTTACCGAAACGAAGGGCGCGCTGTGCGGGCTCCCAGACATGCAGCGGCGTGTCGACGGATTTGCGAGAACGTCAGAGCTCACTGCAGCGGCGAGAGGATGCGCAGGCTGTTCACAACAGGCCTGCATGGGCGGCAGCCCTTGTTTCTTTCGCGTTCCTGCTCCCATCACGCGATCTGCATCATTGCAACACCTCTGGCATCTACCTGTGCATCGATCAGCAGCCCACAAGCCCTCAGCGAGCGCGTCCGGATGCGCTTGGCCCCAACGCTGACCAGGGGCGGCCGTGCACTGATCATCCACCACACACGGCACCACCGCGTCTGCATGGCATCGGCAGCGGGCCCTGAGGCCGCGCAGCACACACCGCCGCCGCCAAAGGCCTGCGTTCACGCCGCCTCGCCTGCGGAGCTTGCGGCGGCCCAGCAGCAGCTGCAGCAGGTGCGCTGGGAATGAACCCGCAGCATCTCATCGGTACACTACGCCTTCAGCTGCAGTTATAAACCCCGCTCGCCTCTCCCACTGTTGCGCAGGGCGAGCCGCTGGTGGCGCAGCGCGGCACTGCCGGCCAGCCTGACCTCCATTGCACCCTGCTCTTCCCGGGCGCCGATGGCTCGGCAAGCCCACAGCATGGGGCGGCCGGCAGTGGTGCTGGTGCCTGCGGCACGTTCCGGCCAGACGAGTTTCTGAGCGCGCTGCAGACGCGGGTGCTCGGGCGGGTGCTGCTCACAGCTGACACCACGCCCTCAACCCAAGTGCTGGTCCAGGCAAGCGGGCGGGCCATGCAGAGCGGCTCAAAGGAACCAAACTGGTGTTCGGTGTGCACCCATGCAGCTAGCCGGATGCCAGACGCAGCACGTGTGGATGCGCAGCTCTGTTCACACGAGTTCTCCTGCTGCCGCGTGCTGCCGCCTGCAGGAGAATGTGGCTCGCCTGCCGGATGGGCTGGTGTTTGTGGCAGATCGCCAGCTGGGCGGCAAAGGTGGGCATGCAGGCGGCCTGTGCTGTTGTGGCCGTCAGCACAGCAAGTCGAGCTGGTTAGGGGTGCCGTGGCATGGCATGGCATCGGTGGCATGGCATGGCATGAGTATCTCATCTCACTTGCGCATGGCCTCATGTTGGGCTCCTGCAAGGCACATTGGCATGATCACACGTCTACACCTGACTGCCTGTGAGGCAGCTGCCATGCTCGTGTGAACCGTCTTCATCAAATTCCCCTTGCAATGCAGGCCGGGGCGGCAACCGCTGGGAGTCGCCGGGCGGCTGCCTCATGTTCACCGCAGTCAAGCGGCTGGCCATCCCCGGGCAGCGCCTGCCGTTTGTGCAGTACATTGTGTCGCTGGCGGTTGCCCAGGCCGTGCAGACGGAGGCGGCCGCACGGCTGCAGGTGAGGCGGGCGTGGGTGCGGCATGGGCATGTGCTGATGGGCCGGGCAGTGGGCATGGCATGGCATGGCATGGCCCTGGGCTGGCATGCTATGGGCATGGCATGGCATTGGCTGATTGCACTCTTCATGGATATGGCATATTGGCACGGCATGGGCTGGGCACGCCATGGCAAACATGCTCCACATGGATGCAATTCATGGCACGGCAGGGCATGCCGCCCCTGCAGCCATGTGCTGATTAATTTCTCATGCCGCCATCCCTGCCAGGGCAAGTCGATCGATGTGCGCATCAAGTGGCCCAACGACCTCTACGCCGGCCCCCTCAAGCTGGGCGGAATCCTGTGCCACTCCTCCTACCGCGACCAGCTGTTCCACATTGTGATTGGAGTGAGCCTGTGACAAGCTTTTGGAGTTCAGACCATGAGCAATGCTGGCGCGGTCGAGCGCGCTGCAACATGAGCTCGTTTCACTCATGGTCAGCACCAGTTGCCATGGGGCAGCGATAATCAGCCATGCACCCAAATGCACTCGCACCGCCCGTGCTGTCCTGCAGGTGGGGCTGAACCTGTCCAACCGCCAGCCCACCACATGTGTGGATGCCCTCATTGAGGCAGCAGCAGCGCCAGCAGCAGACGCGGCAGATGCAGCAGGTGGCAGTGCAGGCGCCGCCGCCAGCGTGCAGCAGGCAGACAGCACGCAGCAGCAGCAGCAGCAGGGGCGCCGGCAGCCGCCAGAGCCCGTTCGGCGGGAGCAGCTGCTGGCCGGCATTTTGAGCCGGCTGGAGCCCATGCTAGAGCAGCTGGCAAGCGAGGGCTTTGCGCCCTTTGAAGCAGAGTACTGCCGCCACTGGCTGCACTCGGACCAGCAGGTGAGGGCCTGGTCGTTAATTTTCAGGGTTAGGGAGGCGTGATGGCACCAATCATGGTGGGGGCGGGGTGGTTGTTTGGCCCGGCTCTGCACCAGCCATGCCGGCCATGCCCATGTGCATTCGGCACATGTGCATAGCCTGCCTTTAGGTGCAGCCGGCGGCAGGTCAGTGCCACATCACCAGGTCTTCTCATTATGTGTATGCCTGCGACTGCACCTGTGCTGCACAGGTGCTTCTGGAGGAGGGCGGGCGGCACATCCCCGTCACCATCCGCGGCCTCAGCCCCAACGGCTACCTCCTGGTGCGTTTATTCGGGCTTAGCATTTCACTGCAATGCCACGACATGCCGTGCACATGTCATACCATGGCATCCTGCATTTCGGGTTGCTTGAACGGCGGCACGGTTCCCCCTTGCCCTGCCATGCTCGTTGAGTGCAGGCAGCTGATGAGGCAGGGGAGCGGTACGAGCTGCACCCCGACGGCAACAGCCTGGATTTCTTCAAGGGCCTGGTTCGCAAGAAGCTGCCGGCATAAGCCATGCAGCCCTGCTAGGTTCAGATCGGCGGTGCCCAGCTTGGCTCGGCACGCGCCCAACCGGCGGGTGCAGCACAGTCGGAGCCGCTGTTGAGGCCCGGCCCTTGCTCAGCTTGGCGGAATGGCGGCAGCAACTCGCCCTGCCTCTTAATTTAGCATTTGCACTCCCCCTTACGAGCTGCGTAAGAGTTTGAGCTGGTCCGTTTGCAAGCTGGCGGCACTGCACAACGCCGCACGTGTCCCCTGTTATCCAGCTGGTCGGGAGAACTCTGGCCGCCCGGGGTAGGAGACGAGGGGTCTGGCGGCACAGCCGCAAACCCAGCTGCGCCGATGGCGCTGCATGTCAGTGCATTCAGACACGTACACAATGTTGCAAGGGAGGTTGGGGTGTCGGCTCATCAGTTGGTGGGCACCAGGAGGCCGCATGCGGGCGTGCACGTGCAGTGGAGGAGGCGGGGGCCAGAAGCCCGACCTCAGCCAGCACCTGCAGAAGCGCCGCCGCTCAAGCCTGCGGCTGTTCTCGACAGCGATTTGGGCATCTTGTGCGCCTTGCGGCGTGCTTCCCCCGCAGTCTCGACTGCATCGCCCGCAGCGAGCCNAGGAGCCAGGAGCCCGCTGCCTGTGCATCGGCAGTGCGAGCACTTCTAACCGATCCGGTGCACTGGTCGCCTGGCCCGCAGCCAGCAAGCGGGGCAGCCCCACCCGCGCCGCCACTCGCGCAACGCGGCCCCAGGTGCGCCCCTGCTGACCACGAGGGCGTGAACAACGCAATTTGCATGCGCTGCCAGTCGCCCGCCGCCAGGTGCCGCTGCCGCCACGGCCGCTGCCGGCGATCCCCTTCCCTCCCCTGTGCGCCCTGCTCTCCTGACCCTGGCACCCTCTGCTTCCTCATCTTTCAGCTGACCCACCACCTCTCCAACTCCTGCACAGGTCCTTCACAGTCTAGCGTATGGACGCAGCGTCAGGCGCCGCCAAGCAGGGTGCAGGTGGTGCGAGCAAGCTGAAGGGAGAGGCTGGTGCAGCCTCCCCAGTGGCTTCCCCCGCAGGCCAAGCAGCCTCCCCGCTCGCAGCAGCCACCCCTCCGTCAGCTGCGCCGCCGCTGGCAGCGCCCTCCGTCACACCAGGCAGCGGTGAGGGCGGCGCACACCTGGCGGCGATCGAGTGCCTGCTGACGGCCAGCCCACACCTGGCCCTCGCTCTCATGCTGGCTGGCGGTTCCGAAGGCGGCCAAGGCGGCGAGGGCGGCGCCGCTGCCGCTGCTGCCGCCAGCGCGGGGGATGGTCAGCCCGAGGCAGCCGCTGCCCCC
>JADXDR010000107.1:132918-153610 GCA_025026875.1 Chlorella ohadii
CGCTGGACCGGCTGCTGCTGCTGTTGCCGCTGGACGAGCTGGAGCCGCCGCTGGAGGAGCTGGAGCCGCTGGAGCGGCTCGTGGAGCTCGACGACGGCGAGCGGGAGCGGGCCGGCATGGCTGCGGGGCCGATGACCTGTGGCAGGGCCGAGGAGCGCGGGGCAGTGTGCTGCAGGACGTGATCGCGTGCGCTGCGACGCCCCGCAACTCCAGGGGCCTGCCCGAGGCGTCTGCGCGCTGACGGGGGTGTCCGATGGGCTGGCACACGCACCTGCTAGCGTTCTGGGCCCTCAAAGGCGCGCCAAGCGCTCAAACGCGCACTTCCTGCACGCTCGGGCGGCCTTGAGGCAAACAAGGCTCTCTGATCGCTGCACCGCAATGTACAAGCCACGGATGCAGCGGCCGAGGGCGCAACAAGCGCGATGGAGCGCCAGGGGCCATGCGCCGACTTTCTTTTTGGGCCTGCCTCGCTCCCAGGCCGCCATTCAGCTCTGCACGGTCATTTACGCACTCCGCAGTGCCAATTGCACTTTTTGCACCGGTCCAGCGACCCAGCCGGCCCCTCCTCTCCACTTGCAATGGCGCACAGACTCGCAAGGCCGCTCCCAGCGGCAGCCGCACCATCAGTCGGGCGCACACTGCGGCAACAAACAGCAGCAGCGCTGCCGCCAGCGGCGGCGGCGGCGGCGCAAAAGGCAGCCGTTCCTGTCACCTTTTCGATTGGCGGCAGCGAAGTGACGGTCGATGCGCAGCCGGGGCAGAACATATGGGAGGTGCGAGCTTGCTGCCGATGCAACTGCTGCAGCCGTTTGTGATGCTGGGGGCACCGTGCAAGTGGCAGCCGGTTGTTCGTGCCCTCCCGTGTGCCGCCGCTGCCACCCCGCCTTTGCTGACTCTTACCGACTTGCATGTCCGGTTGAATCCATCTTACAGGTGGCCAAGGATGCAGGGGTGGACATTACGCTGGGCTGCAGCCAGGGAGCCTGCGGCGTGTGCGAGGTGAGCACGCACTTGGAAGCAGCCGGCAGTGAGGGGCGGGCCAGCACAGCGTGCACGGCTGCTGCTGTGAGACAAGGCACAGCAGCCCGATCGGTGGTCCTGCATTTGTAGCAAAGCCAGCTGGCAGCCACTGCTGCTGCTTGCACATGTGGGTGCCAGCACCATGAAATGCCCCTGCCCATGCCATGCCCCCTTCCCAACCCGCAGGTGGAGGTGTGGAAATATAGCAGCGCCGACAGCAGCGGCAGCAACAGCGTGGCGCGGGCGTGCATAGCCGGCATCCCGCCCGGCTACGAACGGCTAGAGATCCGCGAAGTGCCGGAGGATGATTTTTGGGGTGTGGATGGGTATGACACCTGATTCCCTGCAGCTTGTATGGCATGCTCCCGTGCTTCTCTGATTTCATTCATCCTGGCATCCTCTCCATTTCATTGCAACCCTCTGTGAATGCTGACTGGGCAGCAGCAGGCAATGAGTCCACTTACAACAGGGGTAGGAAAGGCAGTACGCGAATCGGACAGAGAGAAAGAAGGAGGAATAAACTGAGTACAGGCAAGCGGGCTATACAGAGATGCACACATGGCTCTCAACTCTCACCAACTGATGCTTTCAATGCAGGTGCATGGACAGGTGGGAAGTGCTCAGTCCCTGCTGCTGCCGCCGCCGCCGCCGCTGCTGCCAAATGTTTCCCACCACCGACCCGACAGGCTTGCCACATGGGAGTTGAGCTGCTGCACGGCGGCCTTGCGGCGGCCACGGCCGCCGCCGCTGCTGCCACGGCTCGCCACTGCGGTGCCGCCGCTCGCTTCGCCCCTCAAATATTCTGGCAGGTGCTCATCTGCTGCTGCTGCCCCGCTGATGCTAGCAGCGCTGCTCGACGAGCCTCCACTACCAGCCGCCTGCCCGCTGCCGCCAGACGCTGCTGCACCACCTGGCGTTACCTCCCCGCCAGTGCTGGCCGCACCCTCCACTGCTCCACTGCTGCCGCCGCTGCTGCCGTTGCTGGCGCTTTCAGCTGCTGCAACTGAGGGCTTGCCGCGGCGCCACACCACAAGCTCCAGCCGGGGAATGTCCAGGTGAGCATAGCCCACATCTGCATGCATCTCCCGATTGATGTGCCGCGCAGCTGTGCCCATGGACCTGCCAGGGAGAGAGGGCAGGCAGAGACAAATGGAGGTTGGCAACAGTGGGCAGGTGTGAAGGGTTGCGGTGGCAGAGCGCTGCCGGGCACCAACACCTGCTGATAAACATGCAGTGGCAAGCAGCAAGCACCTCCCGGCCTGGCTGTGAGCACACACAGGTTTCATGCACACGCTGCCCTCGCCGATGCAGCACAGCAGGCGCAGCATGGCAGGCACCACAGCACTGCACAGCGCAGCACAGCACAGCGCAGCATGGCACAGCGCAGCATGGCAGGCACCACAGCACTGCACAGCGCAGCACAGCACAGCGCACCCCTCGATGGCGGGCAGCGAGTAGGAGATTGTCCAGTGCGCTCGCGCCTCAATGTCATCATTCAGCTGCACAGACGATGGTAGCAAAAGTTGGCAGGCTAAGCACGGGCATCCGCTAACCCTATTTGTCCGCACGGTGCAGCCAGTCAGTCGCTGAAAGGCAAGCTGTGGCACCGGACACCCAGCAGCAGCAGAAGCGCTACCGCCGCACCCTTCTTTGGCTGGGGAATCTCGAACCAGGCCTGGGAAACTGCAAAAGCGCACCTGCAGCCGCTTCTTATTTCGGTACTCTCCCTTGGTCACATCCCACTTGGTTGCCACCCTGCAGACAAAATGGACGGGAGAGCAGGACTTTGAGGGCGGCAGCGGCATGAAAGCTTGGGCACTGGCCTGCAATAGCAGGCACAGCTGCAGGCATTGGCCACCCAGCGGCAAATGCGGCGACTTGCAGCTCCGTCCCTGGGTCCATCCCCTCCCATGCAGTCCATGCTATGCCATGCTGTGGTTATGCCCTTGCTGTGCTGCGATGCTCACCGGTACGAAAGGTCGAAGGATTTGGAGAAGGGGTTGGCATGGCCGGTGACGTCCAAAGTGAACAGCCACCAGGAGAGCTTGCGAGAGCGCAGCGTCAGCGTGCCGCTGTTGTCGATGCGCAGCCGGCGCCACCACGCCGCCTCGCCAGACGACGGCTTGATCTGTGGGCGTTGCAGATAAGGTAGCAGCTTCTTTCCAGGGTGCACTGGGCTAGGCGAGAGGCCCAGGCGAGCGTCTGGCCAGCAGCGGTGGCAGTGGCTGCAATGCGCTCACCACAAGCGCTGCGGTGTTGGTCTTGGCGGCCATGACACGTGTGAGGTCAGCACCCAGCACCAGCGGGCCCGCACTGCAGGACACGACAGGCAGCGCGGCTGGGGTTGTTGGCGGCGGCTCAGCGGCGGCGGCAGCCGGCGGCAAGCAGCAGGCGCCCCATCGGTGTGCTGCGATCGTCCCACAAGCCTGCCGCGGTCCCAATTCCAGCGGCGCCCCCCCCACACGCACGCGCTGCGCAGCTTGAGCGTGCAGTCGGGCTGCGCCTCCACCGTGAACCGCTCCAGCAGGTCAGCCAGGGTGGAGGGAATGGAGCCATGGCTGTAGCCCGAGTAGTGGCTGTAGTCCTCGGAGAGCGTGCCGCTCTCAGAGCGCGAGAGGCTCCCCATTCTGGCTGCTGCGGGCTGGAACTAGCGCGGATGGGTGTGCAATCGCAATGCAACGCTCGGGGGCGCCACAGCCGGCGAGTTTGAACCCCAGCATGGGTGCGGCGGCGGCGGCGCGGCAGCGCAGCGGGCCGGCGGCAGGCAATGCCTTTGGCATTTGATATGGCTCGTCTGCAGCAACGATGATCGCCATGTTGAGCCGGTGGAGATGTATCAGGCTCTGTCGCCGTCCCACGCTCCAATAGTCAAGCAGTAGCTGCCCAGCCCCGCCTGCAAAGGTGCCCCACCGGCACAGGCAGAGCGCTCATTGGCCACGCCGGCGCCGGGCAGCGGCATTCTGGCCCAGCTGTGTTGGCTTACCAATCACCCCCCAGCATCAGGCATGCCAGCTGGCTGGCCCCTCACCAGCATGCAGGTGCAGCGCTGCAGGGGGGGAAGGCGATCAATGTTGCCGCCGATGGCAACAGGGCCGTAACGTTGGCTGAAGTGTGCGTCGGCCACCCAACTGGCACAGCTGCTGTGCTATATATGGCGTGGCAGGGAGATGGCTCACTCCTGCGCACCGGTTGTCGGAACAGGCTGCCTGCCGGGTGGCCCACGGCTGCTCCCACCTGCAGATTGTTGTTTGGCCGCCGCGTACCGGAGTCGCACTGAAGCAAAGTGCAAAGCAAAAGTGCACCATGGGCGGCGCTTGCGCACTCCAGATGCTGGACTTGCAGTGGCAGTGCAGCGGGCGGAAGAGGATGTCCCGCCATCCCCCAGTGGCACACAGAGCGTGCAAGAGGGGCCAGAGGGACATGCACCCAAGCATGGCCTCCAGGCTGCCTGCAGGTGGCCCCTAACACCCGCGAGCGGCGGCGGCAGCGGCGAGGGTGCCGTTCGGTTGGTGGGCCCTGCCAAGGCCCAACGAGGCGCCCATCAAGCATGCACTGCCCGCAATGCGAATCAGTGCACTGCTTTGAGGCAAGAGCGGAGAGCGGCCAGCAGTGACCCGGCGGGCCTGGCGGCTGGGAGAAGGGGTGGACAGCACTGTTTCTGTGCTCTGCTGAGAGTGGGAATTTTCCTGCAGCCCTGCGGTGAAATAAAGAGTGAGTCAGCGTCCTGTCCGGGCCAGACCGGGGCTGCTGGCGCTGCTCAGGGCCTGCAGCGCGACCTGCCGCTCCCAAAACAGACTCAACACGCTCCGCCACATCAGGTGTTCACGGCCAAAGGCCCTGCAAGCTGCCCGAGGCCCTGCTTTATTTGTGGGAGCGCCCTGGATTGGCCCGCTCGCCCGCCAGGCCCGCTCACGCGGTCAGCGGGCTGGTAGGAGGCGATGGAGGCGGCTGCAGCCGCCGCAGTGGACGGCAGGGGCGATGAGGCGACGAGGCCTGCCGGCGGGCCGCCCGCTGAGGCCACCGAGCAACCGGCCTGGCCAAATGCTGTCGAGCAGGCTGCTGCTGCAGAGCACCGACCAGGCGGCGCTGTCACTGCAGCTGCCGCCAGGGCGGGAGCGCAGGCGCAAGGCACGTCTTCTGGCGGCTCGGCACCCAAGCGCAAGCCAGGGCGGCCCGCGCTGCACCAAGGCTGCCAGGTGCGCCGCAGAGGGCACAACCACGGCATTGGGTGGGGCAGAGCGGTTTTGCAGCACCCGCCTTGCCCACATTGTGCCGTTCCACCAACCAGTCAGTTAGGCCTGCCGCCGCTCGCTGCCATGCCACGGCGGTACAGGGCGCCTATTGCTGCCCCCTGGCTGCCGATTTGTTGCGCCTGACAGCTGCCTCCTCACCCCTGCCGCTGCCTGGACAGGTCTGCGGCACTCCGCTGGAAGGCATGCGCAGCTTTCACCAGGTGTGCCCCCTGGGGCTGCGGTACCCGCACATTGAATCTCGATGCATGTCGGGACCGCGCGGCAGTTGTGTGCCCCTTCACGCCAGTCACTGCCGCGGCCGCAGCACGCATGTCCATGCCGCAGCAGGGGCCCCAGCGCGCCTGCCGCGCTCCTGCTGGCCTGGCAAGCGCACTCGTAGCCTGCTGTCACGCTTTGCAGAGATGCTGCCTGTCCGCGTCCAGCCCGCGTACTCTCCCTTCAGCCCGACCACGCTGCTTCTGCCCATTGCCTGTGCAGCGCTACCACATATGTGAGAAACACATGATGAGCGACTGCGTAGAATGGAAGGGCGAGCCGCAGCGGTTCTGCCAACAGGTGCGCTGCCCTGCCTTGCTCTTCCTACGGCTGNCAGCCGGACGTTATGCTCAAATGCGGCGGTNGCTTAGTGCTGCGTGTCGCGCACCGCTGCCTCAGCCAGCCTGCCTAGGCCTCACCCCTGGCCCTCCCGCCGCCAATATCCTGTGCCGCAGTGCGGCCGCTTCCATCCGCTGGATGCCTTTGCACCAGGCATGCGCTCCTGCCGCAAGCAGCTGGCAAAGCATGCAGAGCGGCGGCGGCGTGGCCGGGAGCTGGCAGCTCAGGCCGCCGCGGCAGCAGCGGCGGCGGCCGGCGGCGGCAAGCCTGGTGGGTGTTGCTGGGCCAGCGAGGCGGCTGTGTGCCTTGGATGCGTGGTTGTCTATACGGCAAGTCGTTTCGGTGAAGGACGGCAGCTGTCGCCCCTCGCCATGGCAGCTCTGTCGGCGCCCCTTCTGTATCAACTCTGCCTCCTGGCTCTCCCTTCAACTCCCGCAGGCGCATCAACAGCAGCTCCCGCCGCCAAGCGGCCGCGCTCAGTGGCCCTGAACGCGCCAGAGCCAGCCACAGTTGGCGCCGCCCGCCTGCTGCAGCCGCCCTCCACATGGCGCATCTCAGACAGCACGGGCAGCGGCGGCAGCAGCGGCCTGCACCAGTCTGTGCCCGAGAGCGGGGTGGACGCTTTGCTGGCAGCAGCAGAGGAGGATGCTCTTGCAGAAGCAGAGGGCATGGATGAGGACACAGGCCTGCTGAAGCAGGAGCCGCAGCAGGATGCGCCGCCACTGCGCCTCGAACCAGACCCCGCCTGGTTTGCCGGAGCAGCCACGGTGCCGCTGCCGCCGCCGCCGCTGCCTGCGGCTGCGACGCTGGGCGGCTTGGGACCAGCCCTGCCCGGCGCCGGAGCTGCCGACGCGGCCATGGCAGCTGCTCTGGCTGCCTTGGGAGGCGGCCCCGCTGCGCTGGCGGTGGCCGCAGCGCAGCAGGCACAGCAGGCGCAGCTGCTGACCCTGCTGCTTGCCCAGCAGCAGCAGCAGCAGCAGCGGCAGCGGCAGAGCGCCTTGGCAGCGCTTCTGAGCACTGGTTTGCCTGTGCAGCCAGACAGCACTGCCCTGGCGCTGGCGCTGATGCAGCAAAGCGGGCAGGCGGCCGCGGTCCCGCCGCAAGCCACGCTGCTGCAGCAGCTGCTGGGCGGCGGCGCGGGCGGCGGCGCAGCGGCGCTGCTGCAGCAGGCAGTGGCGCAGCAGCAGGTACAGCAGCAGGTGCCGCCGCTGCTTGACGATCGGCAGAGCATCAGGGAGAGACACGTAGCTGTGCTGTATCGGGCTGCAGTTGAGCGCTTGATGCAGACCGTCCTGCAAGTGGCTCCGCAAGCGCTCGCGCTGCCTGGGGCGCTCGCGCAGCTGCAGGCGCAGCCGCTGACGCAGAACGCTCAGCAGCCGGAGCCGCAGCAGCCCACCGGGCAGCCCGCACAGCAGCAGCAGCAGCAGCAGCAGCAGTCAGCGCCGCCNGTGCAGCAGCAGCAGGAGCAGCAGCAGCAGGAGCAGCAGCAGTCAGCGCCGCCCGTGCAGCAGCAGCAGGAGCAGCAGCAGCAGGAGCAGCAGCAGCGCCCTGCAGCTGCCAGCCCGGTGCCGCATGTTATCGTCGTCACACCGGTGCCAGCGCAGCCCCTGTCCCCGCCGCAGCAAGGCCAGCCTGCCTCCCAGCCGGTTTCTCCTCTGGCACAGCATCCGCAGTAGCCAGCCCACAGCAGAGCACAGCCCTTCCCAGCAGCGGCGTGCAGCCAGGCCTGCCGGCAGTGCCCAGCCTGCACCCCCTGCCAGTCCTGCAACCCAACAGCCCCGTAAGTAGCTTTTCAAACCACCGTCACACAACATTTTTTTNGCCCCGCCATCCGCCAGGACTTCTCCCCATCCTTGCCATCCAGCATTGCCCCCCAAAGCCCGTTGCCTAGCTTCCCTGTGGGCTCCCGTGCACTTGCAACCTGGCCCCTTCTCCTCACAATGTGGAGCCGCAGCCGCACGTTCTTGCCTTTTTTCTGAGCCCCCCTTTCATGTGCTTCAGGACCATTGCCGAACCCACCCAGGCACACCGCGGTGACACCGCACTGCACATCTTTCCAATCTCTCTCATGCCTTTAACCCCTGTGTCCCCTCTGTTAACACTTGTGCCCAAGCACTCTCTTTTAACACTCGCTCCCCCCTGCTGCCCCCCAAAACCGCCAATTCCCTTGCTCTCGCAACGCAACAGCTCCGCCCAACGTGCACCCATACCCCGTCTTCTCTTGCCTTGCTTACTCAAGGAGCCTTACCCGGTTTTCCCATACCCAATCGTATGCCCTGTTCGATTGAGAGAAGCCAAGCAGCGGCGTGCCAGGGCCGGTTGGGACCAGTTCCCACCGCCCAACGGCGGACCCACTGCCACCCCGTTTGTGCACTTGCAATGCCCCTTTTGAATAAGCGCCATGCCTCCCATGTCAACTCCCCTTGCACCTCTGGGCTGCACTAATATCGCCGGCACCACGAAATTCTTTGGCCTGCCTCCTCGCCATTTTTTCCGCTTCATTTTCATGTCTTCGAGTTGTGTCACCTAGTGACACCCGCCATGTGTGACTTTCACAGTCTTGTGATCAACCCAGTCAACAGCAGTACAAATCAGAAGGATCAGAAGGCCTGGACATCGGAAGCGATCGAATCAAATCAGGGTCCTGAGGTTGGCATGTCACCATACTTTGACGAGTACTGTGTGCTTGTGCTGCTGTTGTCGCACAGGTGCCGAATGTTTCTGCTGCCCCAGTGTTGTGCTGGCCGCTTGGCGCTTGCCCTTGGCGCGACTCAGCTGCTGCTGCTGCCGCCGCTGCTGTTGACCCGCTCCACAAATCCGAGGATCAGCGGATTGACAAGCTGCGGCGCCTCGTCCTGCATATATGGAGCCCAGAATGACAGAGCAGCTGGAATGAATGAGTTCACAACTTTGTAGCATTGCAAAGCAGCAGTGCGCCGCCTTGGCGCCAGCGCAGAGCTGGCCTGCACTGCAACTGCCGCTCAACCACAGCAGTCAAGCGCGCCTGGCTACCGGGCTACTGTCCATGCATGCATAGGTGTTGCAAGGTGGCGAAGGCACGCACAGTGACATCCCCTTGCTTGCTCACCTGCGGGCAGTGTCCCACGCCCGGCAGCTGAACATACTCCTGCATCAACCGATGGACAAGCGCAGGGGGCATGCAGCGATAAGGGACAGTCCAAGTGTTGCAAGCTCGCCGCAGTGTGTTGTGCATGCACCAGCGCGAGGGTCGCAGCACTGCGGGCTACGGCACGGCCAGCATTCCCACAGATTTACGCATACCATCGGGCTGCAATCCCTCGCACTGCGCACCACCACCTGTCATGGCACGCCCATCATTTCGACAATTGTGCAATGCGCTGCCCWCCTGCACCGACGCATGCTTGGCCAGCTGGCGGCCCCACTCAAGCTTCTCCTCTCCCAGTCCCCTTTGTCACAGTACCAAAGAACTGAGGCATTGACTCCTTACCTGCACCGACGCATACTTGGCCAGCTGGCGGCCCCACTCCACCTTCTCCCAGGGGTCCTCCTCGCCCCACACAATGCTGACGGGCACGCCGACCTCCTGCGGGAGTTGATGTGTGGTGTGGGCAGGAAGGTGCATGTGGGTAGGCTGAAATCGCGCCGACTGGGAGAAGCGCATGAGGCATACATGGGCAGCAGCTGGCAGCATGCATGGGCAGCAGCTGAGAGCATGCATGGGCAGCAGCTGGATGCTCCAAGGCTTGCAGGTGTCAAGGGCCGGGACAGCAGCCCCGATCGCGTGGCACAGTGCAGTTTTGGGAAAAAAACCTCGTGTCGGACCAAAAAAACGCAGGCAGCTCACCTCCAGCTGCTGCTCCGGCAGCGGGCCGCTGGAACAGCAAATGCGGTCCAGACCACTGGTCGATCTCCATCAAGAAACTTATACCCTGATAAGCAGTCTGTATTGTTCCTTGTTAATTTCAGCACCCACCTCCAGCTGCTGCTCCGGCAGGGGGCCGCTCGAGTAGGAAATGAAGTCCAGGAAGACGTCAACCGCGCCTGGCTGCAGGCCGGGGGTTAGGATAATGTCCACAAGCTCGTCATCGACTGCCGCGGGGTCGCCGTAGCACTGCTGCAGCACCGTCTTCACGCCTGTGTTGCGCGGGGAGGGGGGAGTTGAGCGGGCAGGTGGGTGGTCGCGCTGCTGCAGTCTCGGCATATGCCTGCTGGCGTTCAGGCTCAGCACACTTGGGAGCATGACGCGAATGGCTGCGGGGTTGGCCACTGCAGCAGTGCCACCCGCGCCGGCCGCAGCAACCATGCTGCACAGCGCATACGCCAGCCAAAGCTCGAGTGAGTCACGCACCCTTGGTGTTGGCGATCTGGCCAAAGAACCAGGCTCCCAGGGCGCTGGTGCGCAGCGTGTCCTGCGGTTGAAAGAGGGCAGTGAGGGGCAGAATGTGTTGGGCGTAAGGACGGGCGGCGGGTGCCCAGGGGACTTGCGAGCAGTGTCTCCAGCAAAGCTTGCACCTCCCACTCGCATACGTACATCCGTTCGCCAACCTGTCCACCCAGCCAGCCACCACCCACTCGCTCGTCCTCACTTACCCTCACGCCCCCACCAGCCACACCCACCCGCCCCACCTGCAGCGCCTTGACCAGTGGCCGCTGCCAGGGCGCCTGCTTGGACACGTGCAGCATGCGCAGGCTGATGTTCATGATTTGCACGCCGCGGATCAGGGCGGGGTCGTCGATGGCGGCCTGCATGGGATGTGGTTCGAGTGAAGGAAGGGTCACCAGAGCAGGCACTTGCCTCTGCCATGCAGGCGCAGCCCACCACAACAGCTGCTATTTATCACCTGCAATTGCCTCCCTCCCTCTGCATCAGCTCCCAGCCTGCCCTTGCTCCCTCCCTCCCACCCCTCTATTCCGCACCTGCAGCCCAGCGATGCCCCCCACCGAGTTGCAGGTGAGGGTGGCGGGGCCGCCCACCACCTCCCGCAGGAAGTCCCGCACTTGCTGGCTCCAGTTGGGGAAGTTGTACAGCGAGGAAGGGGGGCCGTACTGCCGGGGGTCGGGCTGCAGGCAAGAATGGTGGGACACAAAACGCATGAACGGTCGGAGTCAAACAGGCGGGAGTCGCACAGGGCAGGTCGCAGCAACATAAGTGCGGGCTGTTGATTGCTTGGAGTTACTTCTGCCAGGATGTGATCGGCCCCGTCTGCCACACTTGCCTTGTCGGAGAAGCCGTAACCCAGCAGGTCGATTGCGTATGCCCGGCAGCTCTGGCCAAGCTCCCCCAGGTTCTTGCGCCAGTGGTCCGCGCTGGCACCAAAGCTGCAGGAGCCAAGGGGGTGCAGCAGGGCAGGCAGGGGGTTTGAACAAGAGGGTTGGAAGTGCAACAGCCAGGTGCGATGGCCGGCCGGTGTGCACCACTGTCGGGTCGAGCATTGCGCCCCTGGACCAACAGGCAGCAGCCAATATACCTCATTCAATAACACCGATTCGCAGGCAGGCCAGCGCATTCAACAATACGCGCATGATAGTAGCATACAGAGCAAACAGAGTGTCTCACCCGTGGATGCACAGCACCGGGGGCCCCGCATCGCCGCAGCGCTGGTAGCGAATGCGGTGGCCCTGCCAGCGCCAGTAGCCCTCGTACACACCAGGCCGCACCTCGCGCTCGCCTGCAGGAGTTCCAAACGCCAGGAAAGCAGCATGTAGCAGGCACAGGGTGGGCAGTGAGCGAGTGATGCAAGTGGCGGCATGCAAGGGGGCTGGCCGGCGAGTTTAACCCAGCGCTGCCCACCGCAAGTCCGTCAGTTGTGCACAAACAAGCTGGGAAGTGGCAACGTGCATTGGGAACGTTACTACAGACCATCTGAAGATTAAAATTGCAGCAGTATCGACCAGCACCCTGCTCACCCGGAAGGGCCTCGGTGGCGGCGGGAGCGGCGGCGGCAGCGGCAGCGACCGCTGGGGCAGTGCTGCCTCCACTCTCGGCTGCCGCGCGTGCTGCCACACTGCCCGCGGTGCTGCCATGCCGGCTGGTGAGTGGGCAGAGAGCGCGCTGCAGGCGTGGGAGACCCCTGTGCAGCGCTGGCGCTGCCGCTGGGGCCGCCCGCGCACTGCAAGCCGAGTTCATTTCAGCTCTGCAGGCCAACAAACTGCCGGATGGCTAGCACGAGCGAGGGCTGTGACAGCAGCGGAGACGCCGGGCACTACCGCCACTCGGCTCGCTCTCCGTCCTCAAAAAATGCTTGCAACTGCGCTTGGCGATCGGTGGGAGGGATCGAGGCTGGCCGTGTGGCATGCCAGGCGGTGCAGCGCCCCCCGCTGCCGTCTGCCGCCCAAGGTCAAGCCTTGCGCTCATGCACCATTACAGCCTTGCTGTGGCAGTTCAAGGCAAGCTTGCTAGCACACAGCATGCACCGCATACACAAGTCAGTGGTTCAAGCAAGTCAGTGCAGCATCCCAGCCACAGGCCACTGGGATGGCAACCGCTCCACAACCGAGCGCATGGGGCAAGCTAATTGGGCTCTCTTAGCAGCAGTGGCCAGGCCCGACGGGCCCCTATGCCCCACACCTGCCTCTGCTCACTTGAGCGGCTTAAGTCCCAGGCTGGCCCGCAGCGCATTGGCCTGCGCAATTTCGTCCATCGGTTCCTCCTGCCGCGCCCGCTTGTCGCCCTTTCGATCCCCGTGGGGGCTGCCGCTGCGCTCGCGGCGGCGCCGCTCGCCGTCGTCGCGCCGCCGGTCGCCATCCTGCTCCCGCCGCCGATCACGATCGCCGCGGTCCCGGTCCCTCTCCCGCTCACGCTCTCGGTCATCCCGCCGGCGGTCCTCGCGGCTGCGGCTGCGCCGCCGCTCCCTGCACAATGACACAGACAGGCTAAGTGTGTGATGCATCCACGGTAGATGGGTGGGCGGGCAGGGTCAGCAGGGCAGGGTCCGCAACAGCTGAATGGCATAGTGAGGTGAAGCGGCAGCGACCGAAGAGCAGCCCGATGCAGCCCGCCGGGCAAGTGGTTGCCCACTGAGCTCAATTAAAGGATGGTGCAAGCGCTGCCTCAGCTGCCCGACCTGCACCCTCACCCAACCCACCAACTCGTCAACAAACATCAAGCCTCAACACCAAGGCTGAAGCCTGAAAGCCCACCTGTCATCCCGCCGGTACCGCTCCCTGCTCCGGCTCCTGCTGCGCCGCCGGTACTCGCGCTCGTCCCGCCGGTCCCGGTCNGTACCTGAAGCGCAAGCAGCACAAGTGGAAAGGAACTCAGGCAAAATAATGTTGCTGTAAACAATAAAGGTGCAGCGGCTCGTCCCGCCGGTCCCGGTCGTACCTGCAGGCAGGAGTGCAAGGAAGAGCACGACTGCCGCAGCGACGCCCTAAGTCAGCCAGCCACGGTCTAGCTAATCACACAGATGCGGCGGCAAAGCGCAGATGAACACGGCAGATCAAGAAGCACCCCTGCCCTCCGCCCTCTTCCCCGCCTGCCCCCGCACCTGTCCCGGCTGCGGCTGCGGTGCCGCCCCTCGCGGCTGCGGCTGCGCCGCCGCTCCCCGCCGCGCTCCCTGCTCCTGCTGCGGCTCCTGCTGCGGCTGCGGCTGCGCCCCGGCCGCCGCCGCTTCTCTTCCTTTGTGAGCTGCCACTTTTCGCGCTCCCGCCGCCGCTCGCGCTCTCCCTCCTCACGAACCTCCCCCTCCTCCCCGCCCTCCTCTCGCTCAGCCTCCCGTTGCTGCGCCTCCAGAGCCGCCGCCTGCTCCTCTTGCTCCTCCTGCGGGGCGGGGCAAGGGGCATTGGAAATGAAGGGCGGTGCATCAGTGTTGGGTGTGGCTGTGGGTAGCCAGAGAATAGGGTGCTTTGCAGTCCTGACCGCAGGCTGCCAGCACGGGGGACTTGCAAACCACACTTTGAAGTGCCGCATCATCAAAGCACCGGCATGCTTGGCTCCGCCTGCACGCCCACGCTACCAGACAGCAAATTGATTTCTTCCTTACCTCAAGCGCCGCTTCATCAAACTCCTCATCAAGAACAGACACACGCGGCTCCAGCTGCCCAGCGCGCTCCAGCGTGAGGCGAGCCGGCAGGCGCGGCAGGGCGATGGTGAACAGGCGGTCCTTGGTCAGCATGGCGTCGATCAGCTGCATTGAGAAGGAGACGGGGGAAGGCAGAGATGACGAGGACTGCAGGCCGGCAGCGCGATGGTAAAGAGGCGGTGCTTGGTCAGCATGGCGTCAATCAGCTGCACAGTAGAGGAGGACAGGAAATCAGCCCTTGATAGGAACACCAGCAGCCAGCTGCACATATGGCCGATCATGGCACGGACAACTGAGCAGCTCAGGGGCCCATATGTAAATCTTAGTGACTGCAGCCAAACCCACCTCGTCCACGTGCCCAAGCTCCTGCTTGCCCATCAGCTCGCGCACCCGCACCTGCAGGCCGCAAGCGAGCCAGCAGGATGAGATGCTGCAAGCGCATGATAACCTTCAAGGCGAGGCGGCGAATCAAGGCCTGCCCTTGATCCGCCTTGCAGCAGGCAGCCCAGAATCAAGCGGCAGCGGTTTGCGTGGGCGCCCTGCGGAGCTGCGAGGTTGCAGCAGGCAGGCCTACAAGCAGCACAGGCAGGCCCAGATCGAACTGCGGTAAACGTGGAGCGGCTCTAGGTGCCGGTTCAATCCAGCACACGCGGCAGCAAAAAAGCTCAAGAGACAACCCACCTTGCGGTAGTCCTTGTAGAGCGGCTCCAAGTACTGATACACAGCCAGTACCCAGCAGCCACAAAAAAANCGTTCTACTCCATGGAATGCCAAAACAGCCCACCTTCCGGTAGTCATTGTAGAGCGGCTCCAGGTACTGGTACACATCCAGGGGGCGGCCCACCAGCCGCATGTAAAAGGCGCCTGCAGCGGGTGGGGAGCAGCATGGCAGGCGGTCAGTGAAGCAAAGCAGGTGTGGGCAGGAGGTGCGACAGGGCCAAGGAAAAGCCGGCAACACCCAGCATCGAGCGCAGCACTGGTTCAGGCACAGCGCACCCCACAGCCGCAGGTAGCAAGCGCAGCAATTCAGCAGGCGCAGCAAGTGCCCACAGTGCAGCACAAAGCATGCGCAGCAGGCAAGCACAGCGCACCCAGCAGGCGGAGGTACTTGAAATCGTCGTTCTTGATGAACTCCACAATCACGTCCTTGCTGGGCTGGATCTGCGGGCAGTTGATGGACGGAACAGCAAGAATGTGAGCCGTGCATCCGACAGGCAAAGCAGGGTCTTGATGAACTCCACAATCACGTCCTTGCTGTGCTGGATCTGCAGTTGTGAACATGCACCGTTATGTGAGCATTCGAGTGCTGACATGGCATTTGAGCATGACTCGTAGGGCCAGTCTGATGTCAATGCAGCGACCGCAAGGCAGTGCAGGAGTCTTGTGACACCTCCACGCACCCACCCCACTCCGCCCCAACGCCCATCTGTCGCAAGTGCTTGCCTGCAGCATCTTCAGGATGAGCGCAATGAAGTGCGTGGGCTTGGCGGGCTCGCCGTACATGCCGCCCACCTGCGACAGGAAACAGGGCAGCATTACACGCAGCAATGTGGTGCCATGGTGGCAACAAGAGCTATACGTGGTATGCGATGTCGTGAGCCGCGAAAGGTCTGGATAACCGAGCATGATGCAAGCGTCCAATCAACGGCCAGCTCTTGCTTGTCTCCAAGCCTTCCTTGAGCAGCATTCCACTTTGCGCTGCGCCGTGTCCACGTTCTCCTTGATCACCCAAAATGCAGAACAGATGATACGACAGCAGCACACAAGCGCACCTCCTTCAGCTCCACCGCCTTGTCCACCAACCGCTCCGCCGACAGGCCAAAGCACTCCTGCTTCCAGTACACGCTGTCATAGATCTTCTGGCGCGAGATGTACTCGATCAGGTTCTGCGGCCAGGGGGGGAGGCGGCGCGGCGGTGGGACAAGCACAGGAGGAGGCAGGGCTGAGGTGGCAGGCAGGCCGGGCATTCGGCCGCAGCACACAAAGTATCGACTACCAACATTCAACTCATTGCCGGCCACACTGCCGCACCTGCGGGTTTGTGCCGTGAATGGCATACGCCTCCTTGTCCGTGCGGTTGGCCATGCCTGCAGGTCAAGGCCCGACTCCTGCAGCAGGGCGGCGGCGGCAGGCGGTGGCGGCGGCAGCAGCAGTGTGATAAGCAAGGCAGCGGGCGTGCCGCACGGGGAGCCAGAGCAGCCTCAAGCACGCCTTAGCCCCACCAAGCCCCCGCAGCCGCGAACCTGCTCACTCCGAGCACCCAGCCGGCGACTGCAGCGCCCGCCGAGCCGGCGCTCTTGTAACGAACTGTGACTGATAGAGAACGCGATGCCTGCAGCCGAGCCGCCGCCCGTGCGCTTGCCGCTGCGGGCCCACAGGCACAGCGGAAAGGAGGGCAGCGCTGGAGCTNGGGCGGCCCGCGTTNACGCTTTGTACAACTCAGGACAGNCNAAAGAGAAGCGCCGATCGGGCCCATCAGGCCACCTTGCCTGCTGCCGCCCCACTGCCNGTCTCCGTCGCACAGCATGCCGAACTCTCTCGCTCGCCCTGGCTGGGCTGCCGTTAGGCAATGTGCTGCGGCTTAAATTTTAACACACTGGAAGCTTGTTGAAATGTAAACGGTGGCCACAAGGTTGGGGCATGCGGCCTGCCCTGCCTTCCGCTGCACACCGAGCAGGCGTTACACATGGCCGCCCCGACTCTCCATCGGCATCACACACACTCTCTTGTCAGATCACACTTCCTACTCAGGAATGGCCRCCCCAGGCCACGCCCTGCCGCTGGCCTGCCGAGCCGCCCTGCCGCTGCCCACCCGCCCTATTCTGTGCCCCGCCGCCCCGCTGACGCCGCCCGCGGTGCCGGGGCGCCCCTGCGAGGCGGTCCGCTGCAGCTCCTGCACCCGCTGCTGCGCCCGCTCACACACTCCCAGCGCCGCCTGTGAAGCCACTGAACCGCCGGCACAGTCGATGCCCAACTGCACTGCCTCAAGCAGCTGGATGCTGCTGCTGCGCCTGTAAGGCTCCAGGCGAGAGCTGCTGCTGTGCAGGCCTGAAGCAGAAGCAGTGCGAGGAGGTGAAGCTCCCTGCTGCAGCGGGCCAGCCAGGCAGCCCTGCACCGGCCCGCCGCCACTGCTGGAGCGCGCTTGCGCCCCAAGCGCCAGGGGGCTGGCCTGCCGCTGCTGCTGCCAAGGGTGCTGCTGCTGGGCTGGGCTGCCTCCCCTGCTGCCGCCACCGCTGCTGCCGGTGTGGGGTCGGCTGGCGGACAGGAAGCCAGGTGGTGGCGGGCCTGGGGCAGTAATGAGCACCACTGGTGGCGTGCCAACTCGCCTCGCGCTTGCGGGCCGTGCGGGAGAGGCTGGGTGCAGCTCAGCAGGCGGGCCATCCACCTGGCCAGCTGCTGCAGGGCCTGGCTCTGCCGACGTGCTCTGCCGCACCGCCTGCTCAGTTGAAGCGGGGACGTCAAGGGGCGCCCCCTGCCGCTGCGGCGGCTCCAACTGAACCTCGGCCGCATCAGCTGCCGCCTGGTGCGCCTCTGCAACCTGGGGCACGCCTGCTGCTGCTTCCTGCATATCTGCATCCTCACCAAGCCTGTTGAGTCGTCGTCGCTGACGCAGCCGCCAGCGGCATAGGCGCTGCAGCTGCCGCAGCGCCGCCTGCCCAGCCAGGGTGCGGCGGCTGCCACACNACACCTCGGTAANCAGCAGCCAGCGCGCGCGCCACCAAGCGGTCTGCTGCGCAGCGCTGCTCCCTCAGCTGGTGCAGCAGCGTCTGCGCCTTGTGCCGCCGGAAGGCGCACTGGATGGTCAGCGCTGCAGCTGCCTGCCGCCGCTGCACCGCCGCCTGTGCCTCAGCTAGAAGGGCTGCCACGGCGTCTGTGCTGCTCTGCCCGGCGTCGTCCTCCTCAATGTCGCTGTCTTCTGGAGAGCTGTCTGCGGCTGGTTGGGCCTGCAGCTGGTAGGTTTGCTGTGCCTGCTGCGCCTGCTGCTCTACCGCCGCCGGTTGCTCCCATGGCAGGGGCCCCAGCGGAGCGGGCGGATCGTCGTCAAGGATGGCCAGGCCTGTGGGAGGGGAGCCAAGCAGCTGGCGGCCGTGTTGCAGTGCATGGTCAAGCTCACTCTCAAAGTTGCAGAGTGTTGCAAGCATGCGGTTGCTTTGCACCTGACGAAAGGTAGTCGTTGAGGCGCTTGACGCGGGTCAGCACGTCGGCGCCGGCGCMGCCGCCGCTGGCGGCGGCGGAGCGCAGGCCCTCCGCGGCGCGCCGCCTGTAGCCTTGGTCCACGGCCAGGCGTCGAGCCACACGCTCCAATTCCATCCGCGCGGCAGGCTGAAGTGGAGAGAAGCGGGAGTTGCAAGTTTACATGCCCCGGCCTTGACCGAGGTGCTTCTGGTATCAGGACACTCAGAAAGAGCCTGTCGATTGGTGCAATTGCGGGGGAGGGCCCTGGTCTTCCCGGGAGCGAGCTGGCGTGTCGAGATGGCGAGGGCTTGCTGATCAAGGGCGGTTGCTCCCTGTGACCGCTGCAAAGTTTCGACAACCAGCTGCTCAATCATCCAGGTGCGCCGATCGCCCTGTCGCTCACTCCCCCGTGCAAGCCGGCGACGCGCTCAGCTCCCTATGTCTGCTGTGGATCAAGCCAAGGGACTGTTCAACAAGTCGGCGCCCCAGGCCGCTCACAAGGGTGGGTTTTGGCCGTCGTGGGCTCCCCCCGCGTTCCCGTCAGGCCCGTCTGCTGTCGGCAATGTCGGGCCACTGTCTGGAGGCTGCAATGTCGGGCCACTGTCTGGAGGCTGCCAAGGAAACGGGCGGCGCTGCGGCGTGCCACCACCGCCACCGCCGCTCCTGCCTGCGCTCCCGCCGCCCGACTTGCGAGCACACCCACGGCTCCTTCCCTTGCCCCGCCCGTGCAGACAAGCTCGCCGCCACCAAGAAGCAGGAGAAGGAGGTCCACGACGCGCTGAAGCAGGTCCAGGTGCGGCGGTGGGACGGCGGCAGCAGCTGATTTCGGCTGGTGCTGCCGATTCTTTGCTCATCTGGGATGCGCCGCCGCTCTGCCATCCGTCATCCACCGAAACCCTGCCTCCTCTCCCATCCAACAAGCAGCGCGAGAAGAAGGAGGCGAAGGAGCGGGAGGAGGCGGAGAAGAAGGCACTGCTCAAGGTGCGGCGCGCAGCTGGGTGCTGCCTATTGGGTGCTCCTGCTGTGCCGGTGCCACTTGTGGGTGCTCCCGCTGGCGCCCCTTGTTTCCGCTAGGTGCTGCGTGTCGGTGCTGCTGCTGTTGCCGCAGCCCTATGGCAGGCGCGGAGTGCTAGCCCTGCAGCTGTTGAATACTCAAGCCGCCATGGGTGCACTGCAGACGCCCTCACTTGCCTGAATAAAACCCCCCTGAACACACCCCTGCTCCGCCCAATCATTCAGGAGGAGCGCATGACCCACGACACCCGGCGGGCGCACACCGACCAGCGGCACCTGCAGAAGTGAGCTGAGCAGCACCAGACGCAGGCAGTGGCGGTTGGTTACAACGGCTTGCTAGGCAAGCGTGGCTGCTGCAGTCGCGTGCGCTGCAGGCAGCTGCTGATATGCTGCTGCCAAGCGTCTCCATGCAGGCGGGAGGAGCACAAGCAGACGGGGCAGATGTGCGAGCACGGTGAGTGCTGCTGATGTCCTCCCTAACAAGCAGCTGCCCATATATGTTTGGGGCCAACTTGCCTGTGTGCTGGCATGGCTGGTTGTCCTTCGACGCATGTCATGCGGCAAGAGTCAGCACCTGCTGATGCTCACCGCCTGCGTCTCTGTTGCTTTGTTGCTGCCGCAGGCGTCTGGCGCTGCAAGATCTGCTTCCCTCACGAGAGGTGTGTGGGACAGAGTAAGGCAGGATTGTTACGCACCCTGCGCTGCCTGTCCTTTCGCATGTCATATCGTCAGCCCTTCCTCCGACTCCCTCTCGTCCCTGCGTACATCCGTTTGCAGCAAGTGAGCCTGGCAGCTTACCAGGCGAGCAGCGGCGATGCTCGATGCAAGCCGTCCTAGTGGCCAATGCTGTCTTATGAAGGCATAGTACAAGGCAGCATGCACCGCCAGCATCAATATTCGTGCCAATTCCCGCCGTCACATGCCGCCCGGCAATACTCCCTCCACTGCTCTTCCACGCTGCATTGCACCTGCGCAATGCGCCCTTGTGATAACCACACTTTCGGCGCCTGTGCGCCGGTGTATTCTGAGCGGCATTTACACTTGAACACACGAGATTCGTCTGACCCTGCTGTAAAAGACTGACTGGTTGGTTGATGGATCAAGCGAGGGGGGCACGACTGCTGCTGGTTCTACCGCTGCTGACTGGGGTGCCTAGGCGTCAGCTCTTTTGGCGCTGCTAACTGAGGCGCCTAGGTGTCAGCCCTGGTCGGACGTCCGCCGGTTCTTCAGGTCGGCTAGCCGCTGCTGCAGGCTCTGCAGACCAAAGATGAAGGAAGTGGCATGGCCTCGCACTGTACTGGTGGTATCCAAAACGTATGGGCTGCTGCACCGGCAAACCAGCGAAGCATTTGCATGAGCTGCGTTGCCGCATGCAGGTGCTGGACATGCTCCCAGCATCCAGCCCACCCCACACACCTGCAGGCTGTTGCCCATGCGCGCCAGCGCTGCTTCATCCGTCGAGCGGCCGCTGGTGGGCAGGCTGCCGGCCGCGGGGGCGGCGCCCGCACCGGCGCCCACACTGCCCTCGCTGCTGAGCCGCATCGCCTCCAGGCGCTCCCGCATGGACGCAAATCGAGGGTTGGAGGGCGAGTAGATTGTGCCGCCGGGCGTCACCGCCGCGCCGCCGCCCTC
>JADXDR010000107.1:153847-163939 GCA_025026875.1 Chlorella ohadii
TGCGCCAGCCCGGTGTCAATGAAGTGGCGGAACATGTCAGAGGTGGTGGCGATGTATCGCTCCACAAAGGCCGGGTACTCCCTGGCAGGGGGGAGTTGGGGGAGTGGGGGAGGAGTGTTGGTTAGTGGGAGGGCGCACACATGCGGAACGGATGGGCTGAAGCGTTTTGAAGCCCGCTTGCCCAGCAACTGCACTGTCGCATTCCTTCGACGAGGCAGGGAACAGCTTCAACAGGAACAGTTATGAACGATTCGCTCACTTGCGCAGCACGTGCAGCTCGTGCATGGCGGCCGCGCTCTGGTCGCGCTGCATGAGCCGGCTCATCACGTCCTTCAGCCGCCCCTTAAGCTCCGCCTTCTGCTGGTCGCTCATGGCCTGCAGGGCAGTTGGTGATGTGCGAAGTATAGACGGTCAAGGGCAGGGGCAGGCGTGGGTGGGAAGAAGCAGGGCTAGCATGAGTGGCAGGGCGCACATGCTGTCTTGACCGTGCGCTCTTGTCCATGAGCAGCTATGTGCCCAACCGATGCGCACCTGCTGCACCACCTGCTGCACCGCCTGCTCCATAGCAGCGGAGGCGCCCGCCTGCGCGGCCGGCGCTGCAGCAGGGGCGCTCATGGCGTCCCCGCCTGCCGGCGGCGCAATCAGCCCGCTCTGGCTCAGCGTTTGCAGGTTGAGGCTGCGTCGGGGGAGGGTGGGCAGCAGGACACCAGTTGTTTAACAGGTGTTGGGGATCCGTTGCACTGGGTGCTGTCGCCATACTGATCTGCCTGCGCAACGCCGGCCGCCAGGCCGCCTGCCGTTGCACCGAACAGTGAGCTGATGCCACTGTGCAGAACTGCAGGCAGCAGTGTGCCGAATTGCAGGCAGCAGTCCTCCATTTGTGTGCACCCCTCCCACCTGATGTAGGCAAAGATGATGGGCTGTGGGTCAGCGTCCCGGCCGGGGATGCCCGCAGTGTACTGGTAAATGCTGTAGCCCTGCAGGTGCAGGTCGGACAGGGAGGAACTGAACGTGAGAGGGCGTCGGCAAAGAGCTGGCAAGTTGTGCGGCCTGCTGTTTGCCACGCGGCCCTGCCGCCCAAAGTCACGCACCAGCATCTTGCACAGATCATGCAGGAAGGTCTTGACCACGCACAAATGTTGACTTGACCCACATTACATGCACAACCAGCCCATCCCCACCCAGATATAAGTCAAACATAACAAGTACGCACCAGCATCTTGCACAGCTCGTGCAGGATGGTCTTGACCATGCGCAGCGGCTTGTCGTCGGACGAGGAGCGCTTGCGGATCTCGTCCACGCCCAGGAACAGGAAGAAGTCGTGGATGTTGAACAGCAGGCCGCCCAGGTCCACGCCCTGTAAGGAGGGGATGAGCGATGCAAAATGCCAGTTAGCGTAAACGCCCAGGAACAGGAAGAAGTCGTGGATGTTGTTGAACAGCAGGCCGCCCAGGTCCACGCCCTGGGAGTTAAGATCAGACCACAAAGACGTCACTGCCAGGAAAGGTGTTGATGTTGCCTCCTTGATGCCGGCTATCAGGTTGGTTGAACAAGGATGGCAGCGCTGCGAAACACCAGCATGCGAGCTTTGCCCAGCCCCTCCACCCTCGCCAGCAGGCCCGTCCGTCAAGCAGCCAGCCGCTCCGCGTACCTCCTGGCTGGCCTGCAGGCCCTTGGTCAGCTTGATCAGGCACTTGACCACCAGGTCGTGGAACTTGGTGAGCGCTCCAGGTTGCACCTGCAGCAGTAGCAGCAACATTGAGCAGGGGTCAGCGCAGCGCAGCAGGGGAGACGTTCATCAGGTCGGGTCAGCGCACCGCCTGTGGCATCCCAAGTAGACATGGGCACTGATCAGGTCACTGTCCTGACTAAGTACCCTGCACTCACCGACAGGCGCACCTCCCGCGGCGGGTCGCGCAGCAGCTGCAGCAGCGCCGCAAATGCGTACGTGCGGTTGCTGCAGGGAGACGGCGGAAAGGGAGAAGGCAGTTGCGATCCAGGACCTCATGTGTTACCACTGCCTGCCCCGTTTTGACCAGCATGGTGCACCGCCCATCCTAGCAAAAGCGGCGCAGCACAGAACCCCTCATAACCAGCTTGCCTGCACTCGAGGATCTTGAGCATGAGCACGTTGACGGCCTTGACCAGCGTCTGCCCCTCCTCAAAGTGCAGCAGGCCGTGCTCCTCCAGCAGGCGCAGCAGGAGCAGGGAGATGGAGTCGCGCAGCGTGGGCTGCAGGGGAGTAGGTGGGAAGAGGCACTCTTCAGAGCAGGGTCGCTGCCGCAATGTTGGTCGGCAGCGGCCCTGAAGAGCCAGCCGAAGCAAGGCTGCTCAGTCACTAATCACCTGAGTGATGCCCATAGCGATGGACGGCACGTTCATGCCCTGCAGGGGAAGAAAGTGTGCAAGAGGTGGAGCACGGAGATTAGGGCATGCCGTGGGCAGGCGGACATGCTCAAACAATTCACATGTGGCAGCCCCGGAAACAACCGCACTGTGCACGCCCCATCAGGCTTCACGCACACCAAGACAGCCCATGGCAGAAGCAACACACCTGCAGCATGATGTTGAGCGCGTATTTGGCCCCCCGCGAGGGCGGCGCCTGCTCGCTCGCCGCCGCCTGCCGCTCCGCATCCGCAAAGATGCGCAGCAGCTGCTGGTTGACGGTGACAAACAGCGCGTCCGCGGACTGGCCCATCACAGCCAGCATGTGCGGCGAGGCGGCGCCCTGGAGGTGGAGAAAGCAGAGAGACGGGAGGTTCCAACATGATTGTCCGAGCAAGGAGGTGGCAGTGCACCGGCAAGCTTTGGCGCCTGCAGCATGCATGCAACACGGCTGACGCATGCCATGCGAACAACACTTGGTAGGTCAGAATAGAGGGAGCTGAAGGCCAAGGCCGCACCTGCAGCGCCAGCATGATGTCGCCGCACAGCATCTTCATGTGCTCCACAACATCATCCACCTGCGGTTGAATTGGGGAGAGGAATGAATACACGATGAGAACGGCAGTCGGTGGTTGAAAGACGTGTGCGAGCGGAGAGGTAGTGGCAAGCCGCCCTTGCATGCACATTGTTGGCTACCAGCTCCGCCTGTGTCTCCCCACTCACATTGGGCGAGGAGATGCCCTGCATGCTGTCTGCCCAGCGCGCATCGAACTCGGCATCGTCCATCATCACCGCTGCGCCATCTGGAGGTGCAGGGTGAGTGAAAGGAGTGGCGAGGCAGACATGGTGGACAGTCGAGCAGGGCAGGCGAGCTCCGCCGACAAGTGGAACCCAAACTGGCCGCTCAGTGCAGGAATAATAACCACAGCACATCGCCTGCTGCCCACCCACCCGGTGCTGTGTATGGCCGCATGCCTGGCACGGGCGTGGGCGCCACCGCCGCCGCTGCTGCTGCTGTCGGCACCAACGCGCTGCCCGGCCGTACGGGCAGCGGCGTGGCCAGCGCGTTGGGTGGCGTGAAGGCCTGCCGCTGGTACTGCTGGTACTGCTGTGCCCCTGCCGCCGCAGAGGCTGCATCGCTGTACTGCCGCTGCACCCCAAACACTCCCCCATCCGCCTCGCTGCCGCTGCTGCCAGAGTGTGCGGGGCGGCCATAGGGTGATGCTGCCATGGGGCTGGAACCAGCAGGGCTGGGCACCTGCGTAGGCTCCCGTGGCACAAAGGCACCGGGGCGCATGCGCGGCGCTGCCGCTGCTGCCGCCGCCGACACGGCCGCCGCCGTTTCGGGCGCTGCCCGCGGCTGCTTGTTGGACCGCTTCAGCTTTTCCTGCACCATGTCCTGCTCCCGGCCCTCCAGCCTGTGGGCAACATGAGGCACATTGGAGCAGACCCATTGCGGCGCTGTCTTGCGGCGGTTTGCGAGCAGGATGACTGGGGAGATTAGGGCAGCCTTCATGTCGCCTCCTGACCAATCAGGGAGCAACTCCACATCGCAATCCCAGCCCCTCACCTGCCCAGCAGCTTCCACACGCCCTCGCCCTCCTCGGCCCAGGCTTGCTCAATGGCCCCCAGCGCAGCAGCTCGTGTGGCGCCGTCGCGCTCCTTAAGCAGCGCCGCCACCTGCGGAGAGTAAGCACAGGAGCGTGTGACGACGGCGATGCTGCACTGGCTGTCTCAATTAGGCTGGACTTGCAAAGAGAAGACACTGCTCAATCAGCAAGACGGCGCCGCTCAAGACGACAATAGAGTCGCGTGAACAGGTGCATGCAGGTGCACGAGCTGTGAAGCAGATCGGCAGTGTAAGCCTCACCGCCGGCATGGGCTTGGAGCGGGCCTGCAGTACAGGCGCCATGCCCTCCCGCTCAATGATGCACCCAATCTCCTCTGCGGCACAAATGACAGCGGTGGGTGGGTGGCAGATAGTGGCAGTGAACTGACTGGCAGTGCCATGGGTAACAAGGCCAGGAGCTTCCAGCTGAAGAAGCAACCGCAGCCAGCAAGCACTGGATGCTGCCCAAGAGTGCAAGGGCACCCTGCTGGAGCGTGCAGGCCTGGCGCCTGCTAGCACCTTCCCGCCTCAGCCCCCGACACCCTTCTGGCCCGGGCACACGCAGCGCACCGCAGCACTCGATCTTGGTTCGGTTGGACTTGGATCCCAGGCCCTGCACCAGGAAGTCCACCACCTGCAGGCAAGGAGGACCAATCAGATACATATTCAGCTTGGTCACACGTCGTTCAGGTCAGTGTGGTGCCTCATGTGCCTTGTGGAAGCCGCGCCAAGGGCTGAACACAGAAACGCCTATGCAGTAATTGCTGTTCTCTTTCGCAAGCCCCCACCTTGTGCGGCGGGTGCAGCGAGCAGGCCAGGCGCAGCACGTCGCGGTGCAGCGCACGCACGCGGTCCTGCAGCGGGGGATGGGGTTGTTGTGCTGAGGCGCTGCATGGCTTGCAGCCCGATTGCAACGTGCGCAGGCGTGTAGCCAGCACGTGGGGCCGGGCCGCCACCCCCCANTCCATACTGCCCCCAGCTGGAGATTGATAGCCAGGGCAGAGCGTCCAGCAAGACCCTAGCAAGCTCGCTGCTTACCTGGTTGTGTCCCGCCTTCTCCACCACAGCGGGCAGCAGGCACAGCGCCTCATAATCGGTCATTTGGTAGCCCGCGCCCGCCAGCGCCTCCAGCAGCACCTTACACATTTCCAGCACCTTGACCAGGCACTGCAAATGGGATATGAAAATGAGGGCATGTGCTCGACAGCTGACACGCTTCCAAAGCCTGGGTCAGGCGCTGCAAGCAAGGGAGTGGCGAGGGCATGCTGACGCTGCTTGAGCAGGACTCTCAAGGTCTGGCTGCCGCAACAACAAACTGGCGCAGCTGCCCCACCCCCACAAGCCGCTCATGTCCCCGCACCTGCATGTTGCCGTCGCAGATGCGCAGCACGGCCCAGCGCAGGATGAGGTCCAGGCTGGCCTGGACCTCCTCCAGCAGCTCCGACAGGCTGGCCATCAGCTGCGGGTGGACAGGAGGGTGCGATGAGACAGCCATTGTGATCTAAGGGCGTGCACATCTGTGATGGCATTGACCAGCAGCTCCGACAGGCGGGCCATCAGCTGCGGAAAGGGCGGCGGGACGGCACGCGTCAGGGTGCTGTGTGGGGCCGTGTGGTGAGGGTTGCTAACCCGCTCAATCGCAAGGTTGTGTTTGTATCCAGACCGCACCGACACCGCCCCTCACGCACCATTCAACACCAGACGCTCTTCCCTCAAACCCCTCCCTACCTGCTCCGCGGCGTCCAGGTGGCGCTTGAAGTCCTTGGCAAACAGCAGGCCGTACCAATCGGGGGAGGCCACCGCCGCCAGCTCGCGCTGCAGCGACTCCGCCTCCTCGGGCGCAACGCCCTCAAACTTGCCGGGGCGGGGGCGGTGCTGCGAGAAGACAAAAGCAGGCAGGCAGGGGTCAACAGATAGGAAGCAGAGGTGAGACGATTCGATGTGGAACACCCTCAAACTTGCCGGGGCGGGGGCGGTAGTGCGGGAAGAGGGGGCCGGCAGGGGCATAATGAGGCATGCATTAGGCAGCTGCCCTCAAGTGTGCCGGGGCACAGGCGGCAAAGGAAGTGAAGAGGGCAGGACTGCCTCACCTTGCGTGCCCGCTCAGCCTTGCCTTCGCTGTATGCAAGGATGGGGCCGCCTGCCTCGGGCGCCACCGCTGCTGCCACCGCAGCTGCCGCAGGGGCGGCCGCCGCTGGCCGCGCCGTGCCAGGTCGGCTGGCGGCGCCGGCGCGGGAGGGAGCGCCCCGTGCGGCAGCTGTGCCTGGGCGGGAGGGGCCTGCGGCGGCTGCTGCAGCAGCGGGAGCCGCTGCTGAGCTGGCGCTGACGGGGCCGCCCAGCACCTTGGTAAGTGCCTCCATTGCAAGCTTCTTGTCTGCGCTGACCAGCAGGCCGGCGGCGGCCACCACCGCGTCCTGGCCCAGCTGCCCAATCAGCTCGTTCAGCAGGGCAGCGCCCGCATCCTGCGGAGGAAAGACGAAGGTTTAGGTTCAGCATGGCACGTCGGCTTAGCGGGTATGGGCATGCATGGCTCATCAATGGTGCTGCCTCTGCAACCACTGGCAACTCATTGCCTGGCAGGGAAGCATCATGCTGTGGAGGTGCCCAACTGCCAAGCCGCAGCCCCATGCAGCAAGCATCACGAGACTTTACACCCACCCGCACGCCGACCGCCTTGTCTGCCATGCCCACGGCCGCGGCGCGCAGCGCTGCATCCACGCCCTTCTTGCCCTTGCCCTCTGCCACCACCTTGGTCAGCCTGCAGGGCAACAGGCTTGCAACGAATGATTTAAGAAGAGCATCATGCAGGGCATGTGCGTTTTGGCAAGAGCGGGACGTCCAAGGCGTGGTGGGCACAGGTGATCCACCCCTGCAGCTCTGACACACAGCAGGCGCGAGTGCAGGACCGCAGAAATCGCCCCGCCTCCCAGTCTAATCAAGCCTAACAGGCCTCTCCCCGCCCGCCCATCTCACTGCAGGCCCGCCACCTTGCTGACGCACATTGCAATACGACCGCAAGCATTTGCCGAACCTCTACCAGCCAGCAAGCCAAAAGCTCACCACTGCAGGCCCGCGATTTTGCCATCCCCGAGGCACTTGGGGTTGCCCACGGCCTCCGCCACCGCCGGGAATAGGGTGGCGGCCGAGGAGACGTCGATCCAGGCGTCCAGCATGTACAGCACGCCGTCGCGCACCTGCAGGAGGGAAGGGGGGCAGMAGAGGGTGGGCGGGACGCTTACGGACATGGCGAGCCAGGGCGTCAGTCCAAGCGAACTGGCCAGCAGACAAATGACTAGCAAGCAAGCCGCCCCTCATGCACAGCTGACCGGGAAAAACGGCAAACCTGAGCTTGCCTGCTTCTTGTTGTCCGACAGGTTGGCCACGGCAGGGAAGAGCAGCGGGCGCGCGCCCTTGTCAAATGGCTGCAGGGGAGGGCGGGTTTGTTGGGAAACGAAGTTTGGCAAAACACAATGGGTGGCCGTACAGGGCCACAACGCACGCAGCTAGACACGCTCAAGCGGCACACTTGCGCACCCACCACAGCAGCGCAAAGCAAACTCGAGGCTGAAACTCCGTGCCCACTCACCGGCCCCATGGCGCGCGCGATGTCGCCCAGCAGCTGCAGCACCTTGGCCGCCAGATTGCGGTTGCTGTCCGTCATGCGGCCCTGCAGGGCGGCCAGAGGGTCTCGCCTAGATGGGAGACTGTACCATGTGCACTGCCGCCCCGTACCCAGGAATGCGCACATGCAGATGCCATGCTCCGCAAGCCTCGGCGTCGCACGACCAGTCCGTCACACTACAAAACCAGCCCAAGAGCACCCTCCAACCGCAGCCAATCAGCAAAATGAAGGGCTTGCCTTGAGGGCGGAGAACAGCTCGCCCACATTGGGCTGGATGCGCCCGGCCGCCTCGGCCAGCAGCTGGATCACCTGCACAGCAGCACAGGGGGTCACAGCGCCAGGGCGATCAGCTTGCTGTTGATCAAGCAGGCTGCGCATCATGCAACACAGGCGCACAGCTGCCACGCCATGCACCCGCCACCCCAGCCTGGGAACAATGCACTATAGTTCCTGCCCCAGTTGCACCCCACCAAGCCTAAACAGCCGCACCGCACCTGGTCCACCCCCGCATTGCGCTCCTTCCAGTTCGAGCTGCTGATCATGCTGATCAGTGCCGGCGTGATGCTGCCGCTGATATCGGTGCGGGGCAGCAGGTCATCGGGGTTGAGACCTCCTCCCTCCTCCTCCTCCTCTTCCTCGTCAGCGCCTGCCGCTGCGGCTGCTGCAGCTGCGCCGCCAGTGCCAGCGGCTGCTGCGGCTGCTCCGCCCTTCTTCTTGCTGCGGACCTTGCGCGTGGGCACCACCTGCAGGGCAGGCAGTCGGGTGGGTTGGTGGGCAGGTGCACACTGCCGGGCAGCCCAGCAGCCAGAATCGGCCACAAACACTGCAGCTTGCACATTGGCCGAGGCCACCTGCGGGCCAGGGTGGGTAGGGCTTTCCAAAAGGATCTGGGCATTCTCAGCAAACCGCCATCATCTATGGAGAGTGCACCAAAGGCAAACGGCGCACCTGAGTGAGCGGATTCTGCCGGAAGTGCTCCTCCAGCGCCATGAGCTGGGCGGGCTTGAGCCCCTCCAGAAAGTCCACCAGCGAGGGCCCCAGCTGCGCGTGGCACTTGCCCAGCACCTCCATGGCCTTGGTGCGCACTGCAGGGGGGAGGCAGGGGGGTCGCTAGTCTGGTTGGTGGGTGCAGCACGCAGCTAGAGGTAAGAAGAAGCGGGGCAGGCCTTGGTGCGCACTGCGGGGGCAGGCGGGGAGGCAAGTACATGTATGAGTAAGAATGCAAGTGTTTTTGGTTGGATGGCAAGGCCGGCTTGCAATTGCAGCTGTACGCATGGGCACAAAATCACACACCGCACAAAACAGTTGCATCATGCGACTGACCGGGTGCATTGGGCGAGCCGAGGTCGGCCTTCATCCACTCGATGATGGCCTTCACATCGCAGGCACCCAGCCCAAACTCGGGCACCGCCTCCGCGATCCACCCGAGCGCCTCGGCCAGCACCTGCGGCAGGGAAGCGCGAGCGAGTTGACGGGCTGTGCAGCTGTGTGCAGTTTGGGAAAGGCACTGCCGCAGGCAGCTTTCGAGAGGTCGGGTGCATCACAGCACAGACTCCCAGCTTTGTCAACACATTGCGTGGGCATGCGAACATTGACCCTAGCTACCCCATTTGCCTTGGGGTTCTTGTTGGCGGCTGCACGCTTGTGCAGCTCCGCCATCACGAACTGGGGGCCCACCGCCTCGCTGATGGCCGTCAGCGCCTCGCACACTTGCACCCTGCAGACATTCGCGACAAGAGCTTGCGCAATCAGTGGCGTGCTGCAGCTGTAGCACTGGCCCACGGGTCTCGCAGATCTTTTTGCTCCCAAATTCACCCACACACAGCAGCTTCAGATTCCCCATCCATGCACGCATGTGCTCAGCTCGTGAATCTTCTCCGCCAGATTTGCCCAGCACAAGCGTACAACAACCAATACGGCTGAAAATACCAGTGCTTACTTGTGCTTGAGCTCGTGGATCTTGTCCACCAGGCCGCCAGCACAAGCGCACAGAAATTAACACAACCAATGCAGCAAACCCAGCCCGAGCGCACTCGTGCTTCAGCTCGTGGATCTTGTCCACCAGGCTGCCTAGCACAACTAAGCAACAAACAAATCCAGCCAGACCGAACAGCGCTTACTTGTGTTTCAGCTCGTGGATCTTGTCCACCAGGCCGCCCAGCGCCACCGCCGCGTCGCGCCGCCCAAACGCGCCCGCCGTGCGCGCCAGGTGGGTCAGCACCTCAAACTCCTTGTTCAGCACCTGCGGGGCGGATTGTTGCGGGCAAGGCAAATGTGTGAACAGGGGCAAGCACCTCAAAGTCTTGTTCAGCACCTGCGGGGCAGAGAGGGATGGCGTGCAATGGGGCACGCCTGAAAGCAGGAAAGCGAGTTGTGTGTACGGATGGCAGCCAAGAGCAGGCGGCCAACGGCTTGCACCGGCTGCAGGTCTGACAGGTTCGCAACAACAAGCTTTCTGCAGGATGCCCCGGCGGCC
>JADXDR010000107.1:164835-177248 GCA_025026875.1 Chlorella ohadii
TCTTGCGCGAGTCGTCCAGCTTCTCCATCGCCTGCTCGGTTGGTTGGAGGGGTGGACAGGTGAGGCAGTGCAGCATAAAGGCTGCACCCAGGCGGAGGCAGGCAGTGCGGTGCAGCACAGAGCATGCAATGGACCGCCCTAGCCAACACTTCACCTGCCCTCCACGATTCATCCACACATTCCACTGAGCGCAACCTTTGGACCCCTTCTTCTACCCCAGTAACCGCCCAGCCCACCCAACCCACCCACCTTGTCCAGAATGCCCATGGAGCCGGCGCGCACGGCAAAGGCCACCAGCGCGGCCTGGCCCGCCTCGCGGACCTCGCTGTCACCAGCCTCTGCCAGCTTGGCGCAGGCGGGCGGGGTGCTGCGGCAGGTGGGGGGCGGCGGGGCACGAGGGATATTGAGCTGCCACCCACCCGGCAGGCGCGGGAGGGGCCGCAAGCCGCAACCGCTTCTGCAACACTGTTCTAAAAACGACTTGAGCTGCACTCTGCTCTGCTGCACAACCCCGATGTCCCACCAACGCCGTATGCCTCCCCCCTAGCTCTCTGTCACTGTGGAGCCTGTGCAATCTGCTGAGCAAGCATCTGTCCAGGCCCGCTCACCTGTCACGCAGCTTGGTGACCACCGCCTTGGGCGTGTGCTCCAGCACATCTCGAACCAGCTTGGCTGTCTCGCGCTTGACTGGGGGGAGGTAGTGGCGGGCAGGCAGGCAGCACGGTTGCGTGTGCTTGCAGGGACCCCCATAAATAGACAGATGACAGCTGCAATGGAGGCAGCGGCTAAGGTGTTCCTCCGATGTGATGAGCGCCAATGGTTGCCACGCCATGCAAGCGCTGCCCTGGTTCGTCGTCTGCCTCACCCTTGGGATTCTTGTGGTCCAGCGCCGCTGCCACGTCCTCCGCAACATCAGCCAGCGTGACGCAGTGCTGCGCCAGAGCTCGCAGGCTCTCCTCGCTCGACTGCGCCCAGAAAGGAGACGAACAATGGGCCATTAGTTGATTATCTTTGGCTACCAAATCTGTCCACTCAGCCGGTCAGCAGGCGGAAATGCCATGCAAACAGCGAGTCTCGCATATATGTGAAATGCATGCAGCGGAAAACGCCGTCCTGCTTTGTGAGGCTGCCAGCACCGCACCTTGCTCATCACGATGTTCTTCTCCTTGAACCGCTCCAGCAGCGGGGGAACCATCATCTGGGGCAGGTGCAGGCGCAGGCAGAACTGAAGGGGACCACCAACAGCTGGGAAGCCGGGAGCAGCGACAATGATGCCCAGCAACTGCGACAGGCAGCATCCCCTCCAGCGAATAAGCCGCCCCGCGCAGCAGTCACATGCAGCACACAACGCTGCCACACCAAGTCCCGCTCCATCACAAAAAGTAAACGCCGCAACCAAAGCCCACCTTGGCCTGGCTGGTGAAATTGTCACGCAGGCCGCATGCCAGCACCGTGCACACGTCAGCGGCTGCCGCGGCCACCGGCACAATGCTGCAAGGGCAGCGGAAGCAGGGTTTGGCATTAGCTTATCAACAAGCTTGCATGGCTTTGCAGTAGTGGCAGCGGCTAGGCAACACCCAGAGGTTGATGCTGGTGCACGTCCAACCAAGCAGCCCCGCCACACGCACCATGCCCCACACCTGCCCATGCCTCCCTCCCACTGCGTTTCACCTGTCCTTCTGCAGGATCTTGCGCAGCACGCGGCACAGCTCGCCATAGTCACCGGGCGCCAGCCGTGGCGTGCTGCCCAGCTCCTTCACCTTGTCCATCGCGGCCTGGCCAGGCAGGGCGGAGGGGAAACGATTTGTCTGCCCAACCAAGGGATGCAACAAGCCAACTAGCAATCCCTCCCACACGATCGCCCGAAAAGCCCCAGCAAAACCTGCCCCCCAGCGCAGCGCACCTTGCGCAGCCCCCACTTCTTGTGCTCCGCCGCCTCCCAGAAGGGCACCGGCGGGTCGTCGTCGCACGTCAGCTGCGCCTTGCCCAGCGGCCCCAGGATGTCCACAGGCGTGGCAAACTCGTAGGCATCGCCCTCCTGCACAGGGCAAGAGGCAGTTACAGCAGCGGGCGTGCGCCTCGGTAGCATGCCACTGCGGCATATATCCGGCCGATGCACAGCCCAGCCACCAGGCAGCAGGCCACCATTACGGCGTGGGCAACACTAAAGCGCAGCAGCTTTGTGCAGGCACTACACCCAGCCAACTCCCCAAGCAGGCCACCGCCACACACGCATGCCACCGTAGCGCGCACCTGCTCCTCCTCTGCTGCCGCCGCCGGCGCGCCCGCTGCCTCGCCGCCCTCGCCGCCATCCACGTCCATGGGCTGCGCCTCGCCCTCTCGTGCCGCCCGCTCCGCTGCCTCCCGCCGCGTCCACCGGCTNGGGCTGCTTCTTGCCGGGCGGCAGCTCGCCGATGGCGGCGTCCACGTCTTTGCGCATCGCGGCCGGCATCTTGTCCAGCAGCACGCCCGCCACCACGCCCTGCCGCACAGGCCAAAGAGTGGCAAAGTGGTCAGGTTGGGCTGTGTACGCCCCAACCGCGGCAAATTGGTGCAAGCGCAACCTCACCATCAATGCTGCGCTTGCACGGCATCAGCACCAGCAATGGATCCTGGGCGTAGATGCCTCTCACTGGCCACCACCCTCCGCCGCCCAGACAAGCACCTGGCCCAGGTATGCGCACAGCTCCAGAGACACCTCCTTGGCCTTGTCACGCACGCCAGCCTGCGTACAGCGTGATGCAGGTCTGCACTGATCCATGCGCACATTTGAGCGCAACATCCAGGCCGGCGTCAGCACATGCGGCTCAACAACAGGCAGCAGGGTGCACACATGCCGCGCTGGTGCCGCATGTCGTCAAGCGAATCGCACCTGGGTGTGCCCAAACAGGGCGGGCAGCGCCTTCATGATGGGCTTGGGGTCCACCGCCTTGGCGCCAAAGGAGCTGCAGCGCGGCAAAGAAAAGCGCAGTACATAGAATTCGTCCCGTCCTGTGACAGCAGCAGAAGCAGCAGCATGCAGCAGCCAGGCGGCTGTGCATCAATGCATGGACGGCTGGAGCATGCAAATGACTGGGCAGGGCGCAGCCTCCAGGCAGTTGCCACCGAGCAAACCCGGCTGCCACCAGCAGCAGCCAACACGCAGCCGCCCGGACATCAGCACCCACCTGACCGCCTGTGCAATGATGTCCACCGCCGCCAGCACCACCTTGGGCACTTTATCGCTGAATGCCTTGAGCACCGCCTCGATCACCACTGCCTGCTGCTCCAGCTCGATGAGCAGCATGCAGGCCTCGCCCGTCTTGACCACCGTGGCGGGCTTGCCCTTGAGGCACTTGCTGGCCAGCACCGCAGCGGCGGGGCCCGCAATCCTGCAAGCATAGAGTGCAGGGCAGTGGAAGCTCGCACTCAGGCGGCGGCAGCAAGTCACAACGGCAGATCGACGTGCTGCCACGATGCAGCTGCAGCGGCGGTTGCCAACCGACTCGGCGGTGCCGCGGCAGCACCCACCGTGCTGCCACCGCTTCGTCTGCCTTTTCCAGGTAGGCCACTAGAGCCTCCACCGCCTTGTCCATCACGTTGGCATTGGAGTCGCCCACCGCCTTGGCAAGCAGCGGGCCTGCGGGCAGGGAGAGCGGCGGGCGTTAGTGCGGGACGGCGGCGGCAGTGGCGGCGGCAACGGCAGCGGCGGTGGGAGAAGGGACAGCGGCAGCGGGTCCCGCAGCTCACCCGCCTCCGCGAACACTTCATCCTCGCAGCTGAAGGCGCGTCCCACGCGCTCCTGGACCNTNGCCAGTGCTTGGTTCCTGACTTTCCAGTTGCTGGAGGCCAGCTGATCGCCCAGCGGCAGCTTCTTGGCATCCGCCAGAAGCTGGGCNTCGTCCGCCATGGCCGCCAGAGCCTCGCGGGCGCGGCTGTTATGTTTGTTTTTGCAGCGGCTCAGGCGGCGTCCATCTGGGCCTCGGACTGGCACACAAGCGATCCGTCGATGTAGGCAGGCTGCGGAGAGTTGCAGAAGGCCCCCCATGCAGAACACGGCGGCAATGCCGCAGGGCTGCGAGCGCCCAGGGCCGTGATCGCGCTTTCGTAGCACTGCCGGTTAGCCTTGTTGGTGTTTGCAGAAAGCACAGGACCCCAGAGCGCTCGCTGCCAGGCACCTTGCAGCCGGCAGCAATGGACTACGAGGCCGGCGACTACGGTGAGCTATGCATCTTGCTGGCAACACGTTCTGCAAGCGCGCTGGCCTGTGCCGCCCTCCCACGCGCCGACCCGACTCGTCCCCGCTCCCCTGCGTCTTTTACAGGCCATCAGAACGGCAGCGGGGCACACGGTGCCGACGCAGGTGCGTTGACCAGTGCCGCAGAGTCGCCTGGGGCCCTCCAGCGCCTGCACCACCGCTGCCGCCACTGCCGCCGCCGCTCGCTCGACGCGCCTCCGTGCTTGTTCTGCTTGCCCACCCCGCAGCTGGCGGCCAGGAGGAGGGCTCCGCAGTGTTCATCAGCAACCTGCAGTGGTGGACAACAGATGCGGAGCTGGAGCAGCTGTGCGCCGCATATGGACGGGTGCGCCTGGGGCGCGGCAGTGCGGCGCCACAGAGCTGCTGCATACTGTGCGCTGCACTGTTGGCACTGCATCGCGCATGCCATTGCAGATGCAGGCAGCCTAAGCTGGAGCGATTGTGCTTTTGCCAATGCGCCGCTGCAGGTGACCAGCATCCGGTTTATCGATGACAAGGCGTGCGGCAAGTCGCGCGGCATGGCGATCGTCGAGTTTGCCGAAGCAGACGCGGCCAGCCAGTGCATCACAGGGCTCAACGGGTGAGACAGCTGACACCGTCAGTGCTGTTATAATAAGTGTCAGCTGTTTTTGCTTGGCGGCCGGGCTCTCCGGCGGCTGTGGGTGCAACGCATGGGCTCAAAATGCTGCCGCTGCTAGTCATGCTGGTCACGCGTGGCTAACGTGGGACAGCCCCTTCACGCATCCTGCAGGCGCGACATCAACGGGCGGCCGTGCCGAGTGGCGCATCAGCAGCAGCGCAACCAGCCGGGCGCCAGCAGCAGAGCAGCCGACTACGGCAGCGGCCGTGCAGCGGGCAGCAGAGGCGACTATGGCGGCGGGCGCGGCGGCGGGCGGGGCGGGCGCGGCGGGCGGCGAGACGACCTCAGCAGCAACGATATGATGGCAGCGGCGGGCGGCATGCTGGGGGCAGGCATGCTCCCCGGCATGATGGTCCCTGGCATGATGCCAGCAGGCATGATGGGTGAGAACGCGGCCGCTGCTTGCCTGGCGTGCTGTGTGGCGAGGCTGGGCTGGGGGCATTCGCAGCACACGGCTTTCTAGTGGCATTGACGTTGATGCGTTACTTGCCATCAGCGATGCACCTGTTGCCGTTGCTGTCGCATGCTGGCTCTTTGCTGCTTGTTCCGCTGCCGCATGGGGTTTGGGGGATTTGGGGGTCTCAAATGAGCGCCGCCCTGCCATGCGCCTCACCTAATGGCCACCCTGCTGTGCCGCTGGTGCAGGCATGGCAATGCCAGGGATGGACATGATGCAAGGCATGATGATGATGCCTGGGATGCAGGGCATGGTGCCCTTTGGCATGCCAGGTGCGTTGGTGAAGCTGTTGGATCTGGATGATGTCGGGGGCAGGGCACAGCAAGGGAGGCATGGCTGCATCCTTGTGCTGCACTGCTGCAGTCTACATGCATGCCGGTCACTGGCTGCACGCAATTGGACACTCTCCTTTGTTCTGCGCCTGCAGGCATGGCAGGGTTCAAGCCGCCACCGCCACCGGGCGCGCCGCCTGTCAAGAAGGAGTGATGCTCTCCAGGAGGAGCCATAACGCAGCAGCAGTTTTGCAGCCCTGACTGAGCTTGACCATTCTATTGACATGCAACGACTGTAACTTCCAACAGAGTGGGCATGGATGCGTAGGCTGCAGTGCTGCAGAAATGCAAGGGCAAGCAGGAGGGATGGGGCTCCTCTCAACTCGGCCTGGCTGCCGCTGCTCTGGAAGTTTCGAGGCACATTCTTCAGGGCTTTTGTTACAGCCCCACTCTGGGCAAGCACTACGAAGGCAACGCACAGTGATTTTATCATTTGGCAAGCAGGCTCAGCAGGGCCTTGACCCCGCTCTTTAGCGCCGGCTGCTCCTGTCGGCATGCCGCCAGCGCCAGGGCCTGCTCCCAGCCCTCACACCGCCGCACCGCTACCTTCACTCGCTCCCCGCCGTGCACCAGCGCCCACAGCGCATGAGCCGCCGCCGCCGCACGCTCCGGCTGTGCCCCAGCAGCGCTCACAGCATCCAGCAGGGTCTGCAGGGCTCCCCGCCGCGACACAAAGTGTGCCTTGGCCTCCGGACACAGCGCCAGCTGGCGCAGCAGCACCGCAGCGGCTGCAGCCGCCGCTGCCGCCGGGGCAGGTGTGCTGTGCTCTGCAAGGCTCAGCAGCACGCCCAGCATGGTGTCTGATGGGGTGGAGCAGGCCAGCACAGCGCGCTGGCCCTCTGGCTGGGTGCACAGGGCGGTCAGAACCTGAACGCAAGGGAATGGTGAAGTGCTGGGACACGATGAATCGCCGGACATGACGCAGGCCCCATGGTGCCAATCCAAACGCTGTGCCGCTATGTGCGGACGGACCGACACTCTCCAGCCATCCCCCAATGCAGCTGCACTTGCCTGGAGTGTGGGCAGCAGGCGGCGCCACTCTTTTGCAGCAACAGCGTCCTGCAGCGCACGCAGCGCTCGGGCCGCGATGCCGCTGTTGTGAACCAGCACCCGGGCGCCATCCGGGCTGGCGGCAAAGGCTGCAAGGGCAGCCACAGGCTGGCTGCGGCCTGCCAGCACTGCTGCCACGAGCCGCTCCAGCACTGGGGGCGCTCCTGCACAGTACAGAAGGGTTGCTACCAGGTAAACGGCAGCATGCATTGGCAGTGTGTAAGCGTGAAGGAAAGGGGTAGGCATCAGCCGCACAGCCCGCTCATCCGCCCAGTTTGCTCACCTGTGCTGGCACATGTGGCGCGCGCCTCAGCCGAGTTGTGCAGCAGCGTTGCCAGCAGGGAGAGCAGGCTGGTCTGGACCGCAGGGCCACCTGTACCCCACAGCACAGCAGCCACGTCCATGGCCCCAGCCTCGACCAGGCTGCTGCAGGCAGGCGCGCTGTTGTGTGCTAGGCGCTGCAGCAGGCTGAGCAGGGACAGCATGAGCCTCATCTGCCGCTGCTGAGGGTGCGCATGCAGGCTGGGTGGTGGCTGATCGGGAGGGCGCGGTTCTGTTTGTGATGCCACTTCCGCATGGTCCTCAGGCTGCACCTCTGGCTCCTGCCCTGCGTCCACAGCCACCGCACTGGAGCCAGACTGCTCACCGCAGCTGCTGTGCCTGCCGCTGCGCTTGCTTGCGGCAGGCGCCTGGTTCGCCACGCGGCTTCCGAATGCTAGCACAGCTGCCGGCTGTTTTGTGCCGCTGCGCCGAGCCTCCCGCAGCTGCTGCAGCTTGGCTGTGCGATGCGCTGCCGCGGCCGGCTGCGGCAGCGGAGGCGCCGCCACAGGACCGGCCAGGCTGGCAGCCAGGGCCCGACAGCTGTCCAGCAGTGAGGTGTGCAAGCCAGCATCCAAAGCCACCTGCTTGGCTGAGCCGCTGTACGTCAGCAGGCCTCCAAGCGCCACATCCAGCACCTGCCGCTGCTGCTGCTGCTCATCTGTGCTGCCCTCTTCGCTGCCGCTGCCGTTGCGTGCTGCTGCTGCCTCCAGCCACTGCTCCATGAGGGATGCACTCAGCACAGCGCCAACTGGCTGGTGCAAACTAGGCTCAGCGGCCGGCAGCTGGTGCTCCTGGCCGCTGCTGTCGAGCAGGAAGCATTGCGCAACTGCCTCTTCCTGCAGCAGCACCGCCAGCAGGCGGCAGCACGTGGCGAGCAGCGGACCGGCAGCCCGTGCCTGCTGAAGCTGTGGGCTGCTCATAGCGGTGGCCACAGCTGAGGCCAGCGGCAGCGGTGTGCAGTTGCAGGCTGCCCCCAGCTGCTCAGTGCTGTTGGCATTGGCCTGGGCCAGCAGGGCAATGGCATCGGCCAGCGGTGCCAGGGCGTCCTGGGCAGAGCGCTGAAGGGAAGCCACAGCCGGCTCAGCCGCATGCGGCAGGGAGGAGCGGCCAGTGGAAACAGCCCAGCTGAAGGCGCTGGACGCCGCTTCCAGCAGGCCGGGAGCAGCGCTGACCTCCGCCCAGCACTTGGCAGGCGCCAAGCGGCCGATTGCAGCCACCAGGGCTGCCGCTGCGTGTGCTGCGCGGAAGGCGTGCGCTGCAGCTGCAGCCTGCTCCACCGCTGGCATTGCTCCGTTGCCTGGGACGCCGCTCAGGGTGGCGGCTGGCTGGCGCAGCAGGCGCAACAGCACTGCCCCTCCACCCAGCAGCTGCACAGCGCCCTCAGCATCCAGCAGCGCCCGCTGCAGCACAGCGTGCGCTGCAGCGCTCAGCAGGGTGGCATCCTCCTCCTCCTCCTGCGGTGGCGCATAAGCATGAGAAGACCTCAACAGCAGGCAACACGAGTACTGAACAGTGGGCAGCTGCATTCAAATAAAGTTGCACTTGCAACATTATCGACCATCTGAGGTACGCACCTGCAGGACTGCTCCGATGCTGCTCCAAAGCTCGTGGTTCAGCATCAGGCGTTCGGCAGCGCATGACGGCTGCGGATGCGGTACAAGGGCCAGCTGCAGGGTGTCTGCTGGAGCGCAGGCGTCATCACCATCCGCAGCAGGCTCAGCGGCCGCGCTGGCCGGTGATCCATCAGCGGCAGCTGCCGCTGAGCTTCTCAAGCCCTGGGAGAGCGCTGCCGCCACCACAGCCAGTGCTGCGGCCCTCACGCCTGCCGACTGTGTGCAGTCCAGGGCCGTGCGCACAGCTACATCGCCGCACTCAGGCCAAGCAGTGGCCAGCAGGTCATGTGTGGCCTGCACCGCCAGCCCTGCGGCCAGCAGCTGCAGGGCTGCCTGCCGCACTGCTGGGCTGGAGTCACCTGCTGCACGCGACAGCCAGAAAGTGGATCCAATGCCTGCCCAGGCAGTCGACCATTCCGCTGCAGGCGCTACCTGCGTGACGCTCAGCAGCAGCTGCAGCGAGGCCAGCACGGCTGCCTTGCCGTGGCAGTGGTGGGTGTCCCACAGCTCACGAGGCATCAGCACCCGCCGCACCACAGCTGCCAACAGACGTGGGCAGGAAGCGGGGTCTGTGCAGCCCTTGCATGCTTCTAGCAGGGCTGTGGCCAGCTGCAGTGCCGCCACGCGTGCAGCATAGCCCCACTGCCCAGCCTCCAGCCGACGGTCGGCAAGGTCCAGCCACAGCTCGGCACGGCAGGCCTGCAGCATCAGCTCCCGCTGCTCAGGGCGGGACAGCCGGCCGGCCTGCCGCACCATCAGGTGCACCGTGTGCAGCACAGCCGGCAGCAGCGCAGCTGCATGGTGGTCCTCACCGCTGGCCAGCTGCTCAACAAAGCTCAGGGCGCTGCCGCCCGCAAATTGCTCAGCCAGTCGCAGCATGACGTGCGGCTCCAGTGCAGCTGCCTGCTGCCCAGGCGAGCAGGACACCAGGGCCGCCATCATCAGCTGCTGCAGCAGCGGCAGCATGTCCGCCCACAGGGCGCAATCCTCAGGGGACAGTGGGGCCGCAGACAGCAATAGGTCCAGCGCATCACGCCATGGAGCCGCCCCCAGCGTGCCCAGGCCCTGCCAATAAAGAGAAGGCAGTGCTTTTTGTAGACAGAAGCACACCGCAGCAGATTGCATAGGGTGCTCAGGTGCATGCTGATGCAATGCAGGCATGATCAAGCATGCACACGGCAGTCACAGCAAGCGCCAACCTCTCACCTCTGGCAGGGCTGCGACCAGCAGCTCCAGGCGGCGCAGCGCTGCGTGGCACTGCTGGTGACTTTCAGAAGTCGCCAGCAGGCGCAGGCCATCTGCGACTAGCGCCTCTGGCTGCAGACCTCTGAGCATCGCCAGGGACGAGCGTACAAAGTCTGCCTCCCAGCGGACGGGAGCAGCCACTAGAGACGGTCCTGACAGCACCTGCAGCAGGCTGCCTGCGCTGCCGCCCTCACCGCCAGCCGCCGCTGTGTGGCAGAGCTGGCGTGCCCGCCACAGGCGCTGCTGGCCCTCACTGCCAAATATGCTGGCTGGTGGCTGAGGGTGCAGCGCTGCCGCCACCGGCAGAACAGCTGTGGGTCGCGCAAACAGGTACGATGCACAGAAGGGCTCTGGCACAGCAGCCTGCGGCAGTCCGGCAGTGCTGGTGCTTCGGCTGTCGGCTGGACCGTCTGAGAGTTGAGCTGCCAGGCTGTGCAGCTGGCGGGCCGCAGTGCCAAACAGCAAAATGTCCAGCAGCCGTGCAAACTGCTGCCGCACAGCTGGCAGGGGATGGAAGGCCAGCGGCAGCAGCGGGGCGCAGCGTACATCAGCGTCCGCTAGCAGCCAGTCTGCCGCCGAGGGCAGCTGCTCGGCCATGGCCACCAGGCATGCCAGCGCTGGCTGCTGCGTGTGGTGGCAGGGAGAGCCGCCTTGCGCATGGCGCTGCAGAGTGGCCAGCACTGCAGGCAGGGTAGGGCAAGAAACACAAGCAGATCAGCACCAGCAACCGCGGGTTGTTGGCACCTCCTTTGAAAACAACCCGGCTGAGATCAGCCCACCTGGCTCCTGACCCAGCAGCACGCCAAACCGTGCATCGCCTGCCACCTGGGCCAGCTGACCCAGGGCTGCTGCCGCCAGATCGGCCTGCACCGAGGGGCTGAAAAGCACAGCCTGCAGGCTCTGCACATCAGCTGCAGTGTACAGCCGGGCTGCCGCCGCTGCTGCTGCCTTGGCAGCGCTGTCGTGCTGCCCCACTGCAGTGCCTGCTGGCACCAGCAGGCCATCAAATGGAAGGGGGCAGTAGAGCATGGAGGCCGCAGCTGCCGGCCGCTGCTGTATGATCGCAGCATGCAGCTGCTGCGCCGCCTCAGCAGCCACCGCTGGGGTGCTGTGAAACAGCCCCAGCAGCACAGGGCGCAGCTGCTCAAACATCGTGCCCTTCTGACCGGCGGCAGCTTGCAAGCTGCAGGCCACAGCCGGCCCGACAGCTGGATGGCTGGCATGGCACAGCAGCCATGCCTCCCAGGGCAGGAGGGCACGACCCAACCCGCTCGAATCGGCAGCCGCTGCAGCCTGCAGCACGCTGGCCGCAAGCTGCTGCTCTGCTGGCTCTGCCCCAACCTCAACGACCAGGCTGCCCACTACGGCAGGCTGCAGCAGCAGGAGGGGCGCCGCCTGCCCTGCTGTGTGGAGGGCTGCGTCCAGTGCTGCCAAGGCCGCAAGCCGCACAGCAGGCCGGTGGTGCAGCAGCAGCCGGGATGCCAGCGCCCCTGCAGCTGGCGATGCGCCATGCCGCACTGCTGCATCCATGGCTGTTGCAACGGCCTGGTCCTGCTCATGCTCATTCAGCAGCTCCAGCGCCGGAAGCAGCTGCTGCACCTCTCGGCAGCACGCTGCCGCCAGCGCTGCGGTGGGAGCGCATGCCAGCTGCTGCACCGCCGCCTCAAGCTGGTGCCGCTGAAGCACCAGTTGTGTCACCGAATCCTGCTGGGCAACCGCTGCTGGGCAGAGCGTGGGGAGCGACGCCACTGCCCAGCTGTACAGCTCCGGCGCACACACGCCCACCACTGGGTGGCTGGCCAGGGCCGTAATGACCTCGCACAGCAGTGGCGGCAGGACCTGCACAGCATGATGAGAGGCAATGGATGAGGCAGCATAGCGCAGCTCAACACAGCCAGGTTGATAAAGCACCGCCCGCCCACAGCAGGGATCATGTGGACCGCCGGGAGAACCTTGGGCAAACAGACAGCACCAACCAACCTGGGGACTCAGCAGGCATGGGCGGCGCTGCACCAGGCCTTGAATGAGCCGCAGCAGTCCAACCGTGCTGGGCCCCAGGACCAGCGCATGGAAGCTGCTTGCAAAGCTGTCGGGCGGCACCGCGCCGGCGGCAGTGCATTGCGATAGCTGCGGGACAATGTGGGCGGGCATGTTCATGTAGCAGTGAGTGCAAGGACGCAGCGGCCTGCCCTCGGAACTGACTGCAACTTACGTCACACTGCAGCTCAACGGGTCCACACCCAGCGAGTGCAAGCACGCCAACCGGCTGCTCGCAAAACACACATCCCATGAAATCAAATAACAGCTCACCAGGTCCATTCGCAGAGCCTCTGTGAGAGCTGCCAGCACCGGCGCAAGAGCCAGGCACCCCGCGCCACTGCTGCTGGCGCCGCCATCTACGCCCGCATCAGCTTGCAGCTCCAGCAGCGGCAGCAGGGCCTGCGCAGTTGCCAGTGCCTGGGGCTGCAGGTCGCTGCTGCGCAGCAGCGCCGCACAGMRCAGMMSGCMYTSMKAASCT